>JAPMOR010064677.1:0-18762 GCA_026543865.1 Argiope aurantia | reverse complement strand
TGCAAAATGCAACAACAAGGAATGGACGTAGTGCCTCGACGGCAAGAGTTGACATTTTACGACGAGATCCAGATTCAATCGCCTGCACCGGCGTATGCTCCAGGTACGAGTATGGAAACAATGATAACCATTGAACAGTTAAAATCACAAATAAAGAATTTGACTGAAAGATTGGCAAAATATGAACAGTTGTAAAATTTCAAAAGCAAAAATTTGTCTGAAGGATTGGCAAAATATGAAAATGTCTTATAAAGAATTTTTTGTGTGAATGATATTGAATTATTATTATGTACATATATAGAAAAATTGAATAAATAAATGTTGTTTGTTTTTTAACCATTGTGTCGTTATTTGACTCTATTTTCTTTTAGTTTTTGAGTGAGTGTGCGAGTATTATACTAGCGCAAGATCCATTCTCTGGGTAAACTGCGTCTCAACTAGATGAATGCTTTAGCGTTACATTTTAAAACTATGCATAAAATGTTTACAATCCGATATTAAAAACTACAAATTAGGAACAATGATAAGAAGGAATCAAGATTTAAATTTCTTTGATAAAACCTGCTTCCTTTAAATAAAGAAAAATATTAAAATGCGGTTTATGTCCAATTAAAAGCGGAAGACAAGGAACAACTGTATTAAAATACTTAAGAAGCAATGAGTCCAGTGACAGACATTCAATTAATATATGTCGGATTGTTAAACTATCACCACAACGACTACAAGTTGATGGTGGCTGCTTTAAAAGTATATATTTATGAGTTATGCGAGAGTGCCCAATGCGCAATCTTGTAAGAATAACATCGCATCGACGATTTAGGGAAGAACACCAAAGATCAATAAAAGGTTTGAGTGTATATAGTTTGCTTTTTGTCTCAAGATTCCACGGGTTCTGCCAATTTTGGAATAACCATTTACGAACGGAAGCACGTATGTCAGCATAAGGAAAGAGCACTTAGAAACACCACTTTCGCACCTAATCGGAGATATAAAAGTAATGTCATTATCATTAGAAGTAGTGCAGAATTGCAAGAAATTCTTGAATGGTTTGATAGCATTGGGCCTGATTTCCCCGGAGGAGTTTTCGCCTACGTTGAAGAAACAACACACATCCACGTCATCCACGATTGCCCGTATTCCAACCAGTCTTGCAGATGCAGATGGAGAAACCACCCTTACATCCGAGGTGGAATTAAAAAGTCTATTTTTCGACCGAGATTCATCAACGAATTCTCAACCATCGACTGGATCAATATACTCTTATATTTCCTATTGTCGAAACGGCAAAGTCGACAAACAATTTCGGTGTCAGGAAGAGTACGGAGATTACAGAGTGACATTAAAGATATACGATGGAGACAAGTGTATAATAAATCCAGACAGGTATTGGGAAGGCAAACTGCAGGAGATGGGCATAACACTGAACAAATCGGATCCCTTCATGCCCGAGATAAAAGATCTTTTCCCCAAGGTGGCACAGAGCCTAAAGTTAAAAGGAGCAAGTTTGAAACGGTGTGCGAAAACACATCCATTTTACTAAAAAATATTTGTGTATTCCTTTAACAGATGTCAGAAAAATTGTTTTACTTAGTAACCCAGATCATATTTTAAGTCTCCATGATCCAAATAATGAGAAGCATTATGTAGCAGCATGTAAGTTATTTGCAAATTCTATTAATAATTTTTCTTTAAAAGAAATTAAAGAATTTTTAGATTCATGTAATAATCCCAAATTTTATGCTAATTCAGTTAATACTTTTCAATATTATCATTCTAGAACAGATTCAGCTATGTATTTGATAAATTTATTAAAATTTCAATTTAATAATAATGAAGATCATATTAAAGATTTATTGTTAAATATAAAAAATTGGTTTCATACGAAAGGTTGGATTATTAGAAGTGGATCAGGTAATTTCGAATTAAATCCTAAAATCAATACTATAACTGTAACTGGTCAACCAAATTCTGGTAAAAATTAATTTTGGGATTGTATAGTTGCTATTGCTATAAATGTAGGTCATATTGGTAGAGTAAACAATAAATGTAATCAGTTTGCATTACAAGAAGTAATAAATAAAAGATTAATAGTAGGTAATGAAATAAGTATGGAAGATGGTGCTAAAGAAGACTTTAAAAAATTATGTGAAGGTGAAGCTTTAAGTGTTAGAATTAAACATCAACCAGATGGAGTGTTTAACTGAACACCTGTGTTATTGTTATCCAATTTTATTATAGACATTTTTGCTGATCTATATTTTAGAGAAGTTCGTCTGAAATTATTTCATTGGAATTCATTCATCAAATTTCATATGCATATTTTATAAAAACACAATTTTTGAAAAGCTCAAAAATAATCATTTTAATGGACACAAGCTAAATTTTATGCCTTTATATAATTTCATTAAATAGAATAATTGTTTTCCCATTGTTGAAAAAAATCTAATTTGCATCTATAAAAAATCAATATATGGAAAGAAATTTGTCAAATACATAGAAAACGGTTTTAGCAAACAACTAATTCTAGAATAATTGCGAAAAAAAAGCATTTAGACATTTCCCCATTTTGTTTAATTTAGAATAGAGATCTAAAAAAGAACTGATTACAAAAGCACGTCCTCATGCGATAAAGCATGTCTTGTCCCGTCAAGCCAGAATCACTTGAACTCGTTTCAAAGAACTGATTAAAAAACACGTCCTCATACGATAAAAATATTCTTTTGAAAACAGGAAACGGTGAAGTCCTGTCACGCCATGCGATCACGCCAGAATCACGTGAACTCATTTCCTGTTTTGGACTCAAAAGCACGTCCTCATGCGTTAAAAACATTCTTTTGAAAACAGGAAACGGTAACGAAAGCATGTCCCGTGACGCCAGAATCACGTGAACTCGTTGCAAAGAATTGATTACAAAAACATGTCTTATCGCGTCGACCCATTCTTTTGAAAACAGGAAATGATTGCAAAAGCATGTCCTGTGACGTGATCCTGTTTTTCGATCCAAAAGCATATCTTATCGCGTCTTCTGAAAAACGATTTCTCGGAGCATGCACAGTGAAAGACCCATTGTTTAAATAAAAACCCCTTCGAAACGAACGTGTTTTCATCATTTGACATTGTGTCAGCCACCAGGATTTTTTACTGTTTCGACTGCAATTTGCCGACCGTTGTTTTGAGTTGCGGACACAACTTGCATGTCCACGACTTTGCAAAGTTTCTCCACTACGACTTTTGTCCTTTTTGTCGCCAGCCTGCTCAACCGTAAGACACGCTGATGGCGGTCCAATATCTCCAGGCCACAGACTATTTCAAAGAATGGACTGGAAAGTTCCACATCTAATGAAGCCAGCCCGTGGATCTGACGTGCGGGCATTCCATTCCCATCGTGCAGTACGTCCCGTACCTGATTCAGAACAAGTGTCCGGAATGCTACTATCCAGCCCATCCAAACGACAAAATACTGCAATTTGCAAGCGGCCCATTTCTTTTGAGAAGAAGCAAGAATGTATTCGTGCCCGGACGATCACAGCAGCAGCAGTGACCTCTGGCTTCGCCGAAACGTCGCCTCCTCCAGACAGCCAGGCCGGACAGATCTATTTGAGAAAAGTCGCTTGGGACTCCGAGGAGAGTGTAGTCGACTTGACGATAGATTGGGAAGGTGAGAGTGATGCAGAGACAATCCCTCGATCCTCACCAGTTCCACCCGAGGCGAGTACAGATGAAGGGGCGACAGGGCCCCCTACGGGGTTGGGGTTGCGGTTGCTCTTTCTTTCCACGTGCATCCACACAACCGTCAATGAGTCTTCAGGGCTCCTCGTTCGGGGATGTAAAGTAGCGTCAATGCGGTAACACACAGCAGATTCTATCCTATTTTTTTGGTTCAATTTATTAACCAATATTGGAACATTATTCTTTCAACTTGTAATATCTTTGATCGAGTTTGACGTAGTGGTAATACACAGCATATTATCTCATTTTTTGAATTTATTTATGAACCAAAGTTGGAATATTATTTTAAAATTCAGATTCGATATAGATAAAAAGAAATTTTTGACCGAGTATGAAGTTGTGGTAACACGCAAAAGATTATCTCTAGTTTTTTAGTTTATTTATTAACCGAGGTTGGATCATTATTTTAAAATTCGTAGAGATTCAACATTGATAAAAAGAAATCTTACTAAATTTTGACGCAAATAAAAAAAAATAAATTTATTTTTACCATTGTAGGTTTGTATGAGGTATGTGTTTGCAAAATATATATAACCAAAGTTGGTAAAACAGAAACAAAAGTTGGTGTTGTTTACAAAAATCTTATCGGAACAATTCATCAAAGTGTTTCGATAAAAATTATGACGACGTACATATATAAGAAACTGGTATAAATGCGCGAGGTTTAGAACGAAAATTTACATTTTCGCTCTTTCTCTCGGCTCCTGCAGTTGGTTTCGATCCTTCTTACCGCATTTTTGAATCATGTCAGTACCGGCCGTACAAAATCTTCCCTCTTGCGACGAATCTAGAGATGTTTGGGATTTGCTTGATCTTAAAAAAAAAAAAATGCTCGACGAGGAGTCTCTACCTGATAAAATTCTAGCCGAATGGGTAGGTAGGTAGGTAGGTATATAGATTTTAATGGCACAAGAGCCATTTGAGGCCATACTGCGCCAGTCATATGGTTTAATTTAAGAGCACATTAATATGATCCCAATCAATCAATTATAAATTAATACCAACCGAGATAAAATGTATAAAACTTTAAAATTTCTGTATCACAGAAAGAAAATAAGTGTGAGGCAAATGAAACAACTCCATAATGAAGCAATAACAAACATGAAAAAGTTGAAAAGTAGCTAGATGGAAGTAAAAAGATGAATAGCTTTTAAAAATGCAAAAATATTTGGGTGGTATTTCTCACCCACCAAGTCGGTTAGAGTTACAGATGATGTATTGAAAAAGCTGACACGATGAGAATGGTAAGCAGGGCATTCAATTAAAATATGCTTAGTACTTAAATCCACATGACACGTCTGACACATTGGTGCCCTCTCGCCAAAGATCAGATGTTTGTGAGTATAGCGCGTATGTCCTATACGGAGGCGTGTTAGCTTGACATCTGCCTCACGGATAGGAAGAGTCGGCCACATAGCAATGGACGGCATGACAGAATGCAATTTATTGTGGGTCAATAAATCCCACGTTTCTTGCCAAGTAAACAAAAGACGACACGCCAATAGTCTCTTGACATCACAGTATGGGAGTTCTTGGTTTAGGAAAGAGGATGCAGACTTAGCTAAAGAATCCGCCATCTCATTCCCAGAGATACCAACATGACTTGGCACCCAGCTGAAAATGACATTAAAACCATCGATCTTCAATTGACTCAAAGTAAACAGAATGCTATTAGCAATCGGGTGGATCTTATTGTGGTAGTGAGAAAGGGTTTCTAATGCACTCATGCTATCGGTATAAATAATAAAATTCCGTTGAGAAAAAGAGGAAATTTCCTGGAGAGCATAAAAAATAGCTACTAGCTCAGCAGTGAAAACAGAACAGTACTTATGTATACGATAGCTCATAACACCAGATGGGAGTACAATGCCACAACCAACATGATCAATTGATTTGGAACCGTCAGTGAATATTGGTGTGAATGACGAATACCGACAGCGATGATAGTGAAATAGCTGTTGAAAAACAACTGGAGCAGTTGAATTTTTGTCGAATCCTGAGAAGGGATTCAGAAAGGAAAATTTAGGGGTATCCCAGGGTGGAAAGGAATAGAAATCATGTGGTTTTATGGGAACATCATTAATATCTAAATCATGGAGAATTACTTTGATCCTTTCAGTGAATGGGAGAATGTGAGAGGAGCGGGCATCATAGAGTCTTCGAAGACCAATTGGTAATGTTTGGGAAATGGGATGATTTGACAGAGACTTGGTTCGAAAATAATAAACAGCGGATAACTTCTTTCGTCTTAGATAAAGAGGTAGTTGGTAACAAATAGCATACAGGCTCTCTACCGGGGAGGTTCGAAATGCCCCCGAACAGATCCGTAAAGCAGAATGGTGGATGGTATCCAAATGCCGCAAAACAGACGCACGGGCTGAACCATATATCATACAACCGTAGTCTAATCGGGAGAGAATTACTGCCTGGTAAATACGAAGTAGGGAAGTTCGATCAGCTCCCCAAGATGTTCTGGATAGTACCTTCAAAATATTCATGGACTTCTCACACTTTTTCCTCAGGTATAAAATATGAGGAAGGAAAGTCAGTTTATGATCGAAAATCACTCCCAAAAATCGTATCTCCTTCACAACAGGAATAGAAACATTCTCAATGCAAATATTCGGATCTGGATGAATCCCTCTCTTCCTGCAAAAATGTAAACAGCGACTCTTCCCAGGAGAGATAGCATATCCATTGCCCTTGCACCATGCCACTACTTTATTCACGGCGTGTTGCAATTGCCTCTCAATTAGACTCATGTTACTACCTTCATAAGAAATCTGCAGATCATCCACATACAGACTACAAGATACAGAAGAAGGCAAATGATTAAGGATTTGGCTGAGATGAAGGATAAAAAGTGTGACACTGAGGACACTTCCCTGTGGGACTCCCTCAGTTTGAATAAAATGATCAGAATAAAGGTTTCCTAAACGAACTCTAAAAGTACGATGCGATAAAAAATTCTGTAAAAAAATTGGCAGGTTGCCCCTAAAACCAAAGTTAAAAAGTGTTGAAAGTATGCCAAAGCGCCATGCACGGTCGTATGCCTTCTCCATATCGAAGAATATGGAGACAAGGTGGTTCCTTCTGACAAATGCGTTGCGTATCTTGGTTTCCAGCAATACGAGGTTATCGAAAGTAGATCTACCTCGACGGAAACCACTCTGCAACGGAGAGATGCATCCTTGTTTTTCCAATTCATATACGAGTCGAACATTGACCATGCGCTCAAAAGTCTTGCAAAGGCAGCTCGTCAGAGCAATTGGCCTGTAATGCAGAGGATTGGAGGAATCCTTACCGGGTTTTAGAATTGGAATCACAATAGCTTCGCGCCATTGTAAAGGGAACTTCTGCTCAGTCCAAATTCTGTTGAATAACTTTAACAGATTGGAAAGGGAAGTGGCATTCAAATGGCGAAGCATGTTATAGGTGATTCCATCTGGCCCTGGGCTAGTATCATTAGCTTGACACAAAGCCATTTCCAGTTCCAACAATTTGAAATCACAATTATATGCGAGGTTTCTTCTTGCATTAAAACGTAAAGGCAACCGTTCCGCGCGATTCTTAATTACCAGGAAATCAGGACTATAAGAATCTATTGTTGACACTTGTGCGAAAGCTTGGCCGAGAGCATTGACAACCTCTAATGGGCTGGAATACATCACATTCCCAGTTTTTAAAACAGGAATGGAAGATTCGTTGTAAATCCCATTAGCAGCTTTTACCTTCCTCCACAAAGTTTTACTGGGCGTATAATATTTTAGAGAAGAAACAAAAGATATCCAGGATTCCCTCTGGCTTTGACGGCGTATGCGACGAGCAAGAGCTTTGGCACGTTTAAAAGCAACGAGATTTTCAGTTGTAGGGTACCTCCGAAAGATGTTCCATAATTTTTTTTGCTGCTTGTGGCTGTCGCGGCAAGCCTCATTCCACCACGGTCTGCGAAATTTTCTGAGACGTGGGGAGGTCTTTGGAATGGTGGCATTTGCGGCGTTTAATATGGTGTCAATAACAAGCTGCATTGCTTCCGTAATGTCGCAAGTACTGATCATGGTCTCGGTGATATCTGCCAATTCCGTGAAAGTATCCCAGTCTGCCCGCTGGAATAGAAAACGCGGAGGACAGGGAGTCGCACCGCCGCTATCAGCATGGGAGACAATAATAGGGAAATGGTCACTATTATGTAGATCTTTGCTAACTGCAAAGTTCAATGCCGGCAAGAGTTCAGGAGAGCACATGGCTAGATCAAGGCTATGGAAGCTACGTGTGGGTTCATGGAAGTACGTCTTCTCATCATTATTGAGCAAACAGAGACAATTATTAGAAATAAATTGTTCTATCTGTTGCCCACGAGAATTTGTACTATCCGAACCCCACAACGTACTATGGCCGTTAAAATCTCCAAGTATAATATATGGCGAAGGAAGTTGGTCCACAAGGTTATCAAGATCTTGTTGACAAATGACATCATGGGGCGGTAAGTAAATGCAGCAGACTGTGACCAAAATTCGTGTGTGAACTTGAACAGCCACAGCCTGCAGAGAAGTGTGTAATAGGAGAGGTGTACTCGGATATAAATTCGACGTGAAAATACAAACTCCACCAGAAGGATGAGAGGCTGTTTCTGCATCTTTACGAGCACAGTTATAACCCCGAATTTTGATGGGGATATTAGGTGTCAAGAAAGTCTCCTGAACACCAAAACAGATAGGATGAAAGTTGCTAAGGATAGTCTTAATGTCATTTAACTTGGACCGAATGCCACGACAATTCCATGAAACGAAGGTACCCATTAAGAAAGTGGTTTTGATGAAGAAGCTTTTGAAGCATTTGTTTGGGTTGCCTCATATTCGCAACTCATCTGCAAGTCATCCTCATCATCAGAAGGATGTAATTTAATATCAGGGCTATTTGGCATGCCGAATATGGACGTTAAGTCCCTATGGACATTACCTTGCGTCGCTAGCCCGAGAGCGACGGAATTTTTTAATGTTGACTTTTTCAATTTTTGAGGAACGTCTTGTACTGAGAGGCCACGTTTTGCAAGTTTCAACGTCAGCGATTTTTTAGCTTTTTTCTTTGATTTCTTTTTTAAAACTGTAGGAGTTTCAGGGGTGCTACTAATGGAGTTCTCTGTATCTGAAGAAGAAACTTTTATGAGTTGTTTGGGTGTCGGGATGTTTTTAACACAGTTTGTGCAAGAACAGTTTGCGCAAAATGACCTTTGTGCAACAGAAGCATATGTTATGCCAGGTGTAGGAGTTTGAGCTACAATCCTACGCCTAGCTTCAGGATAAGATAAGTTTTCTTTGATTTTTAGAGTTATTATTTGTTTTTCAACTTGCCATCGCGAGCAGGATCGAGAGTAGGAAGTGTGATCGCCACCACAGTTCACGCACTTTTCAGCTGCGGCACACTGCTGGCTATCATGGCCTTTTTCTGCGCATCGGGCACAAGTGAGTGCACCACGGCAGTTTATCTTTGAATGGCCAAAGCGCTGGCACTTGAAGCATCTGAGTGGGTTCGGGATGTATGGTCTTACGGGTAGTTTGATGTAACCTGCATAGATATATTCTGGTATTTTTGGAGATTTAAATGTTAGGATGTGGTGCTTGGTTTCAATGATTTCTCCATCACGCCTTATGGTAATTCGGCGGACATGTACAACTCCTTGCGATTTTAACTCACCTGTTATATAATCAACAGAGAGATTAAAGATTTCCCCACAAGTGATTACTCCTTTAGAGGTATTTAATGATGCATGGGGGCTGACGCTGATTGGAATAGTTGCCAGGGCTTTCAATTTTTGTATGCTCTGGGCTTGCTTTCGAGAATTGACCTCTACTAACAAGTCACCAGATCGCATCTTTTTAATTGATGTTACTTCGCCAACTGTTGCGGTGACGGCCTTCTGGACTAGAAATGGAGATACTGTTTCAAAAGTTTCATTTTTGTCAGAAACGCGTTTTATTATGAAAAAACTGTCGAAATGATTTTCAAAATTTGAATTGTTTGGTACAATGCGACGCCCACTGAAGGGACCACGTTTGGAGGAGCCCATACGATATAGAGAATGATTCGGGTCCGACGGCACCGCCCACCACGGAGCCCAACAAGGGAAGGTAGCCACCGGCTCTGGTCATTTCCAGCCTCGGCACTTACCCTAGTGCTAGCCAGAACCTATACGCTCGGAGTTACCCCCGGGGACAGTGACCACCCTTAACGCCAAGCCCAAGGAGTAACCCCTTCGCTTGATCCCTAGCAGACTAACAACTTAGGTTGATAGCTACCGGCCGATTGATACACCGGGGACCACAGTGCACCACCCGTCTAATGGGTCGCCACGCACGGCCAACACGTGGGGTTTTGACTGTCCATGAGAAGCAAGAAGCAAACAGAGCGGCGACAGCTTCTCATGGAGAGCTCCCTCGCCTGCCGTCGAGGGAAGGAAAAAAAAGCAGAAAGCAGAGGGCGCAGTGGAGAGTAAACATAAAGGGAGTAAAGATCCCTGGGAACCTCGGGATTGGGACACCCGTACTCACCTATAGTAGGTGAGCCCCTGAGGGTCTAGCCGAATGGGATTATATTGAAATTGATTCCAAAGAACCAGTGACCAAAAAAAGGAAACTTTCTGACCAGGTAGATACATCTGATGGAAGAAATCAAAGCCTATTTACCTTTGAATACGTGTACTATCCTTATAAAGTCGTTACCAATGGCTGTCCTGAACTGCCAATTAGAATAGTCATTTCAAAAGGTGAGAAGACTTGTGTAAAAATATACGGAAATTGTTGAATTTGAAAAAAATTGATTTATACATGAATTGTACTGGCAAATATTTTATTGCAACTATCATATATGCATTGTTTTGTAAATATTTTATTGTAATAATTTTATATACATTGTTTTATAAATGTTTTGTTGCAATTATCACACATGCACTCTTGTAAATTTGTGTTGTACAAATAAATATTTTTCAGTATGTATTGTCTTTTAAATTTGTGTTACTAAAATAAAAAATAAATAAAAAGGGGAAAAAAATGTTTAGAAAAGCATTTCCGATTTTAAAAAAAATAGGAAATGCTTTTTTAAAGGCCTTTTTTTTTAATATCTTATAGACCAAGATTGGTTTTTAAAGAAACTTGAAAAAATAATAATGATTAATTTATTCATATAGATAAATCAAGATTGTATGGTTTAAAAAATTTGTAAACTAAAAGAGAAATATTTTACATAAATCTTGGCCTATTTTTTTAAAAAAATCTTTGTTCTTTGAAAATATTTTTCTAAAGGTCATTTTTTATCATTTAAACCAAGACTGGTTTTCAAAGAAACTTGAAAATTTTGTAATAATTATTTTATTAGTTTCGATAAATCAAGATCGGTCTAAAAATTTGTAAAATAATAAAAAGAGTAATATTTTACATAAATCTTCGTTTATTGCTTTAGAAAGCTTTGTTCTTGTATCACTATTTTTTCATTAATTTTAGACTATTGTTGGGTCCAATTAAAAACCAGTTTTTAGTCTTTAAAAACATTATGAAATATATTATTTATTCGATACTTACAATTTTTTTGTACATTTTTTACTTTGGTCTTGATCCTCCAACAAATGTCTTTAAAATTTCGTTAAATGCGTCATCAGACAATATCAATTCTCGATCCATTGTATTCAATATATCTTTTTCAATCATAATTTTTCCATCCACAAGCCTTCCTAGATAATCAACATGTAATCCTTGTAAATTAAATACATTTTTAGATTATCCATAACAGTTCCCAAATTTTACCCGATTGCAACAATGCATCAAAAGAAATTTTTGCATGTAAAACTGCTTCACATGGGTCCAAATCTTTCCAAAACGAACTGGAGACATATCCATCTGCCTGAGGACCAATACATTTAAACATTTGATATAAATGATATAAAGGTCCTTTTGCACCAGATTTTATTTGAACTATTAAATTTTCACCTTTAATTTCTTTTTTTCAAATTCTTCCTAAGAATTGAATTTTTCTGCTTCGCAAATTAAATTTTGAATTTCTTCGAGAGTGATTGAAAAAACAATTTCATTTTCCATCATTTCTAGATAATACAGTCGAAGAAATTGATACATTCATTCATTTTCCATCACTTCTAGATAGTACAGTCGCATAGTATTGATACATTAATATGTTTTTGCACTCTCATACAAATCATAAATAACTGTTTTTTTCAAATTGTGATTTGGATCTTTATATGGTAAAAAATTTATTTTGTCGAAATTGATATAAAATACGACAAACATGTCTTAACAAGGAGCTAGTTTTAAACCAATCGTTTTACTTCCCATTTCCATTTTTGAATTAAGTAAAAACATACATTTTGCTTGTACTTGGATTGATTCCAAAATCCATACATTAATTTCGTCACCATCAAAGTCTGCATGCAACGATTCTAAAACTTCGAGGGGTAATCCAAAACAATCGTATTCCCATGTTTTTGCAAATTAATGACATTTTCAAGTTGTAGAGATGGCATTCTATTCACAAGTACATGTTTTCCTAATAAATGTTTCAATGTCACTGGAACTCTCATTTGACTAAGTTCCAAACTAGAATCTGCACTAATTGTACCTCGCATGGCTAATATAGTACATCGTTTTCCAATTGCATATTGACGCATCAAAGTATTTTTCCCACAAGAACGTAAAGTTAAATTTCCGTGATTTAAAGTTGCATCCTGAGCTTGTCTGTAAAAAGTCACTGCTTTTTTTGGTGGAAAAATTTCTTCTATTAGACGGGTTATAGGCAAATCTTTAATAAATTTCATTATTTTTTCATATATTAAAGTAGAAGGAATTTGCCAATAAATGGGATCAGGAAATACGATAAATTCTTAATAAACTTTTAATTTTTGCTGTTTTAAGCATCTCTCCATGTATGGTAATTGAAATGAATATTTTGGTGTTTGAAATGCTATCGATTTTAATTGATAACTTGATTTGGAATCTATATAATAAAACTGATGACAACATATGATAAAATTGAAATTTTCAAAATTTAAATTACAGTTACATTTTGAATATTGATTAGAAAAACAATTTGAATTTCTCCAAGCTTTTGAAATTTCTATAAATTCATCTGGTGTTTTTTGTACTTTTACGTCTTTGAAATCGAAAATATTAATCGAATACGTAGAAATTGACATTTATATCAAGTTATGATAAATAAACAAAATCAAATTTATAAATATAAACTAAACTCTCCAATAAGATTTCAAAAGTCACTAAAAGGAGATGAAATGTATCCTTTCGATAAATTAAAAGGTGAAATGTATTTCAAAACAACAGACAATCCTTAAGCTCGCAACAGATTTGGTAAAATGTACTATGCCAAAAATTTAAGAGGAAGATGAAAAATATGCAATTAAGAATTATAAATCGGTCGTAATTGAAAACGAACCAAACAAATTGCAGTTTGCAAATTATCGAGACGGTAAACAACGGTATCCAAATGACGCGAAAGTTAAGGAGTATTATTTATTACACAAAGAAGAACCCTATTTGTTATTTGATGAAAATGGTCAAAAATATTACGCAAAAACACACACAGGAATACCTATGGCACATTGGAATTTCATCGATAAATGTCCAAATGACGAAATAATGATACCTACAAGATGCAAATAGAAGCATTGTTTATATTGCAAAATTCCATTAAACTTGATGAATAATTTGGTACTTTGGTAAAAAATTTTGAAGAACATCCTTACAGAGGTTTGAAAGAATATTGCACAAAATTTCCCTCCTTCTGGCTGTTTATCCTTCATTTTATTTACTTATTTATTAACAAAAGAATTTATCGAATATTTTTTGAAAAAGTTTTTGTGATAACTTTTTCACAAAAAAATTTTCGCAAATTTTTTTTGACATTTTTTGAAGAAAATTTTCATTTAATTTAGATTCATTTCATTTATTTTGATTTAGAAAAAGTCACGTGACCAAAAAAAAATAACGCCAGAGTCGCGTGAACCCATTCTTTGAATCGTGAGCAACAAAACAGAAAATTGTTACAAAAGATTTTGAAAATGAGAGCAACAACAACAACAACAAAAAAAAAACATTGAGAAGGCGCAGTGACAGACAAATTTTATAAAAATTCCTCTGAAACAAATGTTTTCATCATTTGTTTCCAGACTGTTTTAAAGTATCGCCATGATTTTTTATTTCGTCGAGTGTAATTTGCCGACAGTTTTGCTGAGCTGCGGACACAATTTGCACGTGTGCAACTTTTCAAGATTTGTGCACTACGATTTTTGTCTGTGTTGTCGCCAGCCTGCTCATCCCGAAGACATTTTGATGGCCGTGCATTATCTACAGGCCGCCGACTATTTTTCAAATTGGACTGGAACTTTTCACATTTTTGGAAGCAAACGTGTGGATCTGGTATGCGGGCCCAAGATACCGGTCGTCCAGTACGTGCCTTATTTGATCAAGAACAAGTGCCCCGAATGCTCCTTCCATACCCGCCCGAACGATAAATTAAAAGCCGTTTGGCAAATTTTTTCAAGGAAGAAGGTGGTCTGTATTCTTGCCCGGACGATCACGTCCGCCACAGCAATGATGCTGCAACATTGCCTCGATCATCCCCTGTTCCAAGCGTTCCAGATAGCCCGACTGGACAGATTGATTTGTCAAAAATCACTTGGGAAAGTGACGACGATGCTGCAACATTGCCTCGATCATTCCCTGTTCCTGTCATCGATTTGACGATAGACTGGGAATGCGACAGCGACGCCGAAACATTGTCTCGATCGTCCCCTGTTCCTGTCATTGATTTAACAATGGACTGAACAAGTTTATGCATGGACAGAATCGAATTTTTTCAAAGAGGACTGTTGAATTTTATCATAAATTTTATATTGTTTTCCTAATTATTTTTGTATATATATTGAATAAATAAATATTGTTTGTTTGTTAATCATTGTGTCGTTATTTGACTCGATTCTCCATACACAGAGATTTAGATCATCTCACACAAATGAAAGAAGTCTCGCTGTAATAACAAACAGCGAGATTTCTTTTCTCCCCATTTTTTAGACCACTTTATGACCGAGGTCGGATCTGTATGAATCTTACAACTATCAAAGGCTATTGCATCATCTCGAAGGTTCACAGAAAATATGTGTCAAAACAGAAAATTCCACAATTTTATCACAGGATGTAGGATTTCTTGTGTTTAAAAAAACAGCAAATTTCTGTTTTATCACAGGAAATTCGAACTTCAAAAGCAAGACTAGGAAAAAATGTGTCCTCATTTGCAAATTAGACACCGTGCAACAATGTTTTTTCATTGTATCGAGTGCAATTTACCGATCGTCAGAATGAGTTGCGGACATAATCTTCACATCCGCGACTTTACGAGATTTCTTCATTTCGAAAAGTCGACTATCTTGAGAAAGGCTAAAGTATCTATAGTGAAGATTGCATGGCATTATTGGATCGATTGAGTGCAGAAATCAAGGAAAACCGACCCCACATGAAAAAACAAAAAGTGCTGTTTCCGCAAAACAATGCCCCGTGTCACAAGTCGATGAAAACAATGGTTAAATTGGATGAATTACGCTTTGAACTGCTTCCCCTCCCACCTTCCTCTCCAGATTTGACACCCAACGACTACTGGCTTTTTGCAGACATGAAAAAGATGTTTCAGGGAACGAAATTTGGCTCAAATGAAGAAGTGATTGTCGAAACTGAGGTCTATTTTGAGAGCAAAGACAAATCGTTTAACATAAAGGGAATCGAAAAGAATGCATCACTCTTGAAGGAGAGTATGTTAATGAATAAAAAGGAATTTCTAAAAAAAAAATTTCTTAGTTAGACCGGAGACTTATTGAGTGATGCATTACGCTACGATAGTAATAAATGAAAGATAAGATTTTTCACGAATACTTTGCAGGCCCGCAAGCAAACACTTTTTGTTAAAAGCAAAAGAAATTAGTTTCGTATTAATTACAGAATTAAAGCAAATGAGAAATAGAAATTAATGGTGAAAATTTATACGATTCTTCTCGCTGCGTAATTTGCATAAAACATTTTCAGCGAGGTGATATCAAATCCTTTATACTCAAATAGTTTCGATAGTTCAAAACCGATAAGCTATATCCTTGCATTAGGTGCTATTAATTTATACAGCTATGCAATGAATAAGCCATTGCCTTATGGAGAATTTTATTGATTAACTGTGGATGAAGTACAGAGTTTTGAATTTAGATGATATCTCTCCCGATTCTGATGTAGATTATATATTAGAAGTCGATTCAGGAATACCTTCATCGCAGAACGAGAGGCAAAATGATTCGCCTATGGCTCCTGAACATGTTACGATCACTTATGAAATGTTATCTCCATATTCAAAAGCAATTGTGCTCGAAATTAAATTTGAAAATACTTTGCCAGGTAAAAAACTGACTCCTAATTTTTTTCTCCAAAATGAATTACATAACTTATTATCTAAACCTAAAATTTTATCTCGAACAGGGATTAATATTGACTAAGATTGATAGAATTTTGTCTAAAAACCATGGTTGCGAAAATATAATTTCAATAATGCAAAAAGTATAGTATGTAAAACAGAAAGCAAAAAAAAATTTTTTTTTAATTGAACAATTCTTTCTATGGGAAATGATTACAAAATGTGCGAAAACGAATAAATTTAAGGAGTGTACTTACGTCTGAGATGAATTAAAAATATCTATGAGGTTCAGCCTTAGAATATTTTCAACCGATCAACTAAAATTAAACTTTGTTTACGGTGCGTAAACCTAACTTAGTCTTAGACAAACCAATATATATATATAGGGTTTGTAATTTTAAGATATCGGAACTCCATGTACATGAGCTAAATTATTCACATTTTAAAAAGTTATATAACAAAAATTGTGAATTATTATATACCAACAAACATTCACTCTGTTTACACATACATACAATGTATATGAGGATATAAAACATTGATATGTCAGACACCAGCAATTATATATAACCCATTATATAGTGAGATTAATAGAGGAAAACTAGGAACGCTAAAACACTCAACGTATGAACCCATTGGTAAGTTCATTGGATTAAAACATAAGATGTATAGATTTCTATTTGGAGATAACGCATGCAATAAAAGAAAAGAAAAAAACAGTCAAGAGAGTTCGCTAACCCGTCTAACTCGCGAAATTTACGAAAAAGAAAAAATGCGCTGAAAAATGAGTTCGGAAAAATCAATATTCCATAATTTCTAAAAAAAAACATTAACTTACAATAGTAGCGTAATACAAAACAACTCTATCGTCATACTACAATAAAATGTACCTTTGCGATTATGGAATAACTACGCGAACTCATGGGAATATCGAAAAGTTAAATTTCCCTTCACCTCCCCGAGTTCTAACCTTAGTTTGGTTTTACATTTTTCTTTGGTCAGCTGCTTTTTTTACTTGTAATTTTTACTCAGGTAGTGAGGCTTTAGCTTTTTCCGATTGCTTTGATCAAAATGCTTTTTCATAAAAAATAACGACGAAAAAAAATCAAAAATAAAATGAAAAAACTGCAAGTATTAATATACTAATCATATGCTACAGCTCTTAATGTTTCTCATCATCATTAGCAAAGTGGAAAAATTATCGAATGAAAAATGGGAGAATTGAATCTAAAACAATAGGCGAGTGTATACACGAACTGCATTGCTATGAAACTAGAACAAGAGTTAGAACTATACGCTACCACATTATCGAACTAATAGGGAAGAATCAAATGCAGACTATATAACATCCGACTATATAAAGTCCCCACGTCGCGAATACTTACTAACTGCTACAATCAAACTTACTATTTAAGTAGTCTTCTCATCAGCTAAAACAGTTCAAAATTTAATTTTTAGTTTTTCACTAGGAATGTGTGAGGTGCTATTTCAGTTGATTTCACACCAGCTGAATGCAGTTCACAATTTTAAAGTTTTAATATCAATATTATTCTTCGAAATATGAGAACGGGTTGTAGGACTTAATCTATGATTGTTTAGACGATAGATTGTTTAATGAGGGTTAAAAAACGAGCGGGGTTATCTGGATGCATCCTGGGTTCACATACGGAAAAACAAATCTTTATAATTTCTGCTCTCTAGTAATTTGTAATTTCTTACATCTCTGTTAAAGCTTTCCGCTATGCAAACTCTTTTGTTTGTAATGCAACTTTTCCTGTCATCGATAGTGGCGTTCGCTTCGCTTTGCATTCTCACTATGTATACTCCTGTCCTGCAATTCATTAGAGCCCTCTCGTCAAAAATTATGTACAAGGCTGCATCATTTTCAATTACAAAGTGACGCAAAGTTATACATTTATATAGTACTTCTCTTCATGTCCAACTAATATGTAGACACCTTGTATATCATTAAGTGAACTCTTGTTTAATGCAAGGCAAAAATGTAAAATTGAGCGTACTTTGCCCTTTAAAAATAATGACTCTTTGCTTTTTGAAAGTCATGAGAAGGCATCTGCTTAGTAGGAAAACGATCTGCGTAAACAATTAAACCTCGCTTATCTGACAGCTATGATAGTTCTGTTGATCATAGCTATATTTTTAGCTCTTGATTGCATAAATCTCTATTCGTATGCTATGAATATGCCTTTACCATACAACCATTTTGCTCGAAAGTCATCGTCAAACTAAAAAAACGCAAAAGTATTCTCCAATGTCGAATATCATAAATTCTTCCAAAGAATGCATTGGCAATGATATCATGGGACAAAAAGTAAAAACAAGAGGAGCAATTCACCAATCTCGAATACACAAAAAAATGCCGAAAGGCATAATATGACAGTTAAATAGACTTTAAAAACTACAACCAAGAAGATAATATTCTATCTATATAAAATGAGCCCCCCCCCCCGAAAAAAACCCCACTTATTTGTAAACAGATCACACACAAATACTGATACAAATTAGTGACTAAAGTTATGTGTGGTTTGGTTTGAAGTTTTATTTCACAGGAAC
>JAPMOR010064675.1:20618-43158 GCA_026543865.1 Argiope aurantia | reverse complement strand
TAACACTAACCGTCTACTGACATGCATGACCACATCATAACACTAACTGAGTTCTTGATAGTTGCCTGAATGCAGTCAGAATGTAGCTCTTCGCCTATTCTATGCCTTACATATTTTCGCCATCAATACTGAATAACAATATCTTTGTTTCAACTCTTCATATAATTTGTGACCACTCATCATTTCTTCAATTAATGCGTTCTCTTGCCTACTGTAATCTTTTTATACGTTGCTGTAAAATGAGATAAGAATTTTTTTCATTGAATTCTACCTCTTCGTCGAACATCTAAGAATCTTCTCGTAATTGTTCTTGAACTGACATAAATGCCAGCATCATTCAGTTGACTTCTGATGGCTGCTGATGACATTCTTCTATCTTGGAGACAAAGTCTTTTCATTCCTCTGCCATCAACATATGTTTCGCACCCATTTCAATCACTTCATTCTTCATTTTTATTGAATTTGTCTCCTGATATTGTGAACGAAACTTTCGGACTCCAGATGTTGTCACTGAATCAATCACCTGTCTTGTAATTTCAGCATAGGAAAGATCCACATTCATGTAACACAATAATCTTAATTCTCTTTTTATATGTCGAATCTATTCTTTAATTTGGTGTCTTTACTTCTGGACTAATATAGAAATATTTACAAAAAAATAATTATAAAAGATAAATATTTGCAAAAATTCCTACTATATATTAAAACGTTTAACAAAATTTCTAACTGGCAATTTGATTACATAAAAAACAGTCTTCCTTCTACAGTAAAAAGAACAATAATGACTTGTTCCGACTTTAAACAAGATGTCAGCTTTGGCTAGCAATTATTAACATTTGATTGGTTCCCAGAACAAGAACAATGATTCGTCAGGAAAGATAGAAATTACAATCCACTTCATCACTGTGCTTGTTATTCAGATTAAAGTAAGAATAACTTTTTTTTGTATATTTGAATTTTGCTTTATGTATTGAAATCAGCATTAAATTATCTTTAAAATGATGTGTAAGAGTTTGAATTTTGTGAAATGTAACATTTTTTATAAGCATACGAAGTCAGAAAACATAACGATTTTCAAAATTGTCCACAATTTTGGCCCTTACTGTATATATATGTGTGTGTGTGTAATGATATTTTAATTCTAATTTCAATTTAATTAGTTTCCAAGATTTTATCTTAATTTAGCCCATAGTAACTTCATTCTAAAAATATTCTCTTATTTCGTGATCCAATTCCACTTTCGGTTTAATTAATTCCTCTGTAAAACTAATGCGCCATCAGTACTACATATCAAATGAAAGTGATACTTCCGTTGCCCTTGCCAAAGGTCAACATATGTATTCCATCGGCACGTGGCCGGAAATATAAGAGTGATATATAAGACTAGTGATCATTTGTTTCGCTCTTCTTTCTTTCATACTTCTGCTTTTGTGCCGCACTGCGTCTGCTTGTAAATAAATGGCTTTCCCGAGATGGATATTAAAGAGAGAATAAAACGAAATTAAAAATAGAACGTCTCGTCTATGTCTTCATATATATATATATATATATATATATATATATATATATATATATATATATAAGCACGTCCTTGTATTGAATGAATGATCATGCATCGAATTACTTTATTACTTTTCCAAGCTCAAAGGGTTAATTTAGATGAAAAGCGAGGGAATACCTGTGATCACTTGGTTTTGCTTGCATTTCATCAATCCATCAAATGGACGGTAGGAATCTTTTCTACTGTCCATTCTAAATACATCATTTATGAAATCTTTCTTGCATTTCACGTCCATTGTTATATCAGTAAACAGAGGAGCGTTCCTGAAAAAAAAAAAGAAATGAATTCAACTTTGAATTGCAAATCTTCACTCGTGAATCAAAATCCAGTATCTCCCAGTTTCGTTTGAAATATTTTATGGATTGTTTAACTTAATCACAATACACTCTCCATTTTGAACTGTAGAGTGACCCGATATTTTGTTTAATCATTTGGTCCATCAATGGGTAATTTTTATGTGGAAAGAATACTTACGCTGTTAGTGCGTATACGTGTGACTTGCTCCGATCAGTTTGACACATGATACTCTTTGATTGGCCTTTGCAACTTTCTTCGTATTCGTCATTTTCTGAAAAATATCAATATCATATTAATGATGGTATTGCAAAATATTAAACAGAGTTAGGAAGTTTATAACTTTAAACCAGCTAGAGTGGTCTCCCCAAAACTTTCTTGCATTCTCTCTAATAAACTTGTCATGCCAAAGAACTCCTTAGATGACATTGGCGTAGAATAGTCACGCCAATGTCATCTAAGTATATTAATTTTTTATTAATTTTTGGTGTGTTTATATATATTAATTTTTGGTGTAAAGTCAGTAGTCATAACTGTAGATTAATAATAAAGTCAGTAGTAGACTCCAGCTGCGTATCCTTCGATTTCCGCGGGTTAGCAATCAGTCCATTTTCTGTTTGGCGGCGCAGAAAGAGGGTGTTGATATGGTTGTCCCCAAATCAAATGGTGTCTTAAAATGGGAATTAAGAGAAGAAATAAAGCTGCAATGGTTTGACAGATGGTATATGTCCAAAAACGGAAGAGTAACTTTGAATTTTATTCCTAATCCAGAAATAAAAATAAGAAGATACCATCCACTGATCATTCAAATTATATCAGGACATGGGATATTTCCTGCATATTTCCAAAAATGCAGGACAATAAATGCATTTGTGGAGGAATCGGTACTGTTTACCACTATTTAAAGGAATGTATTGAAATCTCGGAGTTAAGAAAATATCTGAAAATTATAAATAATGACGTAAGTACAGTACTAATGGTACCAAGTAATCTTAAAACTCTGAAGGACATGATGTCAAAAATTGTCAGTCTTTTACCAACTATTTGAGAGTTTTTAGATAAGGAAGTAGGACAGTAATTGACCACTTTGTGGCCAATTACATCGAAGAGAATGTCAGTTTGACAAATCGGTCAATGCAAGGATGGACAATGCCAAAGATAGCAGTCGGCCACAACAAATCCTGTCGATACTGCTGCGTTCAGTGGTGGCGGGGTGGTCGGCTGTACGCAAGAAGTCCATTTTCTGTTGCCTTCCACGTTTTTCGCAGTTTAGAGTGTTTATTTTTATGATTACAGATTTTTATTGCATCGCATTATTATCGTATAACATATAGTATGAGTTCACTTTCTTTGAAAAATATTTGAACATATTTGCAAACAACGCATTTAAATAGTGATTTTAAAGAATTACGCGGGCAGAGGGTTAATATCTCGACATAACTGAGAAAAATATTCTTGACCAAGCGGTTTAGAAATCCATCTCTATCCTTGAAATAATTAAAGAAATTTTTCATTAACTATCAGAAATCTCTACGTCAACAAAAGTCGTCTTGAGAATATCACACAAGTCATTAAGTCATTTTTTTTTGTTGTTGTTAATTATCTAAATCGTAAAAAATAAATTTAGCGATGTTTTAAAAATCAAAAAATTATCTTTCTAATGACGCCAGTTTATTTGCTATACAATTTTTTAGTCTAAATTTAATTAACTTTTTAACATATTTTTAAGTATATATCATAACAATATTATTATTGTCATGATGAACCTAAATCAATTTCATTGCTTCATCAATTATTGGATTGTGTAATTTTCTTCCGTTGTTGAAAGCCAAAGAAGGATCTTGTTTAATATCCATGTAGTTTACAGGACGAATAAGATAGTTAAGTTATGATACTATCTAAATAATTTTAAGGACGGATCAGGTATAATAACGTCATGGACCTGGTTTCCATTAGGAAAGCTCATTGAACAGAACATATGCAAGAATTTGAAATAACAATTTAATGTCTATAATTTTACGGAATCGTGAACATGAAGTTTTATCTGAGCGATTCAACATAAATTAAACATAACCAATGCCTCCTGCGAAACTGCTGCTTTCCAAAGGCGATTGGTATATATTAATCAAACAGAATCCTTTTTCAGCTAATAATAATGGAAGAAAATCAGGCGATCAAATAATTGATGACATAATGAGAAAGATTTAGGTTTCAATCACAACAATGAAAAGATTCTTGCAAATATACTTAAAAATATGTTTAAAATTAATTAAATCTATACTAAAAAAATTTTAGTAATTAAACTGATCACATTAAAAATATAATTTTTTTAATTTTAAAGCTCGATTAAAAAATTCTTTTTATGTGAGAATATTTTTCGAAGTTACTGAGAAAAAAATTCAAGCTTAAGCTAATTTTTAATTAATAAAACTTTTACGTGTATTTTTTTTAAAAAATTGGTCCGGCATGATCATTTATAAACTCTAAAGTTTATAAGAGCAAAATTTAGAAACAATTTCATTGGTCAAACAATTTCGCCTGAAGAGAGCAAACACACACACAATACCTCATATTGAGAAAAAGGAACAATTAGAAGTAAAAATTTCGAAGAATTTCATCGCATTCAGTAAAGTTAATTCAGTTGAGAAAAACTGTGCAAAACGGATAAAATATGAGACAAAAATTAAATATCGAAAAAAAAATGAATCAGAAACTTCTTACTACATGAGGAGTAGTATTCTTCTCCGTATTCTCCTCCACATTTAGTAGTTGTTGAAATTTTCATTGTTGTAGTTGTAATAGCTTCTGTGGTCGTAGTTGCTTCCGTTGTGGTTGTAGGTTCTTCTGTCGTAGTTGTAAGAACTTCTGTAGTGGTTGTAGTGGCCTCTGTTGTAGTAGTAGGGACTTCTGTTGTTGTAGTTGTTGGAGCCTTCGTAGTAGTTGTTGGTGCTTCTGTAGTGGTTGTGGTAGCCTCTGTTGTAGTGGTAGGGACTTCTGTTGTAGTTGTTGGAGCCGCTGTAGTAGTTGGAGCTTCTGTAGTAGTTGTTGGTGCTTCTGTTGTAGTCGTTGGAGATTCTGTAGTAGATGTAGGGGCTTCTGTTGTAGTTGTTGGGGCTTCAGTAGTAGTTGTAGTTACTTTTGTTGTAGTTGTGGTGGGTTCCGTTGTTGTTGTAGTTGTTGGAGCTTCTGTCGTTGTAGTGGTAGGTTTTGTTGTAGTTGTGGTGGGTTCCGTTGTTGTTGTAGTTGTTGGAGCTTCTGTCGTTGTAGTGGTAGGTTTTGTTGTAGTAGTTGTAGAAGCCTCTGTAGTAGTGCTAGGGGTTTCTGTAGTAGTACTAGTAACTTCTGTTGTAGTCGTAGGAATCGTTGTTGTAGTTGTAGTAGCTTCTGTTGTAGTTGTAAGAGCCTCCGTAGTAGTGCTGATAATTTCTGTTGTAGTTGTAGGAGCTGCTGTTGTAGTAGTTAAAGGTTTCGAAAGCTAATAAAAGTTCAAAAAATAACAATAAGTATTTAGAAAGAAATTAACAAGGCTTTAATATCAAATGCGAATAAGATTTTTTTCAAATAATTATAATTTAGATATTTGAGTTTAATGTACTTGTTTAGTTATAACCTAGATATTTGAATTTAAAGTACTTGTATAAACTCGGAAGAAACTCTTTTTATGCTACAATTTTATTTCAACATAATCAAACAAACTCAAAATTAAAAATTTTATAATACTGATTAATTTTGTTTCAATTCAGAAAAAAATGCCTTTATATTTTAAGATATTATAGCAAACTAGAGTGTACTGCTGAAAATTTTAATTATAGGAAAATGATCAAATAAATTAAAGTAGCGAGAAGTGGGTCAAAGAAAAATGTATATTTGTTGCAATGAATGCAATGTTATTTCTTTAAATTAATATTTCATACAAAACGACACTAATATTTTAAAGAATGTGCCTTTTTAAATCTCTCAGAGTTCAGAACAAAAAAAATTTTTGAAACTCTGATTATTTGCGCATTAGTCTGTTTGTCTGTGAACACTACAACTCAAAAAGGGAAAGAACTAGTTTAATGAAAATTAGAATGTTTTTTTTTTTTTTTTTTTAGCATCTAGAATTTTTTACTGAATCAGAGTTTGGAAGAAATCTCTGTCTGACATCTGTCTGATTTTAGATCTAAACATGACGCAAAAATATATCGAATCAGAATAAAAACATATTCGGAATTTTATTGATCTGTATTAATTTTTTAACCCATTTTCTCCTTTCCTATCTGCCGGTTTGTAGATTCAAATGTGAAAAAACAGGATTACGCGGAACTGCAATGACATGGACAATTAAAATTTAGTGCATGACGAAATATCAGTAAAAATTTATAAATCTATATCAAATTTTTGACGAAATTGATCAAACGAGAAAAGTACAGTGCCAAAATAAAGGCATGAAATTCTTAATATAACTAAGTTCAACACAAAACATGCCGTAACGTTGAATTAGGCTCAAAACTGTCGAAAGAACATTGCCGATGGTCGAAATGCGTTATTTTATTTCATAAAGATTTTTAAAATCAATTATTTATTTCTTTTCAAAAGATTGGACAGAAATTTCACGACTTGAATTCATAATGCTGTACTTGAAACTGTGGTATCAGTTTCAAATAGAGCTAAATAAATTTATTGTGAATAACGGCAACAATTTCAACAAAAGTTATAAACCAACAAGTAGTATTTCTTTAAAGCAAGATATTATTCAATATATTCTTGTTTCATTTGGAAAAAATAATATTTACCTACTCATAAATTATTTCATACTAAATTAATAATTCATTATCATTATTAATCACTAACTCAGTATCATATATTATTAATTATTCATCATTTATTAATTCATTATCAAATTAATAAAAATAAAAAAAAGAATTTTAACAGGCATTTATTAAGATACCATAACGTAGAAAACAATTTTTTATTGATAGTACGGTTAGTAATACTAAATCGTAAAATCTAGAAAAAAAAATCTAATAGGATTTTTAAGCATATTTATATGTATATATTTTTTTAATTTTTAGTTAATACTTAGGAATTGGCTTTCCTATAAAATCCCTTTTCACTAACTTTTATTGTAGAACTTCAGTTCCTTAAACATTTATGCTTAATCTTTGACCAATATATATTTCATAAAATAAAAATTCTACTTTATAATGAGCTAATAAAAAATTGTTTTTAAAGTCTTTTTTTAATGATTTTATTCTTTAATGTATTTCACAATTCATTACATTATATCTTTTCTAATGAATTTTTAATTAAATTCACAAACAGAAGGCGCCTTTCTTTTTAATTGAAATTTAATTTTAATTAATCGATTGGTTGATAGCGAAGTCCTGAAAACATTAAAAAATTCCATTGCTAATGATAACACACAATTGTATATTTAGTTTCGGAATTCTTGTTAATTGAGAAGGATATAAAAAATCGATGAAAAAAATCTCTTCTTTGCAAAAATGAAACAAATTAAGTTAAATAAAAAAAATGAAAAATATTCTGCTATCAGTTTAGCAAATACTTATCAACAATTTCTTTTTGGTCATTAATTTTAATATAACACACGCCATATTGTTTTTCCAAAACTGCAGATCACTGCCAATGCATGAACAACTCCATATTGCTATTCGATAGAACTAGGTTTGGATCATTATGGTACTCTAGCCTAATTTCTTAAAATATAATAAAGTGAGGAAATAAAATCAGATACTTGCATGGTAAACTTGAAATCCTTCAGATTCACAGGCTTCCCCTTCATCACAATCAGCTTCGTTAATGTCCCAGAGAGTATGACAAGTCCTCGAATAATTTTCTGTTTCGTTGTTAATAGGACCCAGTGCAAGTCCCGTACAATTAGAATCTTTTCTGCACTTCTGGAGGCAGGTCACCATGTGAGAATCTTCGTAGCTTTCTAAAATCCAACTATCGTGAACTTTATCTTCAAACCAGAAGTAGAATTGAGTCGTTGTCACTTCAAAGGCCCATATATGGACCACCAAGTGAAAAATGACAGCACAAAAAACGATTAATAATTCCCTAAAAGGAGCCATTTTAATATATGAAGATAATAACACAATAAAAATAGAACCGACTTATTTAGAAGAATTTATTTTCTTCAAAAATATTGGCGGGACTAAAAATTTAATACTAACTTCTAAAAACAATATTGCTTGTTTTATCTACTGTGTATTGGAGTTACAACTAAAAGATATAGTGTCGATGAACAACCCCTGAACTACTTGAAATTTATAAATCAAAATTCGTAAAGCATTCCCTATGCAAAAAATGTAATTCCTATGTGATTTTGGATTTACATTATCTAATTAACTTTCGTTGGAAGTGTGACAAATTCAAAACGAAGTTGTTTTTACCATTTTTCTATGCTGCAGTTAACTTCATAAAATTAAGCAAACTATCAATATGGGAAATTAAAATGTTGTAACTATCCTGAAATCATTGTTCCTTTTTAACTAAATTCATTCGTCGCCATTTGAGTTACTGAATTCAAAATTGAGAAGAAATTCATAACTCTTTCATTTAGAGATTTTTATGCTGATATTTTGAGAAAGTTTCAGTATTTAGTATTTTTTTTATTTCTTGTGCATGTTCCAACATACTTAACCAAAGTAAAAAAAAAGAAAAAGAAAGATCAGCTTTATTGAAATTGCTCATATGGTTATTTATTTACGTGATTATTATGATTTCGTGATTATTTATTTCCGTTCAGCCTTAAGTTAATACAAGCGAACGACGATGTCATTCTAACTCTTTATTTACTTTTCGTGCGTGCAGGTGGAAAATTAATAAATATTTTACAACAACAAAAATGAAGCCACTCTTAAGCGGTAAGCAAAGAGTTAAAAAGCATTTACGGATGAACATTGCAAGTAAAAAGAATTTGATGAACTCTACGCCCATTGTTATTGAATCAGTACAAACATATTCTACTTCAACTTCACAACGGAATTCTAATTGTGTGAAATAACATCTGTTCAAAAATACTAAACTATAAATGGCATAGAAAAATATTTATTATTACTAACTCTAAAGAACAAAAATAATATTATCTGAAAGAAACGAAGCTACACTTATTTGGTTTTTAAGCATATTTCTAAAACTGAATAAATCGCTGTCTTTGTCCAATAATTTATCTTGCATAAACAACGGATGTCACTAGAAATTTGTTATCTATCGCAGAACGTGCAATTCTAGTTGTTAAATTTTATATACTTTTCTTTTTATTGTTAAAATGATTGTCTGCTTTTTTATTTAATATTTTTGGTTATATAGCTCTAGGTGCTTCTATAGCAACTGAACTCATTCTTTTATTATTCCTTAAACGATTTTAAAATTTATTGGAAATCGTTTTCAATCTACTGCCTTTCCTGTTCATTAACATCATTAAAGTTACGTTTATTAGTATCTAAAGTTTAGATACTAATAAATGTTTTTTTTTTCTTTCACTCATAGTAAATATTTGTGTTTTTCATTACACGCCGAATTTCTATTACAACCACAGAGAAGATCTCTTCAACTTTCTAGTGTTTTATTACACTATTTGGGCCATTTTGTGTTGAGCTTCGTAGCATAATGAAAAAAGAATCATGCATCCATTTTGATGTTTTTTCATTTCTTTTATCCGTCAATTCCCTATGCACATTTATTGGTTGATCGACCAGCGATCAATCCATTGGAATATTTGGTTTTCCAATGAATTTCAAATGTCAATTAGATGTCAGGTATTTTCAAAATGATAGGAGCTTTCAAAAGATTGTTAAGGATGCTGAGTAACAGCATATTCTGTTCAAATGCAAAATATCACCGAGTAAAATTTTGTTTGTTATTTATTAATTTTTCCAGCATATTCGCACAGATTCGAACTCATCTGAGTAATGTTACCGATCAAAAAGCGCTACGTTCCCTTCTTTTGTCTTTTACTTAATAGCTTTTATATTAATTTTGAAACATCCTGTAGTCTTAAGGACCAAATAGATACCGAGAACAGCCAATTATGGCAAGAAAAAAGAAAGCAATAAATTGTTTTGATATTTTATTGTTTTTCCTAATTTTTTAAGCATTCGCGAATTTGCATCCAACAGGTGTCAGATAGCACTGAAACAAGTTCGTGCTTAATCTATTGAAGCCCTCATCTAATGACATCCATCAAATCAAATGCAGTTCGCAAACCTGAAATTCAAAAGGAATGAATTAATTTTGAAATTCAGGTGTCTTATAGATAGAAATACATTTAAATAAGATCGAATGACCTTAATGGGTTCAGAAACATGAAATGGAAGGAGATAAATGAAGATGTTTTTTTATCAAGCATACACAGCCACTTCTGTTTAGAGTATCAACGATGAGATCGTATTATCGGGAATTTTGTCTATAAAATACTCATAATTTCTTCGAATTAACTGTACCAATCAGCAGAAAATGTGCCTCGTCCGTTCACAGAATATTTTGAATCCAATTGTTATCAACCCTTATACCATAACTGAAATTCAGGAGCAAAATCTAACCATAATTCATTATCATGTGTTTACACATCTGGACAATCTCGAATCGATAGAAGAATGAATGTGTAGAAAGAAAGCAGAATGTTGTGGACAGTAGAATTCGGCAAATTCAACATGCGTTAAACACACAGTGTGCAAGGCAAACTTACTTTATCTCCATCTTCTGTAACCTTGTAATAACGTCTATAGGAAAGGGATATCGTCCAAGACGAGAATAATTACAAGGAACAAAAAAAAAATTCAAATTAACAAGCCAATTTCTTATAGCTTGTGCAGGACACACCTTTGTAACTGATGGTTTTTGGAGTAGGCACACATTATAGCATTCTGCTTGTCCACGTAATAAATTTACCATTTGAACACCTTGGCTCACAGTAAGAAACAACTTGTTCGAGTCAAAGAGCAATAAAAGTTGAAAATGTCATAAAATTCCAGTATCTATTGATTTAGAAAGATATTGATAGCAGGTTTGATGACATTTTGTGCCAAATCTGGAAATCTGAATATCATCGTCTCTTATTCTCATTTCGAAAACGATTCTCCAAACTATATTCAATGTCAACACTTGAACGTAAAAGAAACGTAACACATCAACGTAAAAGAAATTTCAACTGTGATTTCAACATCACAATTGATTTCACTTTTTTTTTCTGGGCTAGCGCTAATGCTTTTTATTTGCAGGTACAGTTCCAAAGATATTATGAAAGTACCAAGATCCTATTTCTATAAAAAAAATAGATATTGCAGCATGAGAATTTTCAAATTTTTTCATGCAACTTTAACTGCAATAACACTAGCTATTGTTTTCATATTATTCTTGAGAACATACCTTAAAATCTGCATCCATATTTTCATTTCGCTTCTTTGGACTGCATGATCATTAGGTGCTCATATATTGGCATGGTATTATCATCATGTATACCAACTAGTTAGCAACATAAAATTGTTCATTAAAGAATATGATGTTTGCTCATGAGGAAAGCTAAAATTGAAGTATTTATCAAAAAACTTCATTGAGGGGCATTTTATGCACTGACGAGTCGATGTCCTGACAACCACACTATTTGGAAATATATGTAAGTTAGAAACGCATACCATAAATACCACGTGTATAAGTTATGGCAGTTCTTCCACTATATGTTAAGGATTTTTTTTTAACATCATATTTGACATGTGACCTAAATCCTATCTAGAGACAATGAATCTGACAGATATATAGAGAGAGATGTTATTTCTTATTGGACTATATGTCCTAACTAATTGAATTCGAATTGGACTATGACCTAATTTCTCACTATAAACATAATAAGAAAATATGAGAGTTACTGAAGTAGTACAAAAATTGGTGCAAATTTTATTAATTGATATACATTTTTTTTTTAAATTATCCATGTTTATAGAACAACTTTTTCTCAACACAAAGATACTATTCTATATAGTCTCTGATGTAATTCCACTCTCAAATTTTCACTTGTCTATCAGCGCGAATCAATTCATTCATTCCATTATGATTCGTGCCAATAATCGCGATGGTGCAGTTCTGCTTTTCTTGTCTTCAGTGCTGGTTATCTCTTCTTTAAAGAGCTCTTAAGAAAAGTGTTATCTCAATAAGCCTTCAGTAGCTTTCTGTAAATATTTTACAGCTTTCATTTTTTCCTTTGTCTAAGAATTAATTATGGCATTTTGCTTCTGTTTGGAATTCATCAATTAAAAAGAAGGATTATTATGGAAGAAAACAGACCATAAAATGTAAAATTTGAACGATATATATCAACCAATAAAGAAAAGTTGCTCAATCTTTACATGATTTTCATCACAAAATTCTTAATATTGATATCATTAATATCTTAACAGGGTCTGTCTAATAAAAAGGAGTAAAAAGATTTGACTGAGAAAGCACGATTTCTAAAAGGCTGGGTCTTTTGGAAAATTTATAAAGTGATGTCGAAAATTTTGTACACCAAGAAAATTTTGTACAAAATTTTGTAGAACCAATTAAAATTCCATTTCAAAAATATTCCCTCGATATCTGGTTATCAACTCTTTTGAATTTTCTCTCGGTTAATTAAAATTAATGATATAAAAGTACTGCTTATATATAAAATGATATAAAAGTACTGCTTATATATAAAATGATATAAAAGTACTTGATTTTCATATTAGAGTGTAGTGGTTGTTTGGACATCAGGTTCTTATGAAACAACCATCTGGAAGGATGTTTATAGCATGTATATCCGTCGTAGTCAGAATCTTCCTTTAGATGTCATATAGAAATTTTAAGAAGGGTATAGACATTTATTATCTTCATAATATGATCCTAGTTCAAAACTGCGCGGACCTTTTTAGAACACATCTGCGGTGTAGATTAAAGAATAGACACTAATATTAAAGTTAATCAATAATATCCTTTATTATATAATAGTACGAGAGTGCAATCCTTCTATGTTCTTAAGTAGAAAAATTCGAATGATATTTTAAAATTCTTACCCGATTGCGTAAGAAAATAATGAAGATAGTTCTTAAATTTTGTACTAATCAGTGACAGAATTAAAAATACATTTATAGCTCGATATCTTAATTTAAAATTAATAATGCATGCATAGCTTTTGCTGCAATTTTTTTCACTTTCCTTTTTATATAGTGCTATTTACTTCATATTCTCCAAATAAATCTTCCGTGTTTTCTCCTATTTCTATTCCAGCCAGATAAATGATGCTCGTTACGGTTACAGCTAAAACTATCAGTAAAACAACATTTCGATTCGAATAAAATTTGTAAAATAGCGATATTTTAATGTACTTCTTAATCAAAACTACCTTGAGGATTTCTACTGCCCGATAATCTAAGGGAAAATTTGATACTGTTTCCTCCAGTTTTCTGGTAAGAGTATCTCTTATATTTATAATCTCCAGATTAATTCCGTGCATGATACAAGGAACTATCGAAATTGAAATTAAAGACATCACCGTCAAAGCAATAAACTCAATCACACTCGACTCTGAAACTAAATGTTCAGGTTTATATAGGTCTGCTAAACTTGGCTCATCGTCAGAGATGAGTATATAAAATGGTACAAAGAGATGTAGAAAAAATATTGCACAACAATAAGCCGTTGGTCTAATGAGACAATCATATACATCTTGGGTAAGTTTAGTCAAAGTAAAGTAAGATATAATGAAACGCAAATTCCCGGCGTTATTTTCTATATTATTTAATTTCTTGCTGTATTCGAACAGTAAATGTTTACAGTTGTAGTAAAAAATGCACATAAATAAAGTGAAGAAAAATGGTAAAAAAGCTGACAGAAAATATGTAAGACATTTGCAAAGGAACAAAACTATCAAATTCACCGCTTGGTTTTCTGAGTGATATCCAAATGTTTTCCTAGAATCAAATCCATCTTTGATTTCAACCCAAGATAAAAGAAAAGAAAATCCAAGTAAAGATACAAAAATTGTAATGATAATGGTATTAATAAAGATACCTTTATTAAAGAGCTCCAAATGAAGAGTTTTGGAAACATTGAAGATATTTCGCAAAATTTCTTGTAAATGAATTCGCCGTCTATACAAAAGAAACCATAGTGAAAATGACAATATACTTATCAAGTGGGATAAAATTTCTTCTCTTATGGTATCATCAATGAAGGCAAATATTAATTTTGCAATCGAATAAAATAACAGGAAAATAGCGAATAAATAGCAAGAACATGACGAAAAATTTAGAGCTCTGTTGGAGCTCTTCAGTTTCATTTCAACATTGAGACCAAGAGGAGTTGAAATTTTCCATAAAAACCCATACCCATGAGGTTTCCAAATTTCTCCGTATTTTGATAAATAATTTTCACTTCCTGCGCATACAGTGCGTACTTGAAAAAGTGCATCATTCATATTCGAAATTCATTAAATATTTCTTTTATCATATACGCAGTAAACTCTAATTACATATATTTTTATTTTAAATGAAATTATTTATCATTATATCCGAGGTTTCATGAAAAATAAATCATTATCGAATGCTTATAAGCCTTGATCCTTTCAGCCTAAAGCTTTTTTTAATAATGAAATTTACATTCGGCTATATGAGGAATTCTATAAATTCGAAAAAATAAATTCTCTATCTTCTTCTTCCTTCATTTTTAATAAATTTTAATTAGTCCTTCGCATTTCTTTTATAACTGGACTCTTATACAGAATATAAAACGTAGAACGTACTTTCAGTTTCCACTAGGTAATCACGGTCATTACATAATGATTTTATAAACTTTTTATTCTATAAAATAGGCAACAATAAATGAACGATTTTTTGTTTTGCTTTGTTTTTCCATTAGAATATTGGTAACTGCTGCTTTTCTGTTTTATTGTTTTACAGTCAAATTAGTTTTATACTTTCGGATTTGAAATGCGTTGTAATTATGATTCAATAAGAGTAACCATAGAACATATAAGATACTTCTAGATTCTACGTAACTTTTTCATCGAATTGTAGCTTCTTTGACAAGTTCCTTCATAATTTTCACTATTTCTTAATGCAGTAAATGAAAACACTTTGAATCTGTTTTTATTATTCATTTCTTCTGTATGATTGAATACCTGTATGATCAATCAAATTTTTAGTTTACCATGAGGAGAAAGAGAGTAATTTTATTACTTTCGCTTTTATAAATTTAATAGTAATGTATTCCCTCTTATGATTTTGTCTGGTATCCAGAATAACAAGCAACATCACAGGCATTATGCAATATCTTGCGCTAGCAAGATTGTAAATTTTCGTTATTAGTTACAAAAATAATCAAATACTATATTTTCAGCAATTATTTGCAGATCTCTTATTTTCTTTACTAAACCAATTTTGAAATGTTTCCAATATTATTGAATGGCCTTTTGATTATTAATACATTTCCGCTTTGCTATAATTGAAGGATACAAGTTATTGATTCCTCCAAACGTTCATTTTCCGGAGAACGAAGATAATGGCCAAAAGTAACTTAATTTTGCTGCATCAGTTGGTCAACAAAACTTGAAAATTGACTTTCTTTTTGTATGAGTCAATTACACGGTATACTTGCATTATCGTTTCATCTGGAACCTTGAACGGGAAATTAAAGCTTTTAAGTGATGTACGATACAATGGCAGATAAAATTCTTTGTTTTTTTGTTTGTATACATTAACAAAAATTATCATAATTGTTTTGGCAATAACTTTATTGCCAATAAGTCACATTAATATGCACTTAATAATGGATAATTATCAGCTTTCTTGTTTATTGTCAACAACCATAAATTTGAAAAACGAATGCAATAAGATAGAATTATATATATATATATATATAGATAGATAGATAGAGATAGAGAGAGAGAGAGAGAGATTTGCTTTCACTACTTTATTTATCTCATTTAAGTATATCTTTGCATAGAATAAGTCAAGAGTTTAAAATTTATACATTTTGCTAGCAAATTATTAAAAAAAAAATTGTTTAAAAGTTTGTTCTTGAAAAATCCGATAAACATTGCAAAATTGATTTTTTTAATTGCACCTTACTGTATTAATACATCTAATGATGCGATCGAGGACAGTTCTTTGAACAAATAAACAACCGGTTTGAAATTGAGCGATTCTGATATTTGCTTGCTACTATCGACCATTCTTTGCAAACCTCTATTCAATAAAAATTTGCAACACAATTACTGTATAAGCGAAATTACTTTATCTATTGAAATACACTGATTGAAATGTATTTTTTGATGTAATTGTGAAAAAGTATTGATTGAAATGCATTTGAAAAAAAGGTTTTAAGGCCAATCAATCGCATAACCTCGATTTGCCTATGAAAATGTGAACTTCTAAGCAAACTATTAATATATCGATAAAATTTATAAACGAAATATATCAAGATTTAAACTAATAATTTTTTAAAAAATTAGAATATATACACATCTAGATGGGTTGTTATCCTGCTAATAGTATCTCAGGTATGATTGTCACAGATCAACTATTGAAAGCTCTGATAGAAAATACCATGCACAATGGTAGACTGTTTAAGAATTTATTTTTAAAAATATTATTATTTGTGGTATACTTTAAATGTAAATATCTAATGACGTTAGAAGTTTCTCCGTGTAATGGGATGTTTTCTATCCTTAAAACTCGCGCATGCTTAATTCAAAGCTGATAATTAAAATCGGCTAGATGTATATATAGTGATTCCACCAACAAGAAAAAAAAAAGCAAATCCGAATTCAGAATTAAAAGTGATGAAAAGATGTTATCAATTATCTTCAGTTTAGTCTATTATGAGAGAATATAATAAATCAGCATAAATATAAGAAAAAATAACAATTTCAGACCTCAACTCATTGATCTTTGCTGTTTATTCATGCTTAAATTTATTCGTACACTGATGAATCCATCAGTTTAAACGTTAAAAAAATGTTTCAGTTTCAAAGTACCAAAGCAGATGTTAGGATTTTGTTGTTACAAATGATAAAACAAGCCGTGTTCTATTAGCTAAATATAAAAGTCCGCCAATTAATTCGTGATACATCGTGATGTCAATCAGTTCATTTGTAGAACGGAAACTCTTATCTCCTTTTCTTTTACAATTGGAGTTTTAACACTTTTACATTTTTCTGGTTTATATTTAACCAATAATGATTCAATATATTAATAACTAACACAAACTAATCCCATTTTCATATTTTACAATTTCCATACCGGCGTCCTGGCATAGGAGTAGCACGTGATCTGAGCGTGCTGGGTTCGAGTCCCGGTTTGGGCATGATTTTTCTTACGTTGTTCTATCTGTGAGGTGTGTGAATGCGCCCTCCTGTAAAAAGGGGTTGTGCAAGCGAATGAATAATGCGTGAGTAGCAAAGTCGTACTTTTGGCCCTATTTGGCGCTACTATAAAAACAGGAGACGTTCCCCCACCGGCTTAAATCGCTGTCTTCGTAACAGTGGGCTTGTCCATGGCAAGTGCCGTAAGAAACAACAACAATAATTTCCATACATAAAAAGCAGACTAAATCCATACCATATCCGTCGATGAAGCAGACTGAATGGACGAGACAGCATAACATACGATGGTGGATGAGTATGTATATTGATGTTTAGTTTAATAACATTCATATATTTAAAAAAAAAAGTACAATTTGTGTGAAGTTCATGAAATATTTCTTATAACTTCTGAAAAGCATTTCTGGTTATAAATATCAAATTTATGGAGTCCCCCTTGATTTTTGATATCTTATAACTACTCCTCATAATTCAACTGAAAATAAATTTGAATTTTTGAAGTTATATGAATAAGATGGATAAACTTTTATTCCTTAAACCTTATTTTTATTTATATAATTTCAGCAAGAAATTAGAAAAGCTTGTGAAATGCAAAGGCAAAGTCAGGATCAAGTTGTTGTTGTTTGTAGTGGCGAAAAAGATAACTTCAAAACAAAAGGAAAAGTAAAACATGAAACAATCGAAATGCCAAAAAGCGCTTTCTGAAAAGCAATTTAAGCAGGCTCTAAGCCAATTTGTATTATCTATAAATTCTCGGAAACGATGGCAGCTAGCTAAAAATGAATGAAAAAAAATCTACGATTATCATAGATGTGATTCAATATTTTAATTAATATGATTTTATGCAGAAAAGTCTTGAAGTTTATTGGATATAAAAGAATATTTCCAATCACGTTTATGATTAAAATAATCTTTTTACACTGTTGTTCAAAATTGAGAAAATTTACACTTTTGGTCAATTATTTCTAAAAATATTGAACATATTTTTCTATATGTAAAATAGATGTTATAAGATGGAGACAATATGTGTTAAGCGTAAAAATTCATTAAAATCTCAAGCCCCCCCCCTTTTTGTGAAAAATACATTGTATATATTTCGCACACAAAGAAATAAAATAAAGCAGCTGATGTTGAAAATTTTTGCTTTTATCAAGTATTTTCAGACAGAAATTTAGAATCGGGAGAAGAAGAATATCTAGGAAATGAAAGTTCATGTATGAGAATGTTTTCATATTTAGCCGTCGATTTCAGAGGCAAATTTCATTTTTGAAGATCACCACTAAATCTGAAATTTCAAAGGATCGTGTATTTACTTATTATCTCTCAAATGTGTTCGATAAAATAATATGATACCTTACTTAAAATGCGTATGTAAAATGGTTCTAAGATGAAATTAAACAATGAGAGGAGTTCTGCCCATAATTAACATATGCTATTCTATTCAAACGACCTCATCTACAGATGATTGTTTCCTCTTTATCTTCTACAATAGAATTGATTGAAATTCAAATTATGATTAGAAGATACTGGAGCATTCCTTAAAGTAAATTAATATGTAACTGTGCTTCGAATATCGGGATTAATAATAAGTATTTTCTTATTATCCGTATTGTTTAAATACATGTAGAGCAAAATCTCTCCCATATTTCTCATTAAATATGACGTTAAGCATATATTAAAATGCAGTTTCCTGATATTAATAGACGTTCCACGCTGTAATTGAGTCAAATTGCAAATGCAAACAGTGTGCCGAGTATGAAATTTGTGGTAGTAACTTCATAAGCCAGATCACAGCCTCCGGAAAAGAGTGTACACTTTTGTCTAGTGGTCATATTACTCGGCTATGAGCCCTAAAGTTGCGAGTTCGAACCTCAAGCTTGCACACATTTTTCGCCAACCCGCCATGTTTGTCATTAATAAGAGTCATGAAACAAGTGACCAAACGTAAAATTAGCATCCGGAACATTAACACCCATCTTATCCTCCCATTAACTATACTACTAATTGATAAAAGACTTTTTTACTTTCTCATATAAGTGTGGAGAAAGTCTTGTAATCTTCAAAAATTCGAACTCGAGATTTTGGTGAATCCCCCTTCCCTCTTTTCAGATCTCTCTGAGGCAGAGAAACGGATTTAGTAGCATTATATAGGTTTGTCTGTCTGCATATCATCGGTGAACACGATAATTAAAAAATGCTTTGGGTTATACGGATGAAATATCAAATTTGGACTTAGACCGAAACAGTAGATTTTTATGAAGTTTTGAATGAAATCCAATTTTAGGAAGTCTGTCTGTCTATTTTCAGCCTTCTTATAGCCTTATATCTTATAAATATTAGCTTTATTTTTAAAAGAATCATTTAACTCTATGTTAAATTATTCTAAATCCATTAGTGCATTTCTGCGTTTTATTTTTAAAAATTTGAGGTAATAAAAATATAATTCTTATTACCTTAAATGAACCTCCCGCTCTTATATCATTCCTTGTGATTTTATGACGTTATCCACAATTTTCTTTTTCCTTTTCAAATTATAATCATTTTACAAATCCATTTTCAAAGATCATGGAACGATTAATCCTAATTCCATTTCCATGCATTTCCTAATTCATTAGCAATTATGCTACTTGAGTAGCTTTCAACCTTTATTGAGAATGGCAACAAATGAGACACGGAATACTAGGATTTGTTTTGTAAACAATAAAATTAATCATGTCGGCAGTTTGTGCTGCTGGGAATTCTATAAAGTTTAGTGTTTCCAAACAGTTTGTGAAAGATATATTTTTAACACATGTGCGTCATGTTAGAAAAGAAAGGCAGTCAAGATGGTTAGGTTATTACTTCACGAAACTTTCAACCCCTGTGTATCTTGCGCGCAAAGAAAACTATCGTAAGACGGTATTAAAACCTCTTGAAGAAATGCCATCATTAGAAGAAAGACTTAAAGGTAAACTATTTCAAATATCGTAATAAATATTTTATATATTATTCATACTGTTAAATATTTATGTGATGGAGAGAATAGTTAATTTTTCATTAAAATATAAAACCTAATATATCAGATTTCTTTCCTTTGCTTACCCTAACTTTTATGATGTAAGTATTTTTTTAATTCGATTTTCTTTTAAAGAGCTTAATGCGCCGGATCCTGTTTTGGATGAAAGAATCGATATTGGTTATGCAAAATCGAAAAGCAAAAACGTCAGTTTGCAAGACAGATTAGAATGGAGAAAACTTTGTAAAGCCAGCCAAAAGCTGTGTATTGATGAAGATAAAATACGTAAGTTCCAATTATCCGTGTGTATAAGTGATAAATTCTTTTTAAATCAAATAAGATACTAAATTCTAATTTTTGCCCCATACATTCAAGTTCTTATTATTTATTATTATGAATGAATTGTCCCTGTACTTTAAATTGAAATTGTAAATTTAAAAAGAAATTCTTCAAGAAAATTTGTTTGTTCATACATTATCAGATCAACATTTCTCCTGCCTTCAGTCAAAGATTATAAATCATGGCTATATACTCTTGCTTTTAATTTGATCAAAATTTTGATTAAATTTGTCTTGTAATACAATTTTATTCAGTTATGACTCCATATATTTCCATTTCATAGAATTCATTTTTTGTTTTGTACTAAAGACCTTCTCTTTTACTTTTAGATGTTTTAATAGAACATATCTCATATCACCTATCTGTATATGCAAAGAATATATTTTTCTTTTGTCTGTACTATGTCTGCACATAGAAATGTATTGCATTCAAAAAGTAATGTGTAGTATCTAATTTTTCATTTTCTGCCATTTGAATTAGGAGCATGCCGTAAAACTCAAATCGGCAACCATTTTTGAAATTCCATTCACATATCATGATTCAGATAAAATTCTATTCTGAGCTTTGCTTAAATTCATTTTTTTATTGTATTTGTCTTACAGCTTAAAAAATTCTTTCTTCTGAAATTTTGAATGCTGTCTTTATGAAACGTAAAGTTACAAATGCAAAAGGCAACCACTACAAAGATCTTTTGCCAAAAAAAATTATGTTAAATTAAATAATACTCCTAAAAAGGTATATAACACAGGTCTAATTCAATACAATTTACCGTAGTATAGCATCATAGTTGCATGAACAATATATGCAAAATATGTGTGTAGCTTCAGATCGTAAGTTCTTACAACACTTAAAATTTTTATTATTTATACTATCTCACTTATCATTATATCTGTGATGTTTTGTTTGACATAAGGTCTTTTACTTAATTCATTGGTAAAAAATTCTTATTAGGGTCGTTTTTTGTATTTTAGACCTTTTAATCAATTGTGAATAAAATGACATTTCAGTATACTTGACCTGCCCATAAGATCTGGGCCATAATTTTATGATTTGTTTGTATTCTTAAATTTCTAGCTAAACAATATTCGTTAAACCCCACTGTTTGAATTTTGTCATTATTTCTTAATGAAACTTTTGTCCAATTTCCTTTTTCTTGAGAGAAGGGACTTTGAGGAATTTAAAAAAATTATCTCAAGGCATTTGTTTTTATTTTATTTTAGTTCCCCCCAAAATGGAAGATTGCAGTGTGTTTCTTCATGTATGCAAATGCTTATTTTTCAATTCTTGCTAAGTTTTATTTGTACCTCAAATGATTTACTTTCAATTTTAATGATTTATTTAAAGAAATTTTCCTTATTCATTTGGTGAAAAGATATTTTGAAATATTGATTAGGTATTGCAACATTTTCTTCATTGTATTAATGATAGTATTAACACTTTATTTGAAGCTCAATATATAACATATTTTGCTGATATATATATGTAATGATATTTTAACTCTGATTTCAATTTAATTAATTTTCAAGATTTTATCTTCATTTAGCCCATAGTAACTTTATTCTAAAACATTCTCTTATTTCGTGATCCAATTCCACTGTCTCTACTTAATTAATTCAAGAGAAGCTTTGTTGAATTGCAGAGTCAGCTAAAAGTCTAACTTTCCCACGCTCGGCGTGAAGGGGTAAAAAACTGTCCAGTAAGCACATTCTTTTTAAAAAAGATCCCTGTTTTTCCCTTACATGTGATTGACATGCGTCAGAAATCCCTATCAGTCTTATTAATATATTAGCGCTATGAAGAAATGTTTTCCCTATCAAAATCATAGGTTATATAAGACCAGGGATAAAATGTCCAAGAGCTTTTTCCTCATTCCTCTCTATGTCGTCCTGTGTGCTCATCGCTTGTACATATGCCTGCTTCTTAAAAATGAAATAAAACGACGTCACGAAATAGCAAGTTTCTTCACTGTCTTCAAACTGCATTTCTGCTTCACAACAAATAATGTTACATA
>JAPMOR010064675.1:9258-20518 GCA_026543865.1 Argiope aurantia | reverse complement strand
ATATATATATATATATATATATATATATATATATATATATATATATTCATGGCATATTTAGCTGCAAAGGAATTATGATCAAATTTAGCAACATTTTGTTAAGAAATTTTGAAACTGAATTCTTTTTTGGATGCTATAAAGAAATATCTTGGTTCTTTATGTCTCAATTTAGAGCACGTGTTGATTATAATCTGTAAGAAAATTAGTAGAAAGAAAATTTCCAGGTATTCAGTGATAATGCTGTATATAATAAAGTATGATGACTTTTTATAACAGACAGTTAATATTTCTATAATTTTGTTCTGTATGAATACTTTAAATGAGTTTTGGGAAACTATTTTTTTCTTTCTTTCTTTCTTTCTTTTTTTTTTTTTATTTTTTTTTTATTTAAATGCTATGTACTTGCTATTCTTAGTCTTGATTTCCTTATGTCCAAATAAGATAAGCTGCAAATTTTACTACTGATGAAATAATACAGAATGAAGTAGGAAGAATATCTTTAAAGTAAAATGACAACTTCTTGCCCATAATTGCTTTTTAAAATCTACTATTGTATTAATAATTTTTGATTTCTCTTTAAACTATCAGAAATATCAGTTAAAATAGTGTTCATTATTTTATTGGGGGTTTTTTTTCCCCTGCAAATTTTGCTTAAATTCAGATTCAAATTAAATTTAATTCATCTTTCAAAAATTATACTTTATTGATAAAATTTGGTTTTGATTTTTTTATATTTATTTTAAAGTCAATTCATGTTTTATTCCATATTTCTTTCAGAGGAGATTGATATAATAGCTGTGAAAAAAGACTGGTTGGCCACAGATGGTCTTGAAGCCCTTCAAAATGTAGCTGATCATTATGGAATATTTTCTGATTTGTATCAGCATGGCTATTTCACACCTCAAGTGCCTCTCGCAATTAGATATGATTATGATGATGAATATTTCTCTCCAGTCCATAGTGGCAACATATTACATGCATCAGAGGTACACTTCATTGTTCTGATGGCAAAATATTATAAATTATTTTTCTCCATTAAAAAAAAAAATTGTGGAGTTTTGTTTATTTTAAAGTATAGGTGGTAAAATGTGTAAATAGCATTTGGTCATGTAAAACAGTTAAGTGAATATAATATCTTGAATCTAAAAAACTGCTGCAATGTAAAAAATTTTGAAAAGTGATTTATAACGTTTTGTATCTGAGCACAGATTTCGAAATTTGTATTTTTTTATGTCAAATGCATGAATTTTTAAAGCAAATCACTATAAAAAGAGTAGAATATGGAGTTCAAAAACATTTAACCATAGCTGCTATTTGATATAATATTGTCTCTGTAAGCACTGAATTTGATAATAAATCCTAGTCTGAAATGATAGCTATAATAATTTACTTTTGTTAGGATCATTCAGGTCATTCTGTCAAATGTAAAAATATACAAATCTTTTATTTCAAAATGAATCAACATATTGAGTCAATGATGATAAAAAATGTTAAATCTAAGCTACATTAGATTTTAAAAAAAAACTGTCACTATTTTGTTAAAATTAATTGGAAATTTCAAATAATTTTATTAAAAATGTATTGCTAAATATAATTGATAAATTCAATGATATGATTTGTTAAAATATTCTTAATAATCACTTAATTGTATATGTAATCACTTTGAATTTTTCATTACAAATGTATTTTTAGATAATTTCTTATTACAAGTGTATTTATTTACTTTTCTACATCACATGATTGTGGTTATGCTTTGGAGAGTTTCTAAAGTATTGATTGTTATTTTTGAATTCTATCTTTTTAACAGTGTTATTAAACAATTTACTTATTATTATTATTGCATATTATCCATACATATTATAATTATTTTTTTCTAATACTCTTACTTGTATATCTCAGCCACAAAGCATTAAAAGGAAAGTTTGTATATACTAATTTTTTTAACAAAAAAAGAAAGAAAAAGAAACAAGTTTTGAAAAAAATTTCTAATGTGGTTAATTGTACATCAAATAAATTTTAAAAACTATAAACAAAAGATTCTTTTTTTTTTCTAAATTCTTTTATTGCAATCCATTAAATTTTTAAAAAATAATTTTTTAATCTCATGTACTAATGTGCTGCTTACCCTCAATTATTCCATCTATGTTATCTGCTATTATGCTATTCCGCTATTTTATCTTTTACTTATTATTACTATTTATATTAATATTTTTGCAAAAATTGATGTGAATGATTATTCTCTGACATTATAATTAAATAGTTAAATTTAATTTTTGACATGTATATTAATTTTATATGTCAAAGATAATTACCTAAATCATCTCAAATTATGATCTAATTTATGAGTGGTATTTAAATTTAGTCTGTAAGATAAATATACTTTTTTCATTTGTAGGTTACAAAGGCACCACATGTTTCATTTGACAGTAAACCTGAGGATTTATGGACATTAGTTCTAACAAATCTAGATGGTCATTTGCTGGATACACACTCTGAATATCTACATTGGTTTATGTAAGCCTCCATCTCTCAGTTCTTGTGTAAATGCATCAAACCAGATGGATAATTTTAAATTAGCATTTTTTTTTTAGTGAAAACCATCCTGTTTTTTATTGATGCAGTTTAATTTTTTAAAACTTAATCTGATTCTAAAAGTTAGTTTGTAAGTTTTTTGAACTTTCAACTATTAAAACTAATTTGTTATATTTTGAAGTAGCATTGATATAGATATATATAGGTTAAATTTCTGATCATTTTACTCTGAAATGATGGCTATTTGCACAACTAATTGGCTTTTCATAAGGTGAATACTGAAGTTTTATCAATATGTGACATGACATTACTTCACACAAAGTACAAAGAATGGTTGTTAGTCAATTTTGTATCTGAATATCTACCTTTATGTTGTTTTTATTAAGATATAAAAACATTTTAAGTGTACAAAGTTAAAATAATATTCTAATATTTTTAAATTAGATTTGTTGCATGATTGCAAGTATAAATAATTAGTATTTTGGAAACTGATGCAATTTTGCTTTTTTAGAATTGTATTTTACCATAAGCATATTCAAACTATTTTTAGTAATTTTAACATGATTATGTCTTATTTATTTATTCTCTTTTTAGAGGAAATATTCAAGGCAATAATATGAAATCTGGTGAAATTGTGTGTGATTATCTTCAACCTTTCCCGATGAGAGGAACTGGATATCATCGCTTAGTATTTGTTTTATACAAACAAACAAAAAAGCTTGATTTTTCATCTATAAAGAGACCAGCTCCTTGGTAATTTAAAATTCATTTGTTTTATGTGATATAATTTTCTTAAATTTTGCAAATTTTAATTAATCTATTATGGAGATAACAATTATTTTAAATTATTTTCTTGATAATGATTTTTAATTCTAAAATATTAAATAAAATAAGAATAAAAATTATTTCTAATTTGAATTAACAATTCCGAGATCTGTAACTCATATGTATATTCATATGTTTTGTTTTACTTGTATCCCCCTCTTCAGTAGCTTATATGAAATAGTCGCCTCATTGATTATAGATCTTTTATTTATTATTTTTCTTGTGGTCAATGGCTTTTTCTAATCAATCAATCAGCCACCTGAAGCAGCATTATTTATTAATGTTACTGACATAGTTTGAAATCCAGCATTCTATAGAATGCCAAAAATGTACCAGCAAAGTATGAAATAATTATTATTTTACACATTTCCTAGGCATTCTTTAGTCTGACAAACTGATAATCTATGGAATACATTTTTGGTGACTGTTTTGCGTTTTATCTTCAATTCTGTTGCTATAAATCATTATAGCAAAGATCAATAAGTATGCATCTATGTGTTGGCACTCTAGTGACTAAAACTATCAAACTCAGTACATATATATACTTTGGAGGTGGGAATGTATAACTTGAGTTTTTTTTTTTTTTAATAGTTTTGAAATGAAAACGAATGATCGGCTTCTTCAGTTTGCACTTGCCTATATTGTCATATATTGCATTGCATTGTTGTAATTTACCAACATAAGCAACTACATTTCATATGTTCTGCCTTTCTGATTAAGCAGTTTCAGTAATGGGTTCAATTACTCCTTTAGCTCAATTATTAGGCAAATACTGAGTTTCAGATTATCTTTTGGTCTTTTTTTTAATTTGAAAAATCTGAATTTCTGAACTATGTTTATTGAGGAGATACTTAAATGATATTTCTTGTTATAACACTTCTTATGATGTCTTATATATACATTTATATGTGTTATTTTCTTTCTTTATTTATTTGATAAGTAATACTATTATATTGTTTTATATATTTAGTTTGAGTCTGAAGGAAAGGACATTTAAAACATTTGATTTTTATAAAGAATACCAAGATTCATTAACACCTGCAGGCCTATCATTTTATCAGTGTACTTGGGATGAGAGTTTGACTGATTTTTTCCATAATGTTCTGAGTAAGTTTTTAATTATATATATTTTATGTCTTAAATTTTCTGCTTGTAGCATGTTGCAATTAAAAATGTTAGAGGATATTGATAACTATGCCCCAATTTGTGTTGTTCAAGAAAGGGTTTAATTATTTTTTAAATAAAAAACGATATGAAAACAATCTCTATACAGTATGTTCTCTATAGTTTTTTGATAAGATTTGTAGAATTACTAATTGAATATTGTTAATGTGTATGGATATAATATATTCACAATTGTTTAATAAATGAGTAAAACATTTTAACTTTAACATATATATGATATTCAGTTTTATGTATATACCTAATTAATTGCACAATAATATTCATAAACAATAGTAATGCATTTTATAGCCATTTCTGAAAGTTATTAACTCTCATTTATTATGGGTTTACAAGCCACTTATTCAAATTGCTTTGGAATTACCTTCTGTATATATGTGTGAAAAATATCATCTTAAAAACTGTTTGCATATCATCCCTTTGACTTGTGTTTAATAGTCAGTTGAAGCAATTTTAAACATGTATTTCTATGAAATGTTTAACAATGATTTATTAAATAGTGTAATATTTCTGCAATATTAAATTTTGTAACAGTGCTGATATTAAACTACTTTTTTTCTTATGTTGTACCACAATATATCACTTGCATACATACATTTCTGTGTATAAAACAAATATTATATACCACCATTAAAGGTTGGTACCATAAATTCTGAATTATTTTGTATAAAAATAAAATCTATAAATTTTATTTGGAATTTTACTTTCATTCAAATGTTTAAATATATCATTGGTTTAAACAATGTTTTAATTTATTTAGTAATTACAGAGTAAATATATGAATATTACCCTGACATGAGATTTTTCTCTGGGTAAATTGTGTTGATTAGTAGATAAAGTTTTGTATCAATTACAAATATTTCCATCAGTAACATATTAGATTAAAGACGTGGCAACAAAATGTAAACTGAAGATAAAAGGTCATTAGCTCTATCTTTGATATAAATTAATATTATTCAGAAACTTGTAAATGAATGTCATTATAACAAAAAACTGCTTATTGTGTTATGTTGGCTCCTACAGATTTTCCTCCATTGAAATTCAAATATGGCCTGCTTCCCTATGAAAGTCTTTCAAGAAAACATTCTATTACCATATATATATTTGTCATATATCAACCTCAGATGTTCCCTATGAACTCCAAATTACTCTATCAGTAGAGACTAGCTCACTTTCTTTTTAACATAATTCCTTGGCTCCCCCTTCCCTTTCTTTCTTTTTGGCTGATTATGCTAGACCAATGATGGTTATCAACAACTATAAATATTCTGCTAATAGAAAGCTAAAGAGTGAAAGATTCCCATTTGTTTATTTTATTGCTTAAAATAAGGTATAAACATAATGAGAATGATGCATAAAATTTCTGTATTTATTTCTTGTGCACTAATAATCAACATTCATGCTTAATTATCATATTTAAGCTTTACCATCATGTTTTACACCATGTTACCTTAATAATTAATCTTGATTCTCTTACTATGTATGAATTAAATGCTTAGCTCACAAAATAAATACTGTGTAAAGTTAGTTTATATTTAAATAATTTGTATAAGAAATTAGCGTCATAATCATTTCTCTGTATATCAAACTGGAGCATGAGGCTACAACAGCTGCATATTAGCTAACCCTGTGTAAAGCTTCCTCACATGATCAACACCAGCTTGGTCATTCAAAAGAATTTCTTTCCTCAATGCCTTATACAATGTTTTTCATCTTCTCTTTTCCATCCAGTGCAATTCCTGTGTTATCTTTTTGCAGCATTCTGAGTGTGTGCCTAATCTGTGTCCAATGCCATATTTTTAATTTTGGCAAAAACAGATTGCAAGAAATTTTACTATATAATTCCATAATTGAAATTTCATTTTGCCAATGTATTTTAAGAATTTTCCTGAATCATGTAGTTTGGAAATCAGTTAAATTCTGTTCTTGTAAGTTATTAAACTTCCAAGCTTTACTTCTATATAGAAAGAGTACTAATGCTGTTGTATTAATACATGTAATTTGAGCTTACTGAGTGCATTAAAAATGGTAAATATTTTTACCATTAAAATAGACTAAATTAAACATTTTACTTACAATTTCAATAACATAATTTTTAATCATATATTTTAAATATTCACATTATAATTTAAATCATTTTATCTGTTTAAATTAAACATTTTACTTTTATTTAAAAGATTTACCATAATGGTATCTTTGTTTCATAGATATGCAAGAACCTGTTTTTGAATATATTGAAAAACCTTTATACATTAGACCTCAAGTTCATTTTCCCCATTTGGAGCCTTTTAATAAGTAAGTATGAGCAAATTGCATTTTGAAAGTGAATAAAATCTTTATGGGAATAAAGCAAGTCTGCACAGCATTACAGCAATAATGATTTTTTTCCCCCTTTTAGATATCTTGACAGGTACCGAGATCCAAAAGAAATAAAAAAGGAGGTTCTTCTGAAACGTCTGAAAATGATCGAACCATTTAAAGAAGAACCCCCAATGCCAAAATACCCTTGCCTTCATAAACCGGATAATTACAAGTTCTCCTGGCAGAGGCGGGATATTTTGTTGGAGAGACTGCGATTAGGAAAGTACAGAGATCTGAGACCTCATTCCGCTTATCCACAAGAAGATAATCAATTTACATATTGGACTAAAGCTTAAAGACACTGTGTGTTATTTTTATGATAATGTTAATAAAAGACTTATAAGATCGATTTTGAATATGCTATTTTTTAAATAAGTATCAGCAGTTAAGAACAAATCTGGACAAATGGACTTGTTTGTAGACCTACTAATAAATTACAGGTACAGTAGTGGCACTCACTAATATGTTGGATGTTAGATCAGAGGATTTCCAGCTTAGTGATGCCTCATTGAAAAAAATCATCTTTATATCAAGATCTATGTTAGTTTCATAAAATATTACGCATTCTAGAAAGTCACCCAGAAATTTCTACTATATAAAATAAATATTACAGAATCTGTGCAGCAGCATATAATTTATGTTGGGACTAAGTTGCTTACATCAACATGAAGGAATTTCTTTGTTCCTTTCATTCTCCCCACTCAACTTTTGAAAATGTCTGGCTTTCAGAGAGGTCAAATTAGTGAATTCCTAGATTATAGAGGGACCATTGAACATGCAGTTGGCTTGCTCTTTGTAACTGCAAGATTGCTCCATCTGATAATAGTTTCTGAGCATTAATGCATTTCTGTGTAATTTAATGTTTTTTTATTTGTTTAATTTCATAAGCAGATTATGGACTTTTTAATGAGGAAATTTTTAATTAAGTATAAGTAAAAATGGAACTTCAGAATAACAACCATCATTTTATTTTTCATAAAAAATTATGAATCAGTGATTGAACAATGAAGATGTCATCGAGGGCAAGATTAAAATAATATAAAACTAGGTATGTGGCATCATTAAAGGTCTATAAAAATTGCTCATTCTTAATATTTCTTATATAAGGGCTTTAAAATTATCCAGATATTTATTTTTCTGAAAAATAAAATTATTTCATTTTACCTATAGTAGTTTTGCTGAATTATATCAAGGTATTTTCTTCATTATGTGTGATTTTTCATCTTCAAATGAATAGGATTTTCAGAGATTATTAATATGAAAAGTTTTCCTTAGTTTTGGAAAATAGTGTGAGGAAAATATATTTACCTTTTTATACTCAATTCTTCTTTCATCTCTTTTAACATATTTAGATAAGAAAATTTTTGTGTTTCAGGGATAATTTTGAATATTATAGGAAAGTATGTGAAATTTTTTTAAATGACATCAGCTCATTTGTTTATTTTCTGCATATGATTACTATTTATTAATAGGTAATTTGATAAGTTTATTATTAGTGAATTATTTAAATATTTTTCATGCAAGTAATTTCATTCAAAAGTTTTAGAACTTTTTACAATATGCCAAGAAAATATATATTAAATTTACTATGATCTTTCAAAAATGAATATATTGTATGATCGAAGGCTTTTAAAAATAAAATAGTAAACATTTCTGAAGAATTGAGAATGTCAGCAACTTTTTCCTTTAAAAGATCACTTACTTTTGAAAGAATAGAGGGCTAAAGAAATTTCTGCATGTGGTATAAAAATGAAAGTTATAATCTGATTTCTTGTTATCTTTATAGGAAAAAAAAATATTAGAAAATGAAATTGAATGAAAAGCTAATGCATTAGTTAAACAAGTCAGAGATTTTTCTTTACTAACAAAATGTAATGTGTTGCAAAATGCTATTAGTGTTAAAAGTAAGCTATTGGAATAGCAAAATTTCTAAAAAGAAACAGAAAACATAGTTAATAAAATTTACAGGTTTTTATATACTTGATTTATGATCTCATTGCCCTTTTTTTCCAGTCAAAGAATTGATGCTTTGTTGTAATACTTTTTCTTAATACTACTACAATAGTATAATAATTTTATATACATTCGTTCATTTCATAAGAAACTATTTTAAATTACTTCTCTTCAATGTTTATGAAAAATATTTAGCTATTTTTGGTGATATTCTATTTATATTTGTATGAAAATTGAATACTTTCTTCCAAAAACTAAGTGGATTTCATTGTAATGCATGCTTCTATAATCAAAGTTATTGTGTTAATTTTGATTCTTATTTTTTTTCTAAAGATTTTTACAAAATGCATATTTTTTTATAATAATATTTGATTACTATTGATGTAAAAGGAAATAACCATTTTTATTTACAAATATGTGTATGCACATAGTTTTCTTTAAATTAATAGTTTTATATTATTTTTTCATTTTGGTATTTACTTTCAAATGTTAGACTAGAGAAGAATGTTTTTACTTTTGAAAAACGAATACATTATTAATGAAATATGTAGAACTGAACTTTTCAACAATCCTATTTTCTTTCAAATAGTACATGTAAATAATAATAATAAATGTAGGAACTAAGGACTGGGTGAAAATTCGGTCTTTCCAGAAGTTTTTCCTGCTGATAAAGAGAGTTATACCTTTTTACTCTGAACACTGAAAGTATTAAACAGTGAATTTTTCCCTATTACAAACATTATATGGTAAAAGCAATAAGCCAGTGGTTAAATTTATGCACTGAAAATATTAAAGGATGCTACATCTCGTCCACAAGCCATCTATGCTCATATTACGAAAGGTATGACAGGGGTCTTTGAATGACAAATAAAAACATGACAGAGGAAATGATTGGATAATTAATCACAAGTATGAAATTCAAATATTGGCAATGGCAAAGAGAAATATTTTTCACCCAAATAGATATCGTCGACTTCACTTCCAAAACAGTATCTTATTTGAATACAGAATGTGTATATTGAATATTTATTATTCAACATGCGTTAAAAATTGACACCGGTTCTTTGTTAATTTACAGAAGAAAATCACAATGCAATATGCTAAAACGAGTTGTTAAATTTAAAAATTAGAAGGCTCTAGGAAAAAAAGTGAACCAGAATATTCCAGATGCCATACTGGTGTCCGCAACTTCATCGCTGGGAGCTAATTTTTCTTCCATTGCACGCAAATATGAAGTGATATCTGTATCGCAGACCATACGATATAACTTATTTGTCTTTAAACAATATGAGAGTCGTTGGAACCTTTTTAAATTGAGTGTTAATTCTTGAAGATAGACAAAGAAACTATGACAAGGATTAAAGCAATTGAAAATATTGATGCATAAGTCAGTACAGTCAAGCTTCACATAACGAGCAAAACAAGATGGAAAAAAGTGACTCGCTTAAGGAAAACTGTTTCGCGAAAACATACCGTGACGTCACATGCTGGAATTGGCCTGTATAGTCTGGGCGCCCTTGTTTTTTTAAGAAAAAATTTTTATCTACAGGGAAAAAGTGTAGCCTGATAGCTTGTCAAAAACGACTCCCAGTTGTTTTGGCAAATGATGTGGAGTTTTAATCGATGAGGTTGTGTCTTTAACTGCAGATTAATTAACATTTGGTAGTTTTTCTATTGTTGATAAACTTTTATCACTAATAAATGATTTGTATATTCTTGGTTTCTTATTTGCTACTGCATATGTTTAGAAATTAACTCTGCGATAAAAACATTTGATGTTCTTAAATCATATCTTTTAAAGAATTATCGTGCCGCAGATTTTTGACTGTTTATGTATGAATGTTTGTTCGGTAAGCTTCCAAGGAATCGAAAAGGGATGTTCAGAAGTATTTTCACTGCTCAAGCAGAGAACAAAAGTAGCAAACTGCAATGAAGTTCTTATTCAATGCCCAGAAGCGATATTTTTCTTTGTTATTTTCCTCTTCGAAAAATTTACAATAAAAGAGCAAATACGGAAATTAATTTCTGGTTATTCGAACTCCAACATCGATTTCTTTTATTTGCAGTTTGAAAAGCCTAATGTTATCTGTATGAAGAACAAAATGTTCGAATTCTATTAAATAAAGAGTGAAGAATCCAGGAGTGTAGTAGATTGCTATAATAAATTAGAAAAATCGATTCTTATTATCCTAATATAACTTAGCTAAATATAAATAAACTGGCCATGATAACTGACCTTCACAACTTAATAAAATTGCGTTTAATTAACAATAATGAACAGCAAAAAGAATGAAGTGCTATTACGAGGAGGAAAGATTGGCATATTTTGATTTCTTGAATACATGCTTAAATCCAAGTAGCAAAGCATAATACCGCCACCACCGGCCTGTGTATGACCTACTGTACA
>JAPMOR010064670.1:0-12981 GCA_026543865.1 Argiope aurantia | reverse complement strand
TGAAACTCTTTTATTTATTTAACGTTTTACTTTCAACCATTTTGTTTAACTGTCTTTTCCAAAATAAGATACTTTTACCATTATTCATGATCAAAGAACCGACTTCTTCATGTGCTAATTCTTCAGTCATAATTTCACTAAGCATTTTGTTTCCTCATCATGATTGAAAGTGTATTTTAATAACATGATTTAATCATTGTTCTTCTGTTCTGTACTAATATATTTACTAAACTTAGCTAAAAGGTATTTAAACAATTGCTTGATATCTCAAGTTAAATTCTAATAAAGTTTTTTTTTTTTTTTTTGTCACCCCCATCTTTTCTGTACAAATATTAAGACAGCTAGACTGAGTTTGAATTTCACTGCAAATTATATTGGTATTTTTTATATTGTGAATTTAAATTAAAAGGAAATTAAGATCTAAAATTGAACAATATATTTAACATAAGCTATTTAATTTACAATCACAATAAATATTTATACATATCATAGCAGTTGAATTTTACTTCAGATACAAAAAAAAAGGCATTTATTTTATAAAATAATTCCAGAAGTATGTCAAGCATACATTGTAATAAATTTGTTAGGTACCTGACACCTTCCTTAAAACTGCTGATTCACATTAATACATTTTAATTATGTGTAACCTATCATATATGTTAATAAAATTGAGAACAGTGTTACTGTAACAATGATGAAGTTTAATTCCAATAATAACTGTATGAACATCACAAAATGGCACCAAGAGACTCAATGGACTTTCAGTGACCAAATCATGAAGTCATTTTTTTACCGTAACACCACCTACATTCCATGTTTATTTTTAAAAATCATTTTTCATTACATTGTTCTATTTATTATACAAAGTGATGCCTTTTAAAGCAATATATATATATGCAACAAATTGAGCAATGTTGGATACAAAACCTGTGTATCCTCTGTAAAACCTGTGATTGGCTAAAACTCATATTAGATAAAAAACTGATATTAGATAAAAAAAATTTTGATTGTTTTGTTTTGAAATTTCATAGCAGCTCTTTTATACAATAAATGAACATAGAAGAATAAACGATAGCATTATTTGAAAGTGAAGAAAAATGCTACCTTAGGTTATACATCTGAAATTCTAGATTAATCGTAAAAATTATAGTCGCAGGGGCATGGAGTGGTGTTATGAAATTCTAGATTGAAATACACTGCTCCTATTTCATCAACACTGTGAACTGTACCTGCCTGTCTTTCATAGAGAGTTTGGTTTTTCTTCCTCAGTCCTTTAACAAATGCTGTTTTGCCATGATTGTTGTATGCTGGGATAGTTGTTCGATTCGCTCCAATACCTTATTTTTTAATTGAGTTCCAAAATATATGATAAGTGATGCCCATGGCATGTTAATATTTTTGCTCCCTCTAGATATTTCGCTTTAAAAAGTAACAAAGTACTAATATTTTGTCCCAATAGATTACACCAATACATACCTCGGTCGTTACGCCCCTGTCTAAAATGTGTGGTTTATTTATGCGTTAGTTAAATTTGAATAAGTACAAAAGTTTGTCTTCTAGCTTTTTTTAAGTATTCCAAAATATCCACCAAAACACAGGAAAAATTAAGAGGTTTCCTGTGTCAAAATCTTTTTAATTTATGCACCAATTTAAAATAATTAAAATTCAAATCCAATAAAAAAATTTTATCATTCTTTTACCTTATATATTTTACGAAAATGTGCGCCAAGAATATGTAAACCTTAATTTCAAATAAAAAATATAAATAATACTTTTAATCAGACTTGAAATTTCGAATAAGAGTAAAAGCATTTTCCTTTATTTCATTTTTACAGATTAATGCATTTTACAGATCCATAATCGATTTATTATGCCACTCTATAATAAACTATGAAAGCTGCAAAATTTCTTAAAAACTTCCTTCGATGTGGAAACTTTGCAACTATTATTCGCATTCTTGCTAATAATCTACAACAGCCCGTCGAAATGGGCACACGAATCTTACCGATGTCTATTGCCGTCAACTTACTAGCCTTTATCATCTGAACAACATTTGGTCGGCCCCGGTAACCTAGTAATAACGTCTTGTCTTCGGAACCAGAGGGTTTTAGGTTCGAGATTCGTTTCCACCGCCGTGTAAGTGGGTCTGATGTACGTTGAATCTGTCGGAGCTATTCGTCCTCCTGCTGATGTGGTGTTGAAGTTTGTAAAGAGGGTTGCCGACCTCAGGTGTCATCTGACCGCGGTTCAAAATTACGAGGTCGGTCCTAAAATAGCCCTAGTGTTCTTTTAAAGCGGGAAGTTAATGTGACTAAAACTGAGCCTCTGAAAACTGACATTTCACAGGAAACGTTGAACCATCCCAACTCCTTTCAAGTAAAGAGTGTTGCTTTACTCCCGACAGAAGATGTGACGAACTTCAGAAGTCGGATCACAAACTACAGACCAAGGAAATATGGCTTTAATGACTGGATCAACTTTTCGTAGTCGAAAAATCACTGTTGAATGATAAAAGTAGGCTAGATCAGCAATACTTACAGAAAAAGATTTACAGAGAAAAATAAAGGACTACACAATCTTCTCATATAAAAATAAGATGTTAATTCCATTCTAAAGGAACTAGACAAATAACCCTACTATAGTATTTAACTAAGGTTGCCTTTAAACAAGCGGGAATACTCTCAAATAAATGCGCTTGTTTATTATTAACAGCATGCTTTTGGGAATAATATTTACGAAAGAACCTAATAGCAAGCAATGTTTGGCGTTTTTTTTTTTTTGACAATTAATCGCTGAAATGCTAGTTAATACGCAAGTACCAGAAAATCAAATATATATTTTATACGCTTTTCTTCCGCCAATTGCAATAACAATTGGACACAGAATTACAATTGAAATCACAAGATAATATTGCAAATTTCAAATACTTGAATCATTGCATTGAGTTATTGCTCTTACATGCATGTGAAAGTACAGATCGACAGATGGTCAAACCTTTCACAGATGTGCTTCAAAATTTGATAAATATGTACACCTCAGATGCTAAAACTGTGAGCGAAATTTCATTTTCTTAAGTTTTAACGTTTATGAATTATCGCACTTAAGGCCTTATCACACGGCAAAATACCGTCTACACTTTTGTGGACAATTTTCCGTTTTTACCCGCAGGCAACCTGTCAAGCAAGTGTTCCGTCATCGTGAGCTTTTTTCAACCAGCTTGAAAATGTAGACGGTAATGACGGAAATATCGTTTGCCAATGAAATTCAACCAATCTTGTCAAACTTCGATAGTGACGTAGTGTGTCAAAAATGGCGCGACTGACGCCAACTACTTTGTGAAAAGTAGTTTGATTATTTCCACTTTTCGTTCATTACGTCGATGCTAAAATGGCTAAAAAAAATATTGTGGACAAATGAAAAAGAGTCGGCTCTCATTGACCTTGTTCAGGAGAAGCCGGCTCTTTGGAATCCCCTTGATACCCATTATCTTAAAAAAAAACTTTTTTAAAAAACGGTATACGAACCTATTAAAATAGATATGTTAAGAAGATGGCCCGAAGACGAGGACCACTTAACATCAGGTAGGTGAAATATTCTATGTTTCTCGGTATGATGTTGTGATCAAAAAACGTTTTATACGAATACATTTTATGATAATGCAAAAAGGCGGCATTTAACCAATTTTTAAAATTCTTTTAAATATGTACAAAAAATTCCTGATAAAAATTTCTGTATGTAATTGTAAAACAAATTATAAGCATCTCATCTATTTTGCTGAATTATTTTTTATTTCAATCCCAGATAAAATATTTAAAAATATGAAACGCATAAAGAAGTTTAACTATTTTAAAAATTGGGATGCAATTTATTTACTATATTGAACCATACGCAGGTTATATAATTGTATTATTCATTAAATTAGACAAGATGGTTAATGTGGCCAGTTAGCTCGTTATTTCCGTATTCATTATTAATTTTCTTTTGTGATTATTGAGTTTTACTTATGTAAATGTGCATTAACATGCAGCACTACTTTCTTACAAATATACCCTATTATTCATGAAACTAAAAGCAAAATTTTGAAGAATTTATTCTATATTCATTTACAAGTCAAATGATACAAAATTAAATTTGATATTGCGTAAAATAATTTTTTGAGTTAAAGATATTTGGCTACGTAAAATTACATTATGACGCACACACACACATATTTATGTAAAGAAATATATATATATATATATATATATTTCATACTAAATTCGTTGTAATTTATTCCAGAAATACTTCGCAATAAATTCTGTGCACTCAGATCGTACTTCCAACGAGAAGATAAAAAAGCAAGATTGCCTTCAGGTTCAGCAGCTCTGGATATTGCACCAAAATGGTGCATTATAACAGACTGTTGTTCCTGAGGGACACAATATATGTAGGCTCTTCCGAGTCAAATATGGATGATTAATTTACAACTGATGTTGGGTGTTCAGAACCAGTGGTATATTTTGCTAAAATGTTTTTAATTCTTATATAATGCTTTTATTTAGTTGATGAATAACTTATATGTATATTTAGTTATAATTAGGCTTAATCATTGACCTTTAATTTTTAAAATTGAATGATAAAGCTAGCCAAGAAGTGAATTGAAATAGAATGTATAACTAAATAACATCGAATGTAATTGAATTTTACATCTAATGTAATTTAATTTTATTAAATACATCATTAGTGATCATATCCTTAATTAACCGTATACCAATCAATCGATTAATATTAGAGAAGGGTCTAGCATCTAATCCCTTGAAGGAGTTGGGTGGTACCTTTATTCTTAACATGGGCATTTCTATGCACATTTAAATGTATCCTTTGATTAATTTTTCTATATATAGTAAAATATTTCTGTGGAGGAAATGGATGAAAACTTTGTGGCACAGTCTAGTGAATATAGAAGAAAATTGCCCCTAGACTTCATCAACAACACATCAGAAAAGATGTGCAAGCAATTTTAATCAAGGTCCTCCTCCCAATAGACGCCGCCAAACAAATGTGGGGGAGGACATACTGAAAATGGTGTCTACAGAATTTTAAAAAAAAAAAGTGATGCTTCGGAATCTGTTCCCCAAGCTGTGGGACAACTTGTTGTCTCTACTTTAAAAAAACTGGCACCACCGTATGGGGAACAGTTTACCAGAAGAATATTCGAACTTGTAATGGAATTTGGAGAGATCCAACAAGATATTTTTTCTTAAATATTTCTTAATAATAATAAAAAAAAATGTTGATGTGAAATGTTTTCTTTTTGTGAAATATATTTGAACATATTGAATCTTTTGATAATAATTTCTTAAATAGTTCATTAACAGCCTCTATATAATTTAAATATTTCAACTCCTATGTTAATGTGAAAATTAGTAAGGATTAATTCTGTTTTCTAATCTTGAAATAGTTACCATATAGTACATTTGAAGGAATCTTAAGGTATGAATGATTCTGCTACTGTTTCATCTTTTTAATGTAAAAAATAGTTTTTCTATTTAAATAGTGCATGGTGAGAAAATGCTTCAAAGCATTTTTAACATTCATACATATGTGCACCTGTTTATTTTAATGCCTTATTTTGTATTGAAATTTTTAAAATTAATTTTAAATGTGTATTTTTGAAATTTTAAATTATTACTGCAATAAGATAATTTTAATTCCTGCAACACTGCAGGAGCATCTATTGTAAAACATAAAAACGATCATACTTTTATCATTACCATAAAATTCAGGCTTCTTTTAAATTTAACAAATTACCAGCTAATTTGGAATGATGCATCTATTTCTGATTATGTATTGGCATTGAGAAAGATCCATAGAAACAAATTAACAAAGATTTGAACCATTAAAAAAACAGCCTTGTAATTGAATTTTTTTTTAAAAAAAAGAGTAATTTTTAAAGCTAGTGTGAGACTAAATGCTGAATTACCTTAAAACTTAACAATATTTGTACAGATGCAGATATAGTAAAAAGTGTTTTTGCTTGTTAACATGTTATTATTACTGTAAAAATTAACAAAACTGTTAAGAATAATAAAAAAAAACCTTTATTATTTTACAAAATTCATTGTTACAAATTTTAATAACCATTACAACCAGTTGAATAATACAATAAGATCAACAAAGGAATGAAAAACATTTTCAAATTTGATGAATGTACAACTTGTTTGATTTTACAATACCTATTATATTCATGATTTAATTTCAACTAATATAATAACTTCTTAGCTGAAAATAAATATGTCAATAGAAGTAGGAATTTATTACTGAATAATGGAATTTCATTGTACAGGCTTCATAATTTATCTGTAAGTTTGATAAGATAGCAATAATAGTTGTAATTTTTTTAATTCAAACTATCATGGGCTTTTCATACATTGAAAGCTAATGAGATCACTAATTAACAATTTATTCCAAATTTTATCACAAAACTTACTGAAAATGAGTACAGCAATAAATTTTTTTTTATTATGTAACAGATTTAATAAATGCCAATTGAATAATATAATATATACAATAGACAATACATGTAAAAATTAATGTAAAAGGCATATATCGTTCTGCCATTTAACGGCACCAACTCCATTAAAATATCTACAGAACTTTCTACGGATATCTTTAGCCATTTGTCCAGGGTTAACTTTTCTCTTCAATAATGGAACAAAGGCTTCAGATGCATAAGGCCTCCAGTCACCCCTTTGAATTTCTTTATTCTCAATTAATTCTACATCAATACTACAGGATGGTATATAGATGTTGGAATTATTAGAGATTAAAAAGTTGTGTAGAGCACAACATGACAAAACAATTTTTGTCGCATTCATTGGAGTTGTTAGAATTATCTGCTTGAAAATTTGAAATCGAGCAGCAAGAATTCCGAATGCATTTTCTGAAACCCTCCGTGCTCGAGACAGACGATAATTGAAAATCCTTTCCTCTTCATTCAAGCCTCTGCCAGGATAAGGTTTCATGAGATTGAATGACAGAGGAAAAGCATCATCAGCAACAATTACATAAGGCACTTTAGTATTAGTTAATGGCAAAGTATTCGCCACTGGAATATTTAATGCATTTTTATCCAGAGCTGACTTTAATTTACCTTTTCCCCACACACCCCCATCACTTATTCTACCGTTTGTCCCTACATCTACAAAAAGAAATTTTAAATTGACATCAACTAAAGCCAATAATACAATACTAAAGTCCCCTTTGTAATTATAGTATAGTGAACCAGAGTTTGGAGGGGGAGAAATTTTTATATGTTTTCCATCCAGAGCACCAATGCACTGAGGAAATTGCCACATAGTGTAAAAATCGGCGCTCACAGCTTCCCATTCAGTCTTTGTTGATGGCAAATGCAGATGATTTGGGCTTAACACTTTCACAAGTGCATTGCACACCAATTTAATAATGCCTAAGGAAATTCAAAAATAGAATTTGAAATATATAAATTTTATGCTGCAAAAAATGATATAGGGAAATACAAATAAATTCAACATACCTGATATAGTGTTTTGGGCAATTCGAAATTGGAAAGATAGGGAGCTTCGTGTTTCACCTATAAAGGTAAACGAACATAAAAAACATGCTGCTAATTTGTATTATTTCATTAATACAATATAAAAATACTACATGCAACATACAAATCGAATTTGTGGTTTATATAATCCATTATTCATCCAATATCTGAAGATATCCTCATCTTTGATAACTACAATAATGAAATTTAAATTTTTGAAAACTATTTGCAAGCATTTAAAAAAAAAATCAAAGATGCTATTTCAATTATATTATGTAAAGATGGAGAGAAAAAAACCATATATTTATGGGAAAAACCTGGATTATCAGAGATAAAGATAAGAAAACAAATAATTGTTATTTAAATATTAAAATGCTTATCTTTTTAATGTAAAGAGTAATGTAATAAGTGAAAAAAAATCTCACCAGATGCAAGGTATCTCAGGGTCACAGCAAGTTTTTCTCCTGGAGTGATGGCTATTCTCATGTTCGTATCTCTTCCAGAAATATAAGGAGATACCAATGATAGAAGATACTCGAATGATGCTGCGTTCATTCTTAGCCATCTTCTATAACCTTCAGCATCCTAAATTGAAAAATGCAATTCTAATTTTTCAAACTGAACTACTTTAAGATTATATGATTGAATGGTTTGAACATTCAAACAATATCAATTCTCTTCATTAATACAAAATGTGCTAATAATTAAAATTCCTTAAAAGTAAATAATCAATAGACAAATCTGGAATGCATATCTTAGGTATTGCAAATAAATTAATTAAAAAAATACTCCACTAAGCAAGGACAGTGCAATTTCTAAGCAAAGATAATAATAGAGAATTCGTTTTATAGCTGCATCATTCCGTAAAATTATCAAACAATTTATATAAAAAATGCAAGCTAATTTTTTGCTTACCTCCAAAGCCAATTCTCTCATTAGATTTTCATAGCAGCCTTTCTGTCTACGTCTAAGCAGCCATTTCCGCGACCACAATTATCTTTTCGATTTCTCTTTTTCTTTTAGCACTGTTCCCAGGATAATGCACAATAGCGCTGTCTTAGCAAAATCCATTTTGCACCGAGCAATTCAACAGAATCCAACAACTCGAGCAACAGAATCCAACGAGTTATGAAATGAGAAAACTGCAGATATTCACTAAGTAGAAGCAGTGAAAAAAGAGCGATAAATGCACCATAAAGTACACCATTCTTTTTAGGTTTACCAGACAGCAAATGCTCAAGTGACGTACACTTTCGTGGTCGTTTGTAAACGAAAGTGTAGACGGTATTTTGCCGTGTGATAAGGCCTTTATATGCATGCAAAAGAACAAGCCAACAGACGGTCAACACCATGACCGATTTGGTTCTGAATTTGACAGCTATCTACACTTTAGATGTTAAATCTGTGCTCCACATTTCATCCATAAACCTCTCTTAATTATGTAGTTCTGTTAACTTATTTTGGACAGCTGGGCAGACAGATTTTCTCTGAATGAATTTGGTTCAAAATTTCTCAGCTATCTGCAAATTTGATTATACAGACCATATTCCAAATTTCATCCGTTTAGCTTAAAGTCCTTTCAGAGTTATTGCATTCACAGACAGGCAGACAGACTAATTTCATAAATGTGCGGATTCAAAGCGATCTGAAACGTGGAGATTAGTCAAAATCTCGAATTCAAATTTTTTGACGATTACAATACTTTTTCTTTGTAAACTTCGTATACGAGAAAGTAAAATGTAATGCACTTGAGGGAAAATAATCCTACTATTCCGTATTAGTTGTATCAAATCCATGAAAACAAGGAAATATATTTATTGCATGATACAAAAATTGATTCCAATTTCAAAAACCTAAGTAAAAAAAAAAAAAAAAGCGAATAGCAAGCGACTTGTGAAAAATAATGGAATTCTTGTAAATGACATTTATTTATTAGAGGCATGAAATTATGCTTGAATTCGATAGTAAATGCGTCAGCTTTCATTTTACTTCATATCTATTCAATTTTTTTCAGAAAATCGCAACTACCTTTCCGGAATAGAGATGAAAACGAAGCGAACGTTCACTTATGTCTTACTCATATTCATTAAGGAATATATATATTGTGATAATAATCATAGGGAGGTAACCTTTGCAAGTTGAAGCAGACTTCCAACCATTAGTTAATAGCAGATATTATAATCGGTTTTATCGTCATTTGATATATAACTTTGCATTTTAGAGATAGCACAGCCTGTTGCATAATATTGTGCGATATTATATGATTTTAAACAATATTTGGAATATTGATCAATGTCATACAATATTGTACAATATTTGTGAGCTACTGGGGTCAGAGTCTTCAGGGTAATAATGAAGAAGATCCCATTGTTATTTGAAGTCCCTCCTTAAACCAATCTTACGAGCTGATCCGTGACATTCATTTAAAAAATTATTCACCTAATGACTTCATAAAGCTTTCTTCTCATTCATAAATACCGTGCAATAGAAAGGAAGGAAAACCCCTCATTCGTGAGCGGAAGTACATTTCGTTAGAACCTCCAGTCATCTTTTTCACTGCAATACCAAAGACAGCTTTGACAGTGCCAAACAGTTAAGTGATAAACATATCACAATACGTCTAGAGCAGAGATCACAGTTCTAGAGACAATACCTAATTTTTCTTAAGGCGATTTCGAAATTTTTAATAATTCAAATGCAAAAAAAAAAAAAAAAAATCGCCTAATGTAAAATACAAACACATTCTTAACAAAGTAATTTAGACGATAAGTTTGAAAAATGAACAATAAGAATATTTTTTATTAATAAAGTTTTAAGGAAGGACAGAGTTACATAATAATAATATATACATGTCTTTCCGGGATGGATTAAAGAGAATTTAAAAATGCAAAGTCTATTCTCTATCGTCGAACTTCCATCTGCTTGCAATATATACATTATATTATATATTATATATATATATATATATATATATATATACACACACTGGTGTGCAAAACTTAAGCAACAGGTATGTTTTTTGCCATAACTTAACGAGAAATCATCTGAGAGACATGAAATTCAGAAATGAGATACAGCATTTTGTTCTGAAAGAATGACGAAAGCATAGTTGCGCAGAAATGAATACGATGCATACAGTATGGAATCAAACAAAAAAGGCTTTATTGAACTCATATTATCGTCACACATGATTGTCTGTCCAAGAGGAAGAACAGCAAGCAGATGTTCCTTAGTATGGGATATGCCCTCCCCTTACTGCAATGGTTGCTTCGCACCGTCTCCCCATACTCAGCACCAGATTGTCCAATAGTTCTTGAGGTAAGAGTGCCCATTCCTCAATCAGCATCTGTTGAAGTTGTCGGGTGTTCCCAGGAGGATGTAATCGTGCCGCAAGGCGTCTCCCCAAATCATCCCACACATGTTCTATCGGATTTAAATCAGGGGAGCACGCCGACCAATCCATTCGAGTGATTTCTTCACTTTCTAGAAGCTCCTCAACAGCATGAGTCCTATGTGGCCGTGCATTGTCATCCATAAAAACGAAGTTTGATCCAATGGCACCTCGGAACAGACGCACATGGGGAAGGATCACCTCCTGACAATAGCGATCTCCAGTTACAGAACCTCTGTCGAAAACGTGGAGCTCAGTCCGCCCGTTCATCATAATGCCTCCGCAGACGACAACTCCAGGACCAACGAAACGGTCTCTTTCCGTGATGTTACTGGGATGAAACCATGTCCCGACCTCTCTCCAATTCAACTGGCGTTGGGAATCGCTTGTAACATGACATATGACAGATGACAGATATATATGACAGATATGAAAAATCAACCCTAAGAGAGGAGACAAATAAGAGACAAAGAGATTTTTTTTCCCAGTTCCCCCTCTGTACTTTTCCTAACTTCGAAGCTATATTTTTTGTATAGTCGCAGTATAGCACGTAGGAAGGATGAAGCTTTGTTTTCCAGCGTATGTTCCGGAACAAGTTCCCAGCTTGTGCCGGGTTAACAAAATCAAAACACGAATATCAAAAATAATTTAAAATCTACCACAATCAACAAGGAAAGTAATAGCCTTTACTTCATGAAAACCCTGAACGGAGAAATCACAAATCCAATCTAAAGACAGAAGAACATAACCCAACTAGGCACGGAGAGAATCTCTAGCTGCCTCATGTTTAAGGCAAGAGAAGACGAAATGTTCACAAGTTTTTGGAATCAGGTGATGGGCACAATTTAGCGATTCAAAGAGCCTACATTTATGAAGAACTGCATTGACTGGAAGAGTCCTAGATATTAATCGAAAAATTAAGACTTCGTTACCTCTAGATAAATTGAGTATTTTAAAAATGAAAGCATCAAGCCATTTGAATTTTTCAATATATTTAGAATTTTTCCATTCAAAGCTTTGTTTACGTCTTACAATTTTAGCGCATACCGATGTCTTCAAGCGCGATCCGGTCGCAGATGTAAGGAGAAGTTAAGGCTTGCTTAGCTAAATCATCAGCCCTTTCATTTTCTGCAACTCCCACGTGGGCAGGAGTGTATATGACCTCCAATGAGAAACATATTTTTAAGGCATTAAATATAGCCCGGGCCACAGAAAGAGCGCTTCTTTTAGAATGAAAGTTTAGGCATCTCTGGGACGTCCAATTGGATAAACTGTAGTCAATAAAATATAATCGTTATATTCTTTAACAAAGTTCATTACAACCAGAGATATAGCAAAGTCCTCCCCTGAAAACACAAAGTTAATGACATGTACCGTTCTCTTTATGACAACATTCAAATAGCAGTTGACAGCCGCCACCGCAGTAGAATTCTCATTCTTGGATGTATCTGTGGCGAAGATAATGAGAACCGTGGGTAGCTGTGATTTGAACTCGGCATACAAATGTTTAATGGTATTCGGAGCCAAGTTTCTTTGTTGGAAACTCAAGTCATGGGTCCTGATAACGAAATGCTTACAAGCGTCCCACCTTACCGGAACCATAATCGTTATAATTTGACCCAGGGACAGGTTTTTCAGACGTCAATATTTTTCCAATGTGCCTCCGCAGGGATGTCTTTGAGAAATGCAGTTAGAGATTACAGATTTCACTTCGGATATTGATCTCGATACTTCTGTAAATTCGCGGGCTGAGAACTGATTCACAAAGAATATCACGTTTTTCTTTTTGAACCTTGTTTCATATTGATTTCATTTGATATTTTGTATAGGATTGGGAGAGGAGTACACCGTGGGATTCCAAGTGCAAATCGAAGAATGTTATTCTGTATCGTTTGCAAAATTGAGAAGCCAGCTTTATTGGCCATACCTACTGTATGAGCTCCAAATTCAATTGATTGAGTAATACATGCATTGCAAATTTTGATCAAATTAGATGCATTCATACCCCATCTGGGATTAGATGCATTCATACCCCATC
>JAPMOR010064669.1:0-14179 GCA_026543865.1 Argiope aurantia | reverse complement strand
AGTTTTATATCAGAAGAAACTGCATTATAGAGTTTAAAGTTTCTTTCCAAAAAAACTTTTCAAAAATTCTATATTTCTTTATATTTTATGAAGCGATACGTGTCTCATGTTGTCTTCAATGTAAAAAATCTGCAATATATATATATATATATATATAAACACATTCATAAAAGTAGAAAAAAGAGACATATTGATGAGAATTAAATTCCAAAAGTTAAATGAAATGCTAAGCAAACAATAAAAGCAGTTAATCTCATATGTTCACTGAACCATTTGTTGAAGGAGAAATAATGCTAACTTCCTAAACACAAATCTACAAAGCATTATATTAAAGATGTTGGGAAATTTGTACCTTTTATGCTTTCTATTTCATTAACAAGTGAAAGAAATTATAAATGCAATATAATGAATAATGCAAAAAAATAAGGAATGTAATAAATACAGATTTTGAATACAAAACATCTTTCGTATAAAATATGCATTGCTCTAATATTGGTTGATACGATTTCATCTTCTATTCCCTGAATTTCAAAATGAATTGATTTTTGTAAAGGCATATACGAATATTTCAGATCTTACTTCGCTTGTGTTACCATTTTGCTGTCCTTTTTATAAATGCTTTTAAAGGCGGAAGATAACATGCAACATAATCACAAGAATTCAGTTACTTTATCATTCATAGGATGACTTGTCTGCTTTTTAAAATGCAAAAGGGAATCGATAAAGTCATTAACTGAGGCGTTATTTCATTTGCTGCAGAAAATCTCAATGCTTTGTAAATTTTCTTCGTTTTGATCGAATTTAATTATTGCAACTGTAATAACAATAATACCAGTTCGTGCAATATTTTTCTGTAAACCGAATACTATAAAAGAAGCAAAATTATATTTAATCATAATTAAATGACGGAAACAGTATGAAGCAGAATTACATTAATAATTTCTGATAGAAATGATAATTGACAATTATATGAAAATTAGTTGTATTAGTGTAAACACTTGTATTTGGTTTTAATTGGTAGCATTATTCTAAGCAAATTGATTTTAATTTATATTTCAATCACATGTATAGTTTCTAGTTAGTTTAATTTGTATACAAAATAATTTCATTTATTTCAATGATTTCTAACGAACTGTTGAATATTTTTTCAATTGCATTAAATGTGTTGGCTTTAAAAAAGATATTCATTCCTAGAAACTCCGCTGGTGTGGAAGTTTGGAGAGGGGGTGGCAGCTCTGGTGTAATCCTCGTCATCTGACAGCGATTCAAAAGTACGAAGTCGGTGCCAAAATAGCCCTAGTGTTGGTTTAAAACGGTACGTTAATATAACTGAACTGGCCATTAGTAAAATCATTTACTACAAATTAATGTAAGAGTTCAAGTTGGTAAAAGATATAAATAACAAGTCTGGAATATATAGAAAGAATATATAGCAATCAAACGAGGAGGCAAATAACATCCCTATAAATTCTGCAAATAGAACAAGAAATGAGCATTTCTGTAAATTATTGTTTAAAATAAAGAGCGTTTTACAGATATTTGAACTTCTTTACACTTTTTTATATATTTGTAAAGATTAAATGTTATAATCGAATTTTCCAATAATGTGATAAAATTGTGAATTTTTGATGGTTCTGTATTTAATTAACTAGATATTATTTCAATATTTTTAGAACTGAATTAATCTGTTAATCGATTAATTTAATCAAATGTTGATAAATTTACTCAGATGATGTTTGATAAATTTACTCAGATGAAAAATATGCATCAGACATTCGTAATTGTATATAGCTCAAACCTTATGATATCACTGGAAAAAGTCATCGTCATCATTCTGTGTGCACAAGTGTCGATATACTTCATGTCTTTCCCAGTCCAAATGACATTAATAAATGACATTCAAATGACATTTTAAACTGCAGAAATACAAAAGTACAGAAACTTAACCCGGTGATGGATATCTTTAGAAATTTGATATGGATCTAAACTTTAGATGTTAAAAATAGGCAACAACCTTTATCCATTTAGATTCTTTACATTTTGCAGCAATCGTATTTACATGTATTTCAATACGGGCTGACAAATTGGCTTAAGGTATCCGAACAGGTTGAAAAGTTCGATTTTCTCAACAAAAAGAAATTGCATTTTTAAATAGACTTTATTGGATAGAAAAGTCTTGGAGCTATCCAAAACTGATTTACTTTTGTCTCTACGTTAATTAGAAGTCAAGATATTAATATTTTCGTAATGAGCGGAAAACCGGAGTGTTTGAGTTTGAGTTGTGTTTTTTGGCGCAAGAGCCATGCTTGGCCATGCTGAGCCAATCTAATGGTAAAATTATTAAAAGTTTTTAATAAATGAATTTTTTATAAACCAAGATCAGCGGTATAAAGATAAAAACACATGAAACAGACACAAATAAATAGAATAAAGATGAAACAGACACGAATAGAATCGAAACTATGATTCATGAGAATACAAAACAAAGAAGTAATTCAATGAATCTTTTAAAATCACTAAAGGAGAACAAATATGCTAAATTCAAGTGAAAAAATTAATAGCTTTTAAAAAATTAAAAATATTTGGGTGGTATTTTCCACCCACCAGGTCTTGTAATGTTAAAGATTCTGAGTTAAAGAAACGAGCACGATAAGAATTAAAAACAGGACATTCAATTAACATATGTTGAAAAGTAAAAGGAACTTTGCAACTGTTGCACTTGGGCGCATTTTCTCCAAATATGAGATGTTTATGGGTGAAGCGCGTATGCCCTATACGGAGACGAGTCAATTGAACATCCATCTGCCGTATAGGATGAACAGGCCATAAAGCAATGTCCGTTTTAATGAAATGTAATTTATTTTGGATCTGCAGATCCCATGAAATTTGCCAGTTAGAACATATGTGGTGATAGATGAACCTTTTAATGTCACAAAAGGGAATTCCTATGCTTAAAAAGGTTGTTGCAGATTTTGCAGCCAAGTCTGCCCTCTCATTTCCCAAGATGCCGACATGACTCGGAACCCAACAGAAAATGATTTGAAATCCATCATTCTGCAGCAGTCGCAGAGTAAACAAAATTTTAATAGCAATCGGATGTATCCGATTGTCGTAATGTGAAAGTGTCTCCAAAGCACTCATGCTATCAGAATAGATAATAAATTTATGCTGAGTAGAGGATGAAATTTTCTGTAGAGAACAAAAAATTGCCACCAACTCAGCAGTAAAAACGGAGCAGCAATTATGAAGACGGTGGATCAGTGTATCAGATGGAAATATTATGCCACATCCGGCATGACCATCCGATTTCGAGCCGTCCGTGAAAATTGGATCAAAAGAAGAATATCGATAGCGATGGTAAGAAAATATCTGTTGGAAAACAACAGACGCAGTTGAGGATTTACCGAATCCAATGAAAGGATTCAAGTAAGAAAACTGTGGGATATCCCAGGGCGGGATACTATAGATGTCAATAGCTTTAACACGAATCGTGTTAAGGTCCGAGTCAAGTAGGAGCAATTTGGCTCTTTCACAAAATGGAAGGATGTGAGTAGGACGGGCATTATAAAGTCGACGAAGACTTACTGGCAATAACATTTGGCTCAAAGTATGTTTCGGAACAGATTTCGTTCGAAAATAAAATGTGGTAGACAATTTCTGTCGCCTTAAAGAAAGGGGCAGTTGGTGACATATAACATGGAGGCTTTCAACTGGAGATGTACGGAACGCACCAGAGCAAATACGCAATGCAGAATGATGGACGGTATCCAGTCGCCGCAAAACAGATGAGCGGGCGGAACCATATACCATGCATCCATAATCTATCCGGGAGAGAATGATTGCCTGATAAATTCGGAGAAGGGAGGTTCGATCGGCACCCCATGATGTTTTTGAGAGAACCTTTAAAATATTTAATGATTTCTCACACTTCTTCCGCAAATATAATATATGCGGAAGGAAGGTGAGTTTCCGATCGAAAGTTACTCCCAAAAACCGTACTTCATTCACCACAGGAATTGGAATATTTTTAATTCTAATACAAGGATCCTGGTGAATGTTTCTTTTCCGACAGAAGTGAATGCAACTGATTTTCACTGGGGAGATGGTGTGGCCATTGTTATTGCACCAAGCTACCACTCTATTGACTGCGTTTTGCAATTGTCGCTCTATTAGTGCCATGTTACTACCTTGGCATGAGATCTGCAGATCGTCAACATAAAGGGTTCCATGGACAGATGAAGGCAAATGATTTAAAATTTGGCAAAGATGAATAATAAAAAGTGTGACACTAAGGACAATTCCTTGTGGAACTCCCTCAGCTTGAATAAAATCATTAGAATAAGAGTTACCGACTCGAACTCGAAAAGAACGTTGTGTTAAAATATTTTGTAAGAATATAGGCAAGTTACCTCTAAAACCGAAATTAAAAAGTGTGGAAAGTATGCCATAGCGCCAGGCACGGTCATACGCTTTCTCTATGTCGAAAAATATTGAAACATGGTGGTTCCTCCTAACAAATGCGTTGCGAATTTGGGTTTCCAATAATATGAGGTTGTCAAAAGTAGACCGACCTCTACGGAAACCACTCTGCAACGGGGAGATGCATCCTAGTTTCTCTAGTTCGAAAATAAGACGCATGTTGACCATACGCTCGAAGATCTTACAAAGGCAATTTGTAAGAGCAATCGGCCTGTAGTTCAGAGGGACAGATGGTTCTTTGCTAGGTTTTAAGACAGGAATCACAATAGCATCTCGCCATTGTGAAGGATATTTCTGCTCAGTCCATATTCTGTTAAAAAGCAGTAACAGATTCGAAAGGGAAATGATATTCAAATAGCGAAGCATGTTATACGTGATTCCATCTGGTCCAGGGCTGGTATCATGGACCTGAGACAAAGCAATGTTTAGTTCATACATCCTGAATTCACAGTTATATGGAATGGCACTTCGGGCATTGAAGCGCAAAGGCAACCGTTCCGCGCGATTCTTAATTGCCAACAAATCAGGGCTGTAAGAATCGGTGGAGGAAACTTGTGCAAACGCTTGACCACGTATGTTAGCAACGTCTAATGGGCTCGAATACATCGTATTACCGGTTTTTAAAACAGGAATAGAAGTTTCTTTATAGATCCCATTAGCAGCCTTTACATTTTTCCATAAATGTTTACTGGAGATTGAGGATGTAATGGATGAAACAAATTTAGTCCATGCTTCTCTCTGACTACGACGTCGAATACTGCGAGCTAGCGCTTTGGCTCTTTTAAAAGCAATGAAGTTCTCAGTCGTCGGGTACCTTCTAAACCGAATCCAGAGTTTTTTCTGTTTTTTATGACTGTCGCTACAGGCTTCATTCCACCACGGTCTACGAAATTTTCTTAGACGTGGGGAAGTTTTTGGAATGGTGGCGTTAGCGGCGTTAATTATCGCATCATTGACATTTTGTAGGTATTTCGAAATGTCTGCATTACTGACCATGGCCTCATTGATAACTGCAAGTTGGGAAAATGTAGTCCAGTCTGCCCGCTGGAATAAAACAAACGGAGGACAAATAGTCACACCGCCGCTATCAGCGTGGCAGATTATTAGGGGAAAGTGATCGCTATTTTGTAGATCATCCCCAACTGTGAAATTCAACAACGGTAGCAGCTCAGGAGTGCATATAGCTAGGTCAAGACAATGGAAACGACGTGTGGGCGCATGGAAGTACGTTTGCTCATCATTATTGAGCAGACAGAGACAGTTATCAGCAATTAACTGTTCGATCTGCTGCCCTCGAGGATTTGTACTATCCGAACCCCATAGAAGACTATGTCCATTGAAATCACCGAATATAATAAATGGCTTAGGAAGCTGGCCCACCAAGGTGTCAAGATCCTGTTGACGTATGATATCATGAGACGGAAGATAAATGCAGCAGACTGTGACCAACCATCATACATGACCCTGTACAGCCACAGCTTGAAGAGAGGTATACAAATTGAGAGGTGAGCTAGGAAAAAGGTTTGATGTGAAAATGCAGACACCTCCAGAACCATGAGATCCAGTGCCTGCATCTTTCCGAAGAGAGTTATATCTGCATAATTTGATGGGAATGGTAGACGTCAAAAGGGTCTCTTGAACACCAAAACAGATGGGATGAAATTTGTTACAAATTGCCTTGATATCCTGAAGTTTGGACCGAAGGCCGCGACAATTCCACGAAAGAATGGTTGGTTGGTTGGTTGGATTTTTTTGGCGCAAAAGCCAATTTTGGTTATGCTGCGCCAAGCAAATGGTAAGAGCACAGAGCAGACAGTAAAAGCACACATATTAAAATATAAATCGAAAGGTATCCAATAACAAATGCAGAAAATAAATGTGCAAGCATGTTAATAGTTCTATATGAAACACTAATGCGATAAAAACGTTACAATAAAACGGTGTAAAAAATCAAGCATTAGCTGAGGTTAAAAATTACTAGATACAAATATAAAAACCAATAGTTTTTAAAAATTTAAAAATGTTTGGGTGGAATTTCTCTCCCACCAAGTCTTGTAAAGTTAATGACGAGGACTTAAAAAAGTGTAGAGGGAAGGAATTAAAAAATGGGCATTCAATTAAAAGGTGATTTATTGTAAAATCTACATTACACGTGAGGCACTTTGCCGCAGCCTCGCCAAAAATGAGGTGCATGTGCGTGTAACGAGTATGACCTATACGGAGTCGAGTCAATTTGACATCAACCTCTCGTATAGTGTTAACTGGCCACAAATTAATTTTCGGTTTGATTAAATGTAATTTATTATGGATCTGCAAATCCCATGACTTTTGCCAGGTAGATAAAATGCTGCAGTTAAGAGACAGTTTAACGTCGCAAAACGGAAGTTCTTTGATCATAAATGTCGAAGCAGATTTTGCAGCTGAATCTGCTTTCTCATTTCCTAAAATGCCCACGTGACTAGGAACCCAACAAAATAAGATATTTAGACCGGCTTGTTCTAATACACGCAACATAAACAAATTCGAATAGCAATTGGATGCATTCTGTTGTGATAATTAGAAAGTGCTTTTAAAGCACTCATGCTATCGGAATAAATAATGATATGTTGAGTAGCAGGCGAAATTTTCTAAAGAGCACAGAAAATTGCCATTAACTCAGCAGTATAAACGGAACAACAATTATGGAGGCGGTGACTCAATGTCTCAGATGGAAACACGATGCCACATCCAACATGTCCTTCTGATTTCGAGCCGTCCGTGAAAATAGGCACAAAAGATGAATACTGATGGCGGTGATATAAAAATAGCTGCTGGAAAACCACATTTGCAGTTAAGGATTTATCGAATTCAGTAAAGGGATACAAAAAGGAAAAATGCGGGATATCCCAAGGATGGAAGCAAAAGGAATCAACTGCTTTAATATGCACGTCTTTGATATCCGAGTCATGCAGAAGCAATTTGACTCTATCATAAAAGGGAAGTATGTGCGAAGGACGGGCATTATACAATCGACGCAGGCCTATTGGTAGTGACATATTGCTTAAAGGGTGTTTCGAAACAGATTTAGTTCTGAAATAAAACTGGGCAGACAATTTCTTCCGCCTTAAGTAAAGGGGTAGCTGATGACATATGACATAGAGGCTCTCAACCGGAGAGGTACGAAATGCACCAGAATAGATACGCAAAGCTGAATGGTGGACGGGATCTAGACGCCTCAGAACAGATGAACGGGCGGAACCATATACCATGTATTCGTAATCAATTCGGGAGAGCACTATTGCCTCATAAATACGAAGAAGGGAGGTTCGATCAGCACCCCAAGATGTTCTGGAGAGCACTTTCAAAATGTTTAACGCCTTCTCACACTTCCTTCGCAGGTGCAAGATATGCGAGAGAAAGGTGAGTTTTCGATCGAAAATTACTCCCAAGAATCGTACTTCATTCACTACAGGAATCGGTGTATCATTTATTTGAATATTGGGATCCTGATGAATGCCTCTTTTCCTACAGAAGTGTACACAGCTATTCTTCTCCGGGGAGATGATGAGACCATTGTTATTGCACCATGCTATTAATTTATTTACCTCGTTTTGTAATTGTCGTTCTAATAAATTCATTTTACTGCCTTGGCATGAGATCCGCAGATCATCAAACTAAAGTGTTCCAGTGACAAATGAAAGCAAATGATTCAAAATCTGGCTGATATGAACAATAAAAAGTGTGACACTGAGGACACTTCCTTACGGAACACCCTCAGCTTGAATAAAATGATTAGAATAAAAATTACCAATTCGAACACGAAAGGTACGTTGTGTCAAAAAATTTTGTAAAAATATGGGCAGATTTCCTCTAAATCCAAAGTTAAAAATGGTAGAAAGTATACCATAGCGCCATGCTCGGTCATACGCTTTTTTTATATCAAAGAATATAGAGACAAGGTGGTTTCTCCTGACAAATGCATTGCGAATTTGGGTTTCCAGTAATACGAGGTTGTCAAAAGTTGAGCGCCCTCTACAGAAACCACTCTGCAACGGGGAGATGCATCCTAGTTTCTCTAGTTCGAAAATAAGACGCATGTTGACCATACGCTCGAAGATCTTACAAAGGCAATTTGTAAGAGCAATCGGTCTGTAGTTCAGAGGGACAGATGGTTCTTTGCCAGGTTTTAAGATAGGAATCACAATAGCTTCTCGCCATTGTGAAGGGTATTTCTGCTCAGTCCATATTCTGTTAAAAAGCATTAACAGATTGGAAATGGAAATGGTATTCAAATGGGGAAGCATTTTATATGTGATTCCATCTGGCCCAGGACTGGTATCATGGACTTGAGACAGGGCCACTTCCAACTCAAACATCCTGAATTCACAGTTATATGTATTGACATCTCGGGTTTTAAAGCGCAAAGGCAACCGTTCCGAGCGATTCTTAATTGCCAGAAATTCAGAGCTGTAAGAATCACTTGCGGAAACTTGTGCATACGCTTGGCCAAGAATGTTAGCAACGTCTAATGGGTCCGAATACATCATATTACCAGTTTTTAGAACCGGAATGGAAGTTTCATTATAGATCCCATTAGCAGCCTTTACCTTTTTCCATAAAAATTTACTTGTAGTAGAGGACGTGATGGAAGAAATAAATTTAGTCCATGATTCTCTCTGACTGCGGCGGCGAATGCGACGAGCAAGCGCTTTGGCTTTCTTAAAAGCGACTAAGTTCTCAGTCGTCGGGTACCTTCTAAAAAGATTCCATGATTTGTTCTGTTTCTTATGGCTGTCGCGACAGGCTTTATTCCACCACGGTCTACGAAATTTTCTTAGACGTGGGGATGTTTTCGGAATGGTGGCGTTCGCGGCATTTATTATCGTAGCAATCACATTTTGTTCTGCTTTTGAAATATCTGTATCACTGACCATAGCCTCATTAATAACTGCTAGTTGTGAAAATGTATTCCAGTCTGCCCGCTGGAAAAGAAAATGCGGGGGACAAATGGCCGCACTCCCGCTATCAGTATGGGAGAGTATTAGGGGAAAGTGATCGCTATTTTGCAGATCCTCTCCTACTGTCAAGTCAAACATCGGTAGCAATTCAGGAGAGCATATGGCCAGGTCAAGACAGTGGAAGCTACATGTGGGCGCATGGAAGTACGTTTGCTCGTCATTATTGAGCAGACAGAGACAGTTGTTAGCAATAAACTGTTCAATCTGCTGCCCACGAGAGTTTGTACTATCCGAGCCCCACAAAATATTATGTCCGTTGAAATCGCCAATTATAATAAAAGGCGAAGGAAGTTGGTCCACTAATGTGTCAAGGTCCTGTTGACGTATGATATGGAGGAAGGAGGTGGATGATATGAGGTGGAAGATAAACACAGCAGACTGTGACCAAAGATCGTATATGGACTTGCACAGCCACAGCCTGAAGAGATGTATGCAACATAAGAGGTGTGCTCGGATAAAGATTTGAAGTGAAGATGCAGACACCTCCAGAACCATGAGATCCAGTTCCTGCATCTTTCCGAACACAGTTATATCAGCGTAATTTTAGTGCTATGTTGGGTGTCAAGAAGGTTTCCTGAACACCGAAACAGACAGGATGAAAATTGTTAATAATGGACTTGATATCCTGCAATTTGGACCAAATGCCGAGACAATTCCAAGAAAAGAAGGTACCCATTAAGAGAGATGCTTGGCTGGAGAAAGAACAGAGGCATTAGTCTGAGTTGCCGGATCATCACAACTCATTTCAAGCTCATCTTCATCCTCAGAGGGTTGTAATTTTATATCAGGGCTATGCAACTTATCTCCAAAGATCGTTGTTAAATCCTTGTGGACATTATCCTGCATCGCCATTCCCAAAGCGACGGAATTTTCGGAAGTTGATTTTTTTAATTTCAGAGTTAAATCTTTTTGCGAAAGACCGCGTTTTGAAATTTTTAATGCTAGTGAGCTTTGTTTTTTGCGTTTAGACTTTGTTTTTACAACCTTAGGAGTCTCAGAAGTATTATTAATAGATTGTACAGAATCAGAATCTGTAAGTTTTTCAGATGGTTTGGATTTTTTAGAGTTTTTCACACAATTTGCACAGGAGCAGTTTAAACAAAAGGTATTTTGAAGCACAGAAGCATAGCTTTTACCAGGAGAAGGTGTTTGCGCTTGAACCTTACGCCTGGCTTCCGGATACGTAATATCTTCTTTGAACTTAACTGTAGTGCTTTGTTTCTCTAGTATCCAGTTTCTCTAGTATCGAGAATAAGAAGGGTGATTGAAACTGCAGTTCACACACTTTTCCTGTGCGGAACATTGCTGGCTATCATGCCCTTTACCTGCACAACGGGCACATGTTAATGACCCGCGGTAATTCACTGTAGAATGTTCAAAGCGGTGGCAATGGAAACATCTCAGAGGGTTTGGTATGTACGGACGGACGGGTAGTCTGATATAACCGGCATAAGCAAATTCTGGAAGTTTAGGTGTATTAAACGTTAATATGTGATGTTTTGTCTCCAGGAGTTCTCCATCACGCCCAAGAGTGATGCGGCGAACATTCGTGACACCCTGAGGTTTCATTTCTGCAATAATTACCTCCAAGGGGACATTTAGCAATTCCCCGCAGGTAATCACGCCTTTAGATGTGTCCAAAGATTGATGTGGGTTAACAGTAACCGGTATTGTAGCTAAATTTTTAATTTTTTGTATCTGCTGGGCTTGCTTTCGAGAATTAACTTCAACAAGCAAGTCCCCAGAGCGCATTTTTTTTATTGATGTTACATCGCCGACTGTTCCCGTTACAGCCTTCTGGACAAGAAATGGTGATACATTATCGAATGTTTCGTTAGCATTCGAGATCCGCTTTACAACAAAAAAACTATCAAAATGGTGACTATTAATAAAAACTGGTGCTTTATGATGCCCACTGAAGGGACCCTTTTTGGGAGGAGCCATACGATATGGTGAATGATTCGGGCCCAACGGCACCGCCCACCACGGAGCCCAACAAGGGAAGGCAGCCACCGGCTCTGGCCATTCCCAGCCTCGGCACTTACATTGGTGCTAGCCGGAATCTATACGCTGGGAATTACCCCCGGGGACAGTGACCACCCTTAACGCCAAGCCCAAGGAGTAACCCCTTCGCTTGATCCCTAGCAGACTAGCCACTAAGGTGACTAGCTACCAGCCGATTGATACATTGGAGACCACAGTGCACCACCCGTCTTTCGAATGGGTCGCCACGCACGGCAAACACGTGGGGGTTTGGCTGTCCATGAGAAGCAAGAAGCAAACAGAGCGGCGACAGCATTTCATGGAGAGCTCCCTCGCTTGCCGTCGAGGGAAGGAAGAGATACAGCAGACAGCAGAAGGCGTAGAGGAGTGTAAACATAAAGGGAGTATAGATCCCTGGGTACCTCGGGATTGGGAACCCGTACTCACCTAAAGGAGGTGAGCCCCTTAGGGGATTCCACGAGAGGAAGGTACCCATTAAGAACGTTTTTTTGAAGGAGAGTAATTGAAAGCATTATTTGGAGTTGCCTCAGATTCGCAACTCATCTCCAGTTCATCTTCATCCTCTGATGGATGTAATTTAATATCGGGGCTACTTATTTTGTCCCCAAAGATAGACGTTAAATCCTTGTGGACAATACCTTTTGTCGCCAGCCCAAGGGCGACTGAATTTCGTGAGGACGACTTTTTAAGCTTTATCGGGAAATCTGCTTGCAAAAGGCCACGTTACGCGAGCTTTAATGTCTGCGAGTTCTTCAGTTTTTTCTTTGAAACTTTTTTTGAAGTAGATGGTTCTACTTTTTTAGGTTCTGGAACACATTTTATGGATTTATCTGAATCTGAATCTGAATTTGATGCTTTACAAGGTTTGGGTTTAGTTTGGTTCACACAGTTTTCACAGTTACAGTTTGAACAGAAGTTTGGACTACTGAAGCATAGCTAACACCAGGAGTAGGTGTCTGAGCTACAATCCTACGCCTGGCTTCGGGGTATGTTAAGTTCTCTTTTATTTTTACAGTTGTGATTTGCTTTTCGAGTTTACAGCGGGTGCAAGTTCGAGCTACGAGGGATGGTCGCCGCCGCAGTTCACGCATTTTTCTTGTGCCGTGCACTGTGGCTGTCATGCCCTTTTTCAGCACAGCGGGCGCAAGTGAGGGTCCCGAGGCAATTGATTTTTGAATGGCCAAACCTTTGGCACTGGAAACATCTTAATGGGTATGGTATTTATTGTCTGACTGGTAGTTTACTATATCCTGCATATATATATTCCGGTAATTTAGGATTATGAAAAGTTAATATGTAATGTTTGGTAGGCACGAGTTGCCCATCACGTCGGATTGTTATTTGGTGAACTTGAGTCACTCCTTGCTTTTTAAATTCGGTAGATATTTCTTCAAAAGTTACATTATATAGTTCTCCGCAGGTTATAACACCCTTGGAGAAGTTCAGAGATGAATGCGGACTTACAGAAATAGGTATATGTGCAAGTGCTTTCAATTTTAGAAGGTGGTTGGATTGTTTTTTGGAGTCGGTTTCTATTAATAAATCTCCAGAACGCATTTTTTTTATTGATTTAACTTCGCCGACGGTCACAGAAATTGCCTTTTGAACAAGAAATGGTGAAATGGTATTAAATGTTTCTTTTTCAGACACTCGTTTTATCACAAAAAACTTATCAAAATATTCTAAATTATAAGAAAATTTGTGTACATTTTGCCCACTGTAGGGAGATTTCTTGCGAGAGCCCATACGATATAGAATAGGATTCAGGCCCGACGGCACCACCCACCACGGAGTCCAACAAGGGAAGGCAATTACCTGCTCTGGTCTTTTCCAGCCTCGGCATACACCTTAGTGCTAGCCGGAACCTATACGCTGGGAGTTACCCCCGGGGACAGTGACAACACTTAACGCCAAGCCCAAGGAGTAACCCCTTCGCTTGATCCCTAGCAGACTAACAACTGTGGTTGATAGCTACCGGCCGATTGATACACCGGGGACCACAGTGCACCACCCGTCTAATGGGTCGCTACGCACGGCAAACACGTGGGGGTATTTGCTGTCCATGAGAAGGAGGAAGCAAACAGAGTGGCGACAGCTTCTCATGGAGAGCTCCCTCGCCTACCCTCGAGGGAAAGAAAAAAAGGAGACAGCAGAAGGCATAGTGGAGAGTAAAACCTAAAGGGAGTGAAGATCCCTGGGTACCTCGGGATTGGGACACCCGTACTCACCTATAGTAGTTGAGCCCCTGAGGGGGCGGAAAACCGGAAGTGGACAGTTAAATTAAAGGAAGTACCGATTTAAAAAGTCAAAAATATGTTAAAAATGTGTATAAACCTAAATTTAGTTTTAAATACTGCAATGTTTGGTACTAAAAAACGCAAAATGCCAAAGGGAGTTTCAATGGTGTTTTATGGAGATTTGTAACTAAAGATGTCTTTGTTGAGCTACGAACTCTCCGATCCTGTGCCTGAAATACATTTCAACAAAGGTTTTATGGATTACTGAATATCCTTAAGGTTACTGGCGTGTATCCTAGTGCAAATGCAGTTAGAGCATTTGCTGAGCTCGACAAAGACAGAATAAATGAATCTAAGTGGCATTCATTGTCAAATGCAAAAATTGTCAGAAATAAAATAAAACAATTAAAAAAGAAAAATTATTAAAAGCTGAGGAGAAAGAAGGTATAACCTATAAATGTG
>JAPMOR010064664.1:0-10651 GCA_026543865.1 Argiope aurantia | reverse complement strand
GTTCGTGTTGGGAATTTTTACTCAAAATATTTTATACAAGCTGAGGGTCTCCCTCAGGGAAGTGTCCTCAGTGTCACCCTTTTTATCGTTCATTTGAGCCAAATCTTGAATCATTTGCCATCATCAGTTCATGGAAGCCTCTATGTTGATAACCTGCAGATCTCCTGCCAGGGTAGCAGCATGAGTGTCATTGAGCGACAGTTGCAAAATGCTGTTAATAAGGTGGTAGATTGGTGCAATAATAACGGGCATAACATTTCTCCTGAGAAGAGTAGATGCGTGCACTTTTGCCGGAAGAAAAACTTGCATTTGGATCCTATTATCCAAATACACAATACGCCTATTCCAGTAGTAGATGAAATACGATTTTTGGGTGTGGTCTTTGATCGCAAACTAACATTCCTTCCGCATGTTCTTAACCTGCGAAAGAAGTGCGAGAGGGCCTTGAATATTTTGAAGGTGCTTTCTAGAACATATTGGGGCGCCGATAGAACCTCCCTTCTCCGTATTTATCAAGCGGTCATTCTTTCACGCATGGATTATGGTTGTATGGTGTATGGGTCTGCCCGCGCTTCCGTTTTACAAAGACTAGATACTGTGCACCACTCTGCTTTACGAATCTGTTCAGGTGCATTTCGTACTTCTCCAGTTGAGAGTTTGTATGTTATTTGCCACCAACTCCCCCTTAATTTAAGGCGTAATAAATTGTCCGCTTTGTATTACCTCCGAGTTTTGTCTGTGCCAGAGCATCCTGTGCGTCAAATCACATTGCCAGTTGGTTTTCGCCGGTTGTATGATGCTCGTCCATTTCATATCCTTCCTTTTAATGAAAGGGTCAAAAATCTTCTACATGACTCAAACCTTGATAATATTGCTGTTAAATCACCCGATTTATTTTGCTTCCCACCTTGGGATAAACCGCAATTTTCCTTTTTGAATCCCTTCTCCGGATTTGATAAATCTTCAACTTCATCGACTGTCTTGCAACAGCTGTTTCTACACCATCGCTATCAGTATTCTTCTTTTGCCCCAATTTTCACGGATGGCTCGAAATCAGACAACCATGTTGGTTGTGGAATTATACTTCCGTCTGATACAGTGAGCCACCGCCTTCACAATTTTTGTTCAGTTTTTACTGCCGAATTGGTGGCAATTCTGTTTGCCCTCCAAAAAATTACACTATCCATTCAGCGGCAATTTGCCATTTACACCGATAGCATGAGTTCTTTGGAAACACTTTCACACTATCACAATCGGATGCATCCTATAGCAATTAAAATTTTATTAACTTTGCGTGCCCTGCAAAATGATGGATTTCAGATAATTTTTTGTTGGGTGCCGAGTCATGTTGGTCTCTTTGGAAATGAAATGGCCGATTCAGCGGCAAAATCAGCAGCAGACCTTTTGTCTCTGAGGCTTCCTTATTGCGATGTTAAGAAGTCCTTAACAAAATACATTTTTTCTACTTGGCAATCAGCGTGGGATCAGCGTACTGAAAATAAATTGCATTCCATCAAGCCTATTATTGGATTGTGGTCTGCCCTTTCTATACGTGAGGCTGACGTCAAAATGACTCGCCTCCGTATAGGACATACTCGCTTCACGCACAGACATCTTCTGTTTGGTGAAGCTGCACCGAAGTGCCCCAAATGTCATGTGGATTTTACTGTGAAACATCTTTTAATTGAGAGCCCTGATTTTAACTCTCATCGTATTCTTTTTTTTCATTCAACTTCATTGACTCTTAAGGACTTGGTGGATGAAAAATACCACCCAAATATCTTTAAATTTTTAAAAGCTATTAAATTTTATACTTATATTTAGTGTAATTAATACCTATTTTACCTCAATCATCGTGCCCACCGTGATCAACAGTGATTTGATAGCATATCTTTCGGATTTCAATTGATGTTTTTTGTTTTGTTTTTTAAAACTCTGAAATTTTTTGATGCATTGTCACATTTCATAAATTTTAAGTTCTGAGTTTATATTATGTTTATTATCTGAACTTGTATTTTACCTCTGATTTTATATTTTACCATTTGCATGGCGCAGCTTAGCCAAATGTGGCTCTTGTGCCAAAAAACCTCACAAATCACCTCCATAGTTGTTTGCTAGAGGTAGAATAAGTGATGGATGAGACATATTTAAGCCAGGATTCCCTCTGGCTACGCCGGCGAATGCAGCGAGCATAAGCTTTGGCTCGCTTAAATGCAACAAGATTTTCCGTTGTTGGGTATCTGCGAAATTTGTTCCAAAGCTGTTTTTGTTTCTTATAACTGTCGTGGCAAGCCTTGTTCCACCACGGTCTGCGGAATTTCCGTAGACGGGGTGAGCTTTTGGGGATACTTTTATTTGCAGCTTTCATAATGCAATTGTGGACTATCTGTACTGCTGTCGAGATATCTGCTGTGTTAATCATATTTTCAGTAATTTTGGCCAGTTGTGAGAAATTAGTCCAATACGCATGCTGGAATAGGAAGCGAGATCGACCTTGAGTCGTACCACCGACATTAGCATGAGATACTATAACAGGAAAATGATCACTCTCATGTAAATCGTTTCCAACTGCAAAATTAAGCAACGGAAAAAGCATTGGTGAACATATGGCGAGATCTAAACTCTGAAAGGTGCGTGAAGGCTCGTGGAAGTAAGTTTTCTCTTCATTATTCAGCAGACAGAGAGCATTATTAGTAATGAACTGCTCAATCTGTCGCCCACGAGAATTTGTGCTATGCGAACCCCACAAGGTACTATGGCCATTGAAATCACCAAGTAATATAAATGGTGCTGGAAGTTGTGCTACTAAATTATCAAGATCTATTTGACTGATTGAATCATTAGGTGGTAAATAAACACAGCAGATTGTAATTAATGTTCGTACATGTACTTGAACCGCCACAGCCTCCAAATTAGTATGAAGTGAGAGAGGTGTGCTGGGAAAAGAATTTGAGGTCAGGATGCAAACGCCTCCAGAATTATGCGAATTACTGTCCGAATCTTTCTGAACAGTATTATAACCCCGCAATATAAGAGGCTTGTTTGATTTCAAGAAAGTTTCTTGAAGACAGAAGCAAGCTGGATGAAATTCGTTAAGAATGGTCCTAATTTCATTTAGCTTGGACCGAGTGCCACGACAGTTCCAAGAAAGGAAATGACCCATCAAGAAAAGGTTGCATGAGAGGTATTAGGGACATTAGTTAGAGTTGTCGATAAATCGCAACTCATTTGGATTTCATCCTCCTCTTCGGATGGATGTAGTGCGATAAGTTCGGGACTTTTGGGCACGCCACTGAAAATGGACGATAGATCCTTTTGGACTATACCCTGATTCGCAAGTCCCAGAGCGACAGAGTTATGTAAACTTGATGCTTTTATCTTGAGAAAGCTGTTTTTCGGAAACGCCACGTTTCGAAAGCTTAAGTTTTAATGATTTATTCGATTTCCGTTTGCTTTGAATTATCTCAGGTTTTCCAGTTTCAGGAGCACTAGTAACGGACTTTTCTGTATCTGAATCGGATTTCACATGTTGTTTTACTTTCACCGATATTTTCAACACAATTCGTGCAAGAGCAATTTGCACAAACTTGTTTTTACAAAGCGGAAGCATAAGTTACACCAGGTTTCGGTGTCTGGACATTAACTTTACGCCTAGCTTCAGAGTATGGGATATTTTCTTTATGCTTAACTGTTAAAATCTGTTTCTCCATCAACCATCGTGGACAAGATCTAGAAAATGAAGTGTGGTTGCCGTTCCAATTCACACATTTTTCTTCAGCGGAACACTGCTGACTTTCGTGGCCTTTTACTGCACACCGGGCGCAAGTGAGAGTCCCGCGGCAGTTGGATTTCGAATGTCCAAATCGTTGGCACTGAAAGCACCGGAGAGGATTTGGTATGTAAGGCCTCACAGCTAGTCTCATATAGCCCACTTTTACCCGTTCTGGCAATTTAGGTCTATTAAAGGTCAAAATAAAGTGTTTTGTAGGAAGGAGTTGTCTATCCCGCCGAATTGTTATACGGCGTACATGCGTCACTCCTTCGGGTTTCAATTCTTTCAATCTTAAAACCTGGTAAAGAGACATCGAGCCCTCTGAATTACAGGCCGATTGCGTTGACAAATTGCCTTTGCAAGACCTTCGAGCACATGGTCAATGCTCGTTTAATGTTCGAATTGGAAAAACAAGGATGCGTCTCCCCGTTGCAGAGTGGTTTCCGCAGAGGTCGGTCTACTTTTGACAACCTCGTTTTGCTGGAAACCGAAATACGCAACGCATTTGTCAGGAGGAATCATCTTGTCTCAATATTCTTCGATATCGAAAAAGCGTATGACCGTGCATGGCACTATGGTATACTTTCCACCCTTTTTAAATTTGGGTTTAGAAAAAATTTGCCCATATTTTTGCAAAATTTTTTAACCCATAGAACATTTCGAGTTAGGATTGCTAATTTTTACTCTGATTCTTTTATCCAATCTGAGGGAGTCCCTCAAGGAAGCGTCCTCAGTGTGGCACTTTTTATAGTTCATATGAGTCAAGTTTTATCGATTTTACCGTCATCTGTTCTTGGTACACTTTATGTAGACGATCTGCAGATCTCCTGCCAAGGGAGTAATATGAACCTAATTGAACGACAACTACAAAATGCAGTAAACAATATGGTGGCTTGGTGCGATAACAACGGCCACAGAATCTCTCCTGAGAAGAGTCAGTGCATCCATTTCTGCAGAAAGAGAAACGTACATTTGGATCCCGCTATATACATTGGACGTACAACTATTCCAATTGTGAATGAGACCCGATTTTTGGGAGTTATCTTTGATCGGAAATTGACCTTCTTGCCTCACATCCTATACCTGCGGACGCGGTGTGAGAAAATATTAAATATCTTAAAGGTGCTTTCCAGAACAACTTGGGGTGCCGATCGTGCTACCCTACTGCGAATTTATGAAGCAGTCATCCTTTCCCGCATCGACTATGGGTGTATGGTGTATGGGTCGGCCCGGTCTTTTGTTTTGCGGCGGTTGGACACCGTTCACCATTCTGCTTTACGGATCTGTTCTGGTGCATTTCGCACGTCTCCTGTAGAGAGTTTCCATGTTATTTGTAGCCAACTACCTCTTTGCTTAAGGCAAAAAATATCTGCCTTGTATTATTTCCGATCAAAATCTGTTCCAAGACATCCTATAAGTCAAATAACACTGCCGGTTAGCCTTCGCAGACTCTATGATGCTCGGCCCTCTCACATTATACCTTTCTGTGAGTGAGTCAAAAAGTTTTTACAAGACTTCGACTTTGATAATGTTGGTATTAAATCTATTGATTATTGCTTCCCACCATGGATTATACCACAAATTCCTTTTTTGAATCCCTTTACAGGATTTGACAAGTCATTAACTGTTCCTATTATTTTTCAGCAACTCTTTCTATATCATCTCTATCGGTATTCTTCTTTCGATCCAATTTATACAGATGGTTCAAAATCCGATGGACATCTTGGTTGTGGCGCAATACTTTCATCCGATACATATAGCTACCGTCTGCATAACTTTTCCTCGGTATTTACTGCTGAGCTATTAGCAATACTCTGCGCTTTAAAGAAAATTTCGTATTCTTCTCAAAGGAAATTTATAATTTATACCGATAGCATGAGTGCACTGGAAACGCTTTCTCATTACCACAGTCGAATACATCCCATTGCGGTCCGTATTCTATGCACTTTACGTCTCTTGCAGAATGAGGGCTTCCAAATTAATTTTTGTTGGATTCCGAGTCACGTGGGCATCGCTGGCAATGAAAGGGCGGACACTGCTGCAAAATCAGCATCGGTTATCTTGAACCAAGGACTTCCGTACACTGATGTGAAGAAGTCCTTCAATAGTCATATTTTTAAAATTTGGCAAAACCAGTGGGATTTGCAGATTCATAATAAATTGCATGACGTGAAACCCAACATTGGATTATGGCCCATTCTACCTATACGAGAGGAAGATGTCAAATTGACCCGCCTCCGTATAGGACATACTCGCTTCACGCACAAGCACCTCATTTTTGGTGAAAGGGTGCCAGTGTGCCAAACATGTCAAGCTGATTTTACTATCAAGCACATTTTAATTGAGTGTCCATGTTTTAACTCGTATCGATTACACTTTTTTAAGTCAATATCATTAACTCTACAGGAATTGGTGGATGAAAAACATCACCCAAACCTTTTTAAATTTTTAAGAACCATTGGATTTTATATTTACATTTAATACTTTCTTTTGTTGTTCTATCGTCTTTTATTTTTAAATTTTTTCAACAATTTTTTAGTGAATCTTTTTTCAAACTTTCATTTGAAATTTTAACTTTTTGAAAGCATTTTATATCATCCCAATTTGCGTTCTTTACTTTATATTAGATTTTATGATGTTTGCTTATTTTTAATCTCGTAGCATTTCATACCATATGCTTGGCGCAGCTTGACCAAAAATGGCTCTTGCGCCAAAAAAATCCAACCAACCAACCATCGGGTTTCAATTCTGCTGTAATTTTATCCAAGGTGTCGTTAAATAGCTCGCCACAGGTTATAACGCCTTTTGAAGAATTAAGCGTCCTATGAGCGCTTACACTAACAGTTATAGATGCCAATGCTTTCAGTTTAATTATTTGCTGAGCTTGTTTGCGAATACCGACTTCTACAAGTAAGTCGCCAGAGCGGTGTTTCCGAGTTGATACAACTTCTCCAAGTGCTCCTGTCATTGCTTTTTCTACAAGAAATGGTGAGACACTATTAAATGTTTCATTGGTTTCCGAAATTCGTTTCATAACAAAGAATTTGTCAAAAGGTTTTTCAAAAATGTTAACGTTCTTCTGTTGCCCACTGAAGGGAGCAAAGTTTTTTTTTGCCCATACGATATTGATGGGGGTTCAGGCCCGATGGCACCGCCCATCACGAAGCCCAACAAGAAATGGCAGCCACCGGCTCTGGGCACTTCCAGCCTCGGTACTTACCATAGTGCTAATCGGTTACCTATACGCTCGGAGTTACCCCCGGGGACAGTAACCACCCTTAACGCCAAGCCCAAGGAGTAACCCCTTCGCTTGATCCCTAGCGGACTAACCACTTAGGTGACTATCTACAAGCTGATTGATACACCGGGGACCACAGTGCACCGCCCGTCAAATGGGTCGCCACGCACGGCCAACACGCGGGGGTTTTGGCTGTCCATGAGAAGCAAGAAGCAAACACAGAGGCGACAGCTTCTCATGGAGAGCTCCCTCGCCTACCCTCGAGGGAAAGAAGAAAAGCAGACAGCAGAAAGCGTAGTGCAGAGTAAATCATAAAGGGAGTAAAGATCCCTGGGAATCTCGGGATTGGGACACCCGTACTCACCTATAGTAGGTGAGCCTCTGAGGGGGTACAAATATGGCAGGCGACTCATTATGTGGCCATCTTTATAAATGTTCTTGCCCAGATGATAATTTGTGCAAACTTATCCACAAAATTCATTCTACCTTTTTTTACAAATAAATCCATTTTAAAATCAAATGTTTTTTCAATAGAAGAAAGAAATATCAATGAAGATAATATGACCATTTCTGCAAAAGAAATAAATATAAAATCTACAGAAAAACAAATTATTCAATGTCAAAATCTTTGTTCTGAATTAACCAAATTAATCGAAAACCCAGATGTTCAAGAACTAATGCTTAAAAATGTTATATCTACATTGAAATTTTTAGTAGTAGGATGCCGTGAAGCCGCAAAAATAAAAAGCAACCTCAAGAAATGCTCTCCAACGCCTCATTATTCAGTGCCATCGAATAAGAAAATGACTACCCAGATGAAATTTTACAGAACTTCTCAAAAGAGAAATAAAAAAGAGTTTACAAAAAGAAAAAAAAATCTAACTGAAACTTCTAAAAAAAGGAAAAATACCGATGATTTGATCATTAGCGATAAGAAAAAATGAAGGCAGTAGGGGAAATAAAACTAAAAGTAAAATGTCTAATTCTGTAGAAAATTTTCCAATTAGTAGTAAGAATCAACCAATTTTAGAAGAAGATAGTGATACTTATTCTAACACTATAACGGGCTATATTTCAATAAAATAAACGAATGATACTTCAAGCAAAAAAAAAAAAAAAAACTAATAATGGTTTTTTCAAACTAAACAAAATTACGAAGAACCCATGTGAAACAATTATTAAAATAAATTATGTAAACATTTCCATTTATATGCTGAAATCGCTTGACTTAAGTGTAACAACAGAAGAAGAAAAATATTTGCAATCCCTCTTTCTCCATCTTTCAAGATAGGATGGTTATATGATGGAATCATTGATGCCTTTTTTTTTTCTTCAAATTAACTAAAGATTCAGAATCGTGTAAATCAATAGACTCAATTCATTCAACTTTACTCTTCCATAAAAAAGATATCTTGACCTTTCCAATGATTCAGGATAAACAAAAAATGAACTTTTTATTAATTCTGGCGAATTTAAATAATCGATGGATTCTTCTAATAGTCAATATAAAAGAAAAAATACTTCAATTGTATGATCCATTAAGTCCAAATGTGATTAAAGATGCCTGCATATTAATTTGTGAATAGAGTGCATTAATTAAAAAACTAATGAACACAAAGGAGCACTGGAAATTAATTACTCAACGTCATATGATTCAAAAAGATAGCTACAACTGCGTAGTCTTCATTTGTTCTTTTCTATATCAAAAATACCATAATTTAGAAGTCAATGAAAATTTTGATGCTACTGACTTCAGAGAACTCATCTTTGAAACTATTACAGAAAACTTTGAGTGCTAACATAATTTGAATTTATTTTTATATGATAATATTTGCATATTTGTGCAAATGATGGGGACTATGCCTGATTAGATTTTTAATTGGGGACACCTCTGTTATAAATTTTCAAATTTGATTTTGACAATTCATCAGGAAAAAAAAGCGAACCAGAGCTTTCCACCTCCTGGGTCTGGTATGGAAGAGAAAGCAACTCATTTTATCTATCAAATAAACCTGTATCTATTAATCTCTCTTTTTCTCTATTTATATACAATCACAAATAGGAATATGATGCGTTGTTACTCTATAGGCCAGACCATTTCACCAAGAGCTACTTAACTTGGACAAGTATTTTAAAGAAGTGAAACTCTATGAGCGTTTTCTCATCCTTAGATATTTTAATTTAAACAAAATTTTTGCGTTCTTCTGAAATAATTTGCGAAAATACAACAGGACAAAAAGAATTTTTATATCATAATAAAATTCTTTAAAATTATCTTTTCAATAACACTTTATGTTGTTCTTAAATCAGTTTCATTATTGTTATTAATATTTTATCGCAGTTTTTTTTCTCCATTGTTAATGATCAAAATAGAAAGATTTGGCATGTATGGTATACTACATAATAATATTGGTATATTATTTGGCTAAGGTATACATGGACATATTATATAAAATATCTTATCGAAATTTCTAGCAATCATTAGTTTTAGCAAACCATTTGGTCACGAAAGTATTCTTCTTCTTTCTATCTCTATACATATTAGATAAAACTAATTAATATTAATCATATTTAAAGAAAAAAATCGAAATGTTATAAAATAAGTCTACACTGATGGTTAGTATATTTCATTTCTTTATAATTCAACTTTATTATTACTTTATTGTGAAAATTGGTCATTATAATATTTAGATGATAATAGTTAATATATGTATGATTTGGAAAACTTAATAATAAAAATAATTATATTTTCACTGGTTGTTTATATGATTAAAAAGGTGCGGATTTCATTCATTTGATTCATTAATTTGAACAAGCAAAAGAAAAGAAGAAAATGTTGATTGCTTTTGACTAGTATTTCAAAAAAATGTTGATAAACTGTTCTTTTTTTCTTTTTTTTTAATATTTTATTATTTTTTCATGACATTGCCATGAAAGGAAGGCCCTAAGTTATTCCAGCTATCATTGTTGAGAGTTATATAGATGTGTATAAGGGCTACTGAAAAATAATAACAATAAAAATGGAAGCATCAGCTTTTTTCTTTGATCAAACTGCAAATGAAGGTTGTGGTAATGGATAGGATCGGCTATAAGAAGTTTGAGGTCCCTTTGAAAACAATATTAGTAAGTACTTCTGGTTTTTTTTACACTTGCAACACAGGGTTTTTTTTTTCTCTCTCTCTTATACTTCTTTCTAAATTCATTAATCTAGAGTGAGTAGTAATAATAATAAAAAAAGAAGCATAAATAAATAAGCAAAATTTAGAAAAAAAAGTGTGGTCCGTTTTTTGACACACACACACTTATATATATATATTTGTACTTTTCTTTACATGAATCTGGAATAATAAGCTTTTCTAGTTTTTTCTTTCTTTTAATACTTATTCTTGCCATTTTGAGCTTTGAGATTTGAATCATTGTAGAACTGTTTCAAAACCAAATTCAAATTCTGTCACTAAGGTATGCTTTTCATCTTCCAGATTTTGTTTAAATAAATGTCAGAGAAGAATTGTGTACATAGAGAACATATAAAGTATGCATATATAAATGAAAACATAGACAGCCAACTGCCTAAGATGTAAACTGAATATATTAAAAATAGTTATGATTCTTTACCAATTGTTTTAAGAAATAATTAATAA
>JAPMOR010064663.1:4427-26280 GCA_026543865.1 Argiope aurantia | reverse complement strand
TTTTTTGTATACATTAAAATGAATCTACCGTTGATTTCGCGTTTAATGTTCTATAGAAATCAATCTCATATATTTTCTTTTTAAATAAGGGAATATTTCAAATATATTTAAATATCACAAATATAAAACTCGTTTTGAGAGAAATTAACAAAAATACTTACATCTTTGAAAAATTTAAAAATTTATTTTATTTAAAAATATAAGTTTTAATAATACGCACATAAATGTATATGTTACTGTTAAAAGCTAAATTGACAATTTTTAGTTTATTTTAAAGTCTTACCATCCCATTAAAGAAAATTGAAATAAAGGTCTGTGTTTAAAAGTTGTAAAATTGTCTCGCTTTCTTATCTTCCACATTTATTTTCTTTAATTTCCGCCAATGTCAACATTAATAAAAAAAATATTTATCTATTTATCAGAACCACTAAAAGTTAGAATTGGATTGTAGTTAAAAATAAACATAGACCTCTGAAAACTCCAATAATTCTGTTTGTTTATTTGTCTCAAAAAATTATTATTGTAAAAATTTATGGCAGATTCTTTCTAGCCTTTAATATAAAAACGGTTGGAAAAGACCAAAGCGACAATATCAGCCGCTTAGGTGCAAAATAGTACAAAATGTACAGCAAAATTATCCCTTCCGCTTTGGTTATTTTCTGTTTGTTGGTGATAATTCACAGCAAAGTACAAGAACCTTCAAACCTGGCCCAATATTATCAATGCTTTACTTATGCGGAATGCGATGTAGGTAAGATATCACGTCCTTTGCTACATGTGGTAAATTCAATATAAAGAAATTCTTGAAACACACGCATGCTGAAGTTTTAGCAGATTTTTTTTAGAATTTAAATATCTTCTAATATTTTCAATCTGTAGTTTATAATGAATTGTTATAAGAATTCTGAAATTTTAAGATATTTTCTAATTGAATTGAAAATTTTGTTTTTACAAACAGGATTAAAATATGAGTGTATAGCAAACAATAGCAGTTAAATCTCCATTACAGGATAAAATAATTTTATGATTATTGTAATTCAATATCTTTGATATTTCAGGTAAATCCGATCCTAACAGCATATTCACATGTTTCAATAAGCTGTCTGGACAGGTAAAACTCTTTTATTGTTCTTTTTTCATTGTTTTCTAAAATACAAATTTTTGGAAATTATAAATACTTTAAGGAACCACTTTTTTATTTGGATTTTTTCCACAATAGGGATTGATTGAATAGTGGAATAAAAGCTCGTTGTTTTTTTGGGGGGGGGAGGGGGAGGAGCGAAGTGATAACAATTTTTGGAATGTTTATTCAATCACATTTTCTATAAGTCGACAAGCTTACTACGAATAATTAATATTTTTTGTATTATTTGAAAGTACCCACATAGTACACTGTATTGCAAAGGACTCCCCGCAATCGTACGCCATTGAATGCTCTTCCCTCCTTTCGAGATCGAAAAGGCAACAAATTAAATCTCTTTCTCTACTGCAGAAGGAGTGTAGAATATTCTCTAAAATTGAACATTTCCTTCGCTGGAATTTCTTTTAGATAGTGGAATCAGTAAGTTTTGGTTATTAAAGATCGGGAGTGGGACTCAGTGGTATTTTGAGAGAAGCATTTTTGCTGGATGATTTAACCAAATAATTTAACCAAAATGCTCTTAAAAAATAATTGCTTTCCCGAAGGGCAAAGAAATTTTTCTTAGTTAAATTTTGTTATCTGAGTCTTTTTTCTGTGCGCTTTTAAGTTAAAGTTATTTTCCTTGTCAACATGCGAGTTTCATGCTTTTTTACTTTCCTTGGTAAATATAATTGTTTATATATGGGATGTTCTTATTTTAAGATAAAAATAGCTTTCTCTGAAGTGATTTTTTTAAACGTAAAACCGATTTTAGGTGATGAGTTGTGAATATGTTACAGGATAAATAATGGCAGGACTTTTTGTCAAATTTATTTTTTATCAAAATCAATGTGGGAAGAAATAAGAGATATTTAATACGTGGTGCATTTTTAGAAATTCTTCAATTTCTTAGGATTGAATTAATTGATTAAAGAAATGTAACTATTATACAAATACAAATTTTACACAAATTTTATACAAATTTTAAAGTAAATAATATAGATATCAAGTATTCAAAAATATGTATTATTTTTATTTGATATAAAAAACTTTTTCCGCCATAAAAAATTTTTCTGCTATAATATTGTTTTAAATGGTGGTAGTTTAAAAATTTCAAAATATGGTATTATATTAATTATGACATTCTAACTTTTTAAATGCCGTGAAATCTCTTGAAATTGTGCTTTAATTTTTTGTGACGATTTGAGAAATCGCAAATGTTTTTGTAAGCGCCTACATAATCTTCTAAATAAAAAGAAGTCAATTAAATTTTAAGTTATTTCTTATTTATCATTATAATTTAAAAATATTCAATAACAAATATTTACTTGGTTGTATAAACAACATGGGTTATTAATTATTCCATTCAGATTTTATTGCCGTCATTAATTTTTCAAGGTTACGAAAGTCAGTTTCTGGGAATATTCTGGGGTTATATGTTAAGACTGTTCCGCTGCATTGAAACTCCGATCCCTGAGAAATAATATCGATATGTGAAGTCATTACTAAGCAAAAAATAAAAACAACGAGTTTTTCTCTTAATTTATTTCTGTTTGGAATTCTATGAAGAGGAACTCACATTATATGGTTAGTCATTGCTTGGTATCAGAGGATGATAGAAGAATAGATGGTCTTGAAGACCTAGATAAGAAAATAAAGTAAGTTTTTAAAGTTTAGTAAATAAACACAAAGGAACTGTGTTTATTTACTAAACTTTATTTACTGAACACATTAAACCACACTTCAACAAATATATAGAAGCTATAATTTTTTTTTCTATTTTAACTTCATAATAGATAGGACAATTTATATTTTTTCTAAGTAAATACCGAAAGAGGTCATTTTGACACTTGGTAAAAATAGGTATATGCCAAATCATGCTAAACCTAGTGTTAAAATGACATATTCTTTTACAATTATTGTTTCATTCTCTTCCCCCACCCCCACCCCTCATGTTAAAGATGAACTAGATGATATGCTTAGTTTACTTGTTTTAAAATTCTAATGCAATAATTAATTTGATAATTGATTAAAACTTACTAAGGAAAATTATCTATTAAGTGTTTATTAATTATCAATTAAAAATTATATATGAAGTTACAAAATTATCATTAATTTTATAATTTAATTTATTATCTTGCTTATATTTCATTATTTGTGAGCGAAATGTTTCGTATCAACCAATGCTTATAGCAAAAAAATAAAGTTATCAAATCAGAAATCAGCTGCCGAATACTACGTAGTGTGAAAAATATGCGGAAAAGGCAAAAATTTATTTATTATTAGCAACTTCATAGCATCTCATTGCTTTATGAATAAAAAGTAACAAATTCATCTATGTAATATATTTCCTTACATCTTAATCTTTTTACTTTTATTAAATTGCGAAAAATCTGTGGAAATTTTCAAAAATTTCATTAACTCGTAGTTTCTTAAAAAATTACAGATTATCCTAAAAGTATTTTTAAAAATCACAAAAAGCTAATTTTTTAAACAGTTATACATAATTTTTATGGAAAAATTAACTAAAAATTGTGAACAAATCTAAATAATTATTCACTGCTTGAAATATTGAGGCAAGTTCTTTCTATTTAATCTCCATCGACTTTTAAAACAAGTTTTCAGTGATGTGTCAATTTTTAGATAGAAACTACATCTGAATATGATTTTTCAAACTATGGAAATATTTCTGAGTTCCTAAAATATAAATAAACTATTAAAAAATTATTTATTTATTTCTCACTAATATTTTATATTTGTTTGATATTGCTATCGAGCAAAATCTTTGGAATTTGTGTTACGTAGTACGGATTTCTACTGAATACAGGAGAGACAATTATTATATAAAAGGGTATGTTTGAGTTTTACTTTTATTTCTTTCTTTTTATTTTCAGGAGCTGCAACCGATATTCAAATATGTTAATGGAACGTACGCCCAGTACCATACCTCCAGTGTAACGGAAGCCGTCCAAGAATATTGTGATCGAATGGGACAATCAAAAGTGAGTACTTTTTGATCTGAGATTTTTTTTTCCTTTGAAGTTGTTAATAAAATTCACAGTGAAGTTTTTAAACTTAGAAGTTTTAATTTAATTGAATAAGCGGCAGTGTCTTTACCCTTAAATGGGGAGTGGTAAAAATTTAAGACTTAACTGGGGAGGTGCGATCTACGAGACCTCATTTTCTTTACACTCAAATTAAATTTTCTAATGGAAGTATTAGTGTGAAAATCAGTCAATATATTCTGGAGATATTTTTCTTCATATAAATATGTTTTAGAAATTTTTCAAAATATATTATCATTGAAAAAGTAATTGCATATGAACATACATTTTCTTCTTAAATTATATTTTACAACAAATAATATACTAAAAAAAACATATTACTTTTCATTTTTAAATCATACTTCTTTTTCCAGTATACAAAGGTATATAGAAAACAATATAATGAAAAATTCAACAATTATAGGATAAAAAAGTTCACCCGTTTTTTTTATCGGAATCATTTTTGCGCAGAAACTTGTGAACATTTGCAGCATGGTTTACGAGAGCATTTTAAACATACAGGTTAAGTCCTTGTATAAAAATTAACTTGTAAATTCTATACATCTTTCTCTTGGTATATTAATATATTTTATAAAGTTTTCAAAATACAATATCACTAGAAAAATTAATTGTATTTAAACATACATATTAGAATCAGTCGAATACGAACTTTCATCTGAAAAATCTTCTGTACAACCTCTATATTATCTTCATCACTAAAATCACTTTCTGTTTCATTTAAAAGTCACTGGAGCTCTGTTTCATAAGGGGATCAGTAGGTTGGATGATATTCCGGGGATCAAGTTTTAGAACCATCTGCTAAGCCTTCCATAATACTGGAACATTAAAATGAAGGTGAGATCTCACAGACGTAGCGCAAAGAAATAGTTAAAATAATACTAAATTAAAAGATATCCGCTGAAACAGGTTGAAAAAGTGCACATGCAGTGAAATTCACAAAACTAGAAGCTGTAGGGTCAATTCATTTGTTTTAGCCAAAAATAAAATAGGGGTGACCGATAATCCATTCTTAGCTGTCTGAGATACCGCATCTCCCAGTTAAGGATTAATATAATAATGAAAAAAGATTCTTTATTTATTAATGCTTATATATAATTATTAAATATTTTGTTTATTTATTTTATTTATATATTATTTGTTTAAAGCAATAGATTTACGAGACATTTCAAAGGCCCTATTCTTCCATATATTTTATTGATTTTTTTTCCTTATAAATCTTTCTTTTTATAGATGGACTTGTTTGAAAACACCGTCAACGGTATTTTCCGTTACCAAGATGTAAGTAATATGATTTTAAATTCGCTTGCCATTCTTTTTATAATTAATATATTAGAATATTATAAAAAGCATTTAACATGAAAAACATGTGTTAATAATGTGTCTGCCCATATATTATTATGATTTCTACTTATTATTGTGAATTTATATATAAGTATTCTAAATGTACACATTAATCACATTTCGTCAGAAACAGTTACTTTATCACATTTCTAAACATTCATGCGCACCGGTGCTTTTACATATAATTGAGAAATATTACACCTTTATAAAATTTTGCCTAAATTAATCTTTTAGAAATTTTTAGTATGTATTGAGCATTGTGCAGCATTGATGCAAAAAGTTATGTCCAATTTTGGAAGAAAATATCAAATAGTAATATATTTGAAGAAAGGATTAATTCATTGATATTATTAGAGTTAAATAATTTCATTGTCATTCAAAATATGAAATATTAAGCAAAATTCAACATTTTTACGGAATTTTAAAAAATATATTTATCATATATTTTAATATTTTAATGCATATGACAAAATGGAAATGACGCAGCATTTGAATACATTCGGTTCCTTTCTTGATAAGAAAATCAAAATGACTGCTTTCCATTTTGCTTCTGTTTATTTCAAGGATATGTCGAAATTAACTTTTTTTTTGTACCCGGCTTCTTTCTACTGTTCCAATATATTTTCCAAAAACTCTCCAACACATGGATTAATGCTTCTAAAAAGATTAGTTTTGTTCGTGCCCGTGTTTTGTAATGCCTTTCGTTATCATTCAATATTTTCAGTATTGCCAATTCATTGTAATGTGCAATGGAGGATTCATTGTAATTTTCAATGTTAGATGCTCAATAATAATTTTTTACCCTCATTTTCTTCGACAATTCATTTCGATTATAAACTTCTTTATGAATATTTTACTGACATGCGCAGGAACCAAATCATCTACGAAACATTCCACCAAAGAAATTGCCAACACGTGAATTAATGTCATTGTAATCATAGTCCAGATGGATCAGCCGTTACGTCGATGTTCAATAAGTGCAATGTTATTCAATTCTTTGCAATAAAAAGAATAAACTGTTAGAAGGATGACAAGGAAAACCTACAAAAATATATTCAATCTCCGTTTCATTGCATTTGCTTTTGATTATTCATTTACAATGCTTATTTGAAATATTGCTTCAAAACAATGGTGAATTCAGATATTAAAGGGTAATTATTTTTTACTATTTTATAGATGGTATGCAGTAAATCCATGCAGGAACAATGCAACAGTGCTGAAACTTTATTGGTAAGTAAACTTATAGTTCGTTGGAAGATAATATGTTTTTTTCAAAATATTACAATTTATTTCTTTGGTGTAATTTCGCCATTAGATTTAGCACTTCCTTTTGATATTTTGTACAACTATTAGATGTAATTCTAAACACTTACGAAGTAATCCTTATTATATTCTTGGTTGGCATTTAAATGTTTATTAATATTTTGATGCAGAGGTTTTTTATATTAACTCTGAGGCACGTGGGGTGAATTTTTTTAGCTTAATATTTGGAATATAGACAAAAAGTATCCCATATGATGCACTCGTCGTTTTTAATTAAAATAAATTAAACAAAAAATTCAAAAAGGAAAAAGAGTAGAGGAACATTCGGGGCATGCTTATACGCTGAATATTCCAACATCTCGAGAAATGGGAGAACGGAAAGTCATACAGAAGCTTTAAAAATCATGGGATATTTTTTTTATGCTAAAAGGCATTTTGAGGACTGGTTTTGTCCTCAAAGTCACTAGTCCTCGAAACTCGACGCAATATGTGGCCTTATCTTATGTGCCAAATCCATTTCCCATTCTTCTTAAAGGCGATCATTGTAAAGAAAAGACTAACAATTTCTCTATGAGATTATTTGCAAAGTCTTCATGCAAAAATTGAAAACTAACAAGCCTTAAAAGAAATTATTCACAAATTATTATATCACGATACATATTCGTAGTTAGAATTGCTATTGCAAAAATAAATTGAAATAAATGTTTTCAATTTCATGAAATAGGTTGGTGATAATCTTAGCCGCCAACTTGGGGATGATAGATGCTTATTATTGAGCTTAATATTTTATATAAACACACTGTGTTTTTATTTGGTTATTTGAAAAAATCTTCTTATCAGAGGTATCTAACCTAATAAGTTGTCACCCAAACATTATTTAGTGCTTGATAAGTACACCTCCCCAACTATAACTTTGATATTCTATTTTTTTCAGGTTATTTTTCGATTTCCTATTCGATAAGATAAGAGATTTCAGAGATAGGATCTTCATTTATTATGATCTTTACTGAATAAAATAAATTCGATCCTCAAAGCTGTTCTCAATGTCTTCAAAATACATTTTAAAAAGTTTTATGCATTCTTTGATCTTAAATCTGTGTTTCATTTAACACTTTCATTGCCAGTCACGCGATATATCGTGATGATATATACCTCACCAAATGAAATTCCAATTTTCAGCTTGTCAATGAACGTGTTAAACTTTAGGTGGTTAATTTTTTATTTCCGTTGGACAGCAAGTTTGTTTTTGTTTTCTTTTAATACATCTACAAATTTGGAATATTCCTTTATAATCATCTTGTATTTTCATGGCATTGGGCCAGAAGAAGTTTAAGATCTTGACAAAATTTAAATATCATAGTAAAAGGAGCATGAAAAAAAAAGAGTTTCAAACATTAATTATAAATTTTAACTAAATGATTCTCAACATTGCGAACTTTTCTTTGAGTAATATTATAGATTTTATTTAGGCCTGTTGTTTTCCTTATTTAGAAGTTTGATGACTAGAAATATTTTTTTAAATATGTAAATTTTTATAGTTTTTGAATTAGAAAATCAACTTTTGTGTTATAATCGTCATTGTTCATTCCTGGAATGCAAATCAGGATAGTTATATAACTCAAAACCGGATAGATGCGCCATTCGATGTCAGCAGTAAGATATCGTTAATGGTAGATCAAAACTGGTTAAACTTTTAAAAAAGAATGGTGATTTCACGACTAAAGCACGTGTTCCGCAACGTGAAAGGAAACAAATTCAATAAAAGTCCTATTTCATTAAATCGGATACTGAATCTAGTACATCATTTTGAGAAAACAGGGAATTTGGAGGCTGTTCAAGAAGTAGTAACCCATCCATCAAAGTGGACCGCATTCCTGTTGCGCAAAGTGTCATGAGGAATTTGGTAATCGAAATGTCAACGGGGACTAGAAGTGTACATGAAGTTTAGAGTAAAATGGGTATTCGAGAAACAAAGATTAGACGTGTTCAACAAGCAATCTTGAAACTACAGGTATACAAGATACTGGCACTTAACATTGCCAGCAGATACCGATGAAAGATAAACCTTTTCGACATGGGTGTTTGCACAAATGGAACGTGACCCATAATGGTTGTTGAACATCATGTAGACAAATGAAGCCCACTGTTCATTACATGGTAACGTCAATACACAAAACAGTCGTATCTAGGTGACATCAAATCGCCGTAATTACACGACCAGACCTCTACATTCTTCTCTTTGTGACTGTTTGGAGTGGTTCCAACACGTCCTCCATTCTGTCCTTTATTTTTTGAAGAGCATTGTCCTGTATCCGGTCTAAAAACTGTTGCTTCACTGCAGAAGTATCATACGCTCTTCCGAGACTACCTTGTGCCTACTTTGAAGGAAAGATGAGTGTTACTTGCCGTCACCTTCATGAAGGATGGTGTATTGTCTCACGTCGCTCGCTCCATTAAAATGTTCCTCCTAGACATATTCACTGACAGCCAAATGATGGGCAAGGATGTCAGATTAATTGGCCCTCACGATTGCCAGATCTTACTCCAGTGAACTTTTAATTGTTGGGATATCAAAAGTCTGCTGTCTACCAGGGGATTGCAGCCTTTGTTGGAACTGAGAGATGTCTTTCAATGACGCGTCGATGGCATCAATGTCGACATGTTCAACTCAGCCGTAAAAGGCATAGTTATACGTCTCACCTGCTTTGTATCTTGTGGTAGAAGTTACAATGAAGAACTTTTGCTATGGAATAAAATGTGATGTGTTAAATTACTCATTCAGTTTCCCTAATTTATATAAACCAGTTTGACGTGTGAACGTCATCTATCATCATTTTTTAATCATTCTTTTAATGGAAAGCAATCGAAGATTCCCTGAACATATTCCCGCAAATCGCAAATCTCTTCAAGTATTACTTTATTATTATTATTATTATTATTTAACGTTTGAACAAATTTTTGGCATACCCTGTGTAGTGGAAAGCCATTTTACAATTGCATTTCAGATCTTTTATTCGAAAAAAATATTTCGTTATATAACTAATAATTATAATTCTTTGTTTATATGTTATAATAATTTTTTTGTGTTTATATCTATGAGTTTATCATTCAGAAATTAATTTCATCTTTTCAGAACTGTTATCTCAACCTCTTTATGAATCTGAAGCAAATGGGCAAATGTTAAGTAAACCAATGAGAAATGTGCATCTCACATGTGGATTTGATTCCGGTAACGAATTAATAAGCTATAGCTGAAATTTGCTTCTTATTTGAAAAATTTATCATTGTATTTTTTAAGTAATAAAATTATTGCATCTAATTATAGAGATATTTTTCATTTGAGCATTTATAATTGTGTTTGGATAGGAAATTTAATTTTACAAAGCGAAATTAATTCGTGTACTACCAACGTTATACACTCCTGTTCAAAGAAATTAATAAGAGGAACACCAGCTCCACTTATTTAGAAATATCCCTTAATCAATAATCATGATGTAAGCTTTAAGTTGGCATGATTTAATGGAATGTTTTCTCAAACATATTTTATAATCTCAAAAATATACCTAATAATTGTATATATAAGATGTCTCAAAAAGTTGAACAAACTTTTATTTCCTCAAATCTTGCACTTCCATTTACAGTGTTTTATTAAATTAACTAGTCAATTTTATGAATACATTGTAAATTCTACAGAGATTGATAAAAAATGTCAAATAAACTTATTTTTTGTATATCCTCGTTACGCAAAATTGTCAGTAAGTAAAATATTCTTCTTGCATTTTCATTTATTTACATGCTTAATATTTCCCATTTATATCTAACAAATTTACAAAAATATTAAAAAATAATTTTATTGATTTAAGTAATATGTTTCAAACCTCTCACTGCTATCTGAACGTGCTTATCTATGTGAAGTTTAGAGATAATACGCACACATCACGATAGGTAATAAAAGGGGGGAGAGTCAGAAGTAATAATAAATTTACAAAATAGTTTTAAAATTCAAAAACGTTAGTTGCAGAAGCATTATATCAAGTATTTACAAAACGTGTCCTTTCTACTTCGACACCTATATAAAACTGTATTTTTCTAATAATAATTGCATACATATTATCAGTTCATGTTTGGTAATTCATCCAAAAAAAATGCTTTTTTCAAATTAACTAAAAAATCTGGTACTATCCAGCGTACTGTCATGCAAAACAATATACATATATATGATATTACTTAATCTAATCTTCAATCCAATCTTCAATCTAATCTTCAATAATTTCCTCAAATCTTCTCATCAATCATTCCTTATCCTTCTCACGCTCCAGGCGAAAGGATAAAAATATGTAAAGCCTACATCATTATTTCAAATATACATTGATTTTCCTAAGCCTACACGTATCTAAGAAATCCCTATAAATAAAATCACTGAGAGAAAAATTACTTTTAATTTGTTCTTGTGTCGAGATGTAAATAGACGAGAATCATTTGTTCTCCCCAGTATAAATTATGCTCCAACACGAAAAAATAAATCGAACTCTTTTTCCATTTTTTTTATTAAAATTTATAAATTTAGCAATAAAAATTTATATTTTAGAAGATGCCTTTCGAATAGAAGAAACTTTGAAATTTCAAAACTTCATTTTATTCCAATCTGAGAGGCATAAATTTTTCAAGAAACGATCATAAAAGATGCGTCAGTCAGTGTTAACTTGAACCATTGCCCATACATGGTGGTTGTTTCATGGATTCGTTTCCCGAAATAAACCCTTTTTCTTTCTGAAAATTCTGAACATGACAGAAATATATGGGAATTTCGTAGTAGAATGTACTCTAAGACATGTGCCACATCAACATGGTGAGTACCGTGACAACAATGTTCTCCTTTAATGTAGAATTTGAGGCAAATAGAACACACATATCTTCTTATTTTATCCCGTTTCTCAACGTATGAACCATTATTCACACCTGCTATATAACTAGATATTCTTTTCTCTACTACAATTAAGAGATAATAAGAAAATATACCCTCATTAGATATAAGTTAGAATCATGAGCATGAATCATGCCAAAAAATGAGCTAAAAATATTCTTGCATACATTCACTAATAATAATAATTCGATTAATAAATGCTTTTGTACAATGAAAATTTTAACATCTTTTTCATAGTATAATTCCAAACTTTTTAAACTTGTAATGTAACTTTTTTTTGTTAAATAAGCATTTATATCCCTTAACAGTTAACAGGAAATACAACTTTCGTATTTATTTATGAAAGGCGTCCAAGTTGCAATCGAACAATTACACAAAAAAATCGTTTACTATTCATTTGAATCTGATTTTATTATGTGGAAAAGTTCTTGTTTATACGAAACCGAGTATAAATTATTGTTATTTCAGTCATGCAATTATTCTTACACTTAAGATATTTTTTTACGATACTTTTGAAGTTTCTTTTATCCTTGATTGAATTATTAAAAATATTCTGGGTGTTAAAGACACACAAAATTACTATATGTTTCATGCAGGGAAATTTGAAAACCATTTTTTAAGAATAATATTTTTTCTGCTCTTAAAATAATAATAATTATAATAATTATATACTTCATCTTGGAAAAGTCATAACGTTTTATTATTTTTTAGCAAAATACATGGGTTCCTGAAAATGCTTTTCGAGGTTGCATTCAAAGAAAAAACAGAAAGAAATAAAATAATTCCTTAAATAGATCGATAAGTATAGTTATTTTTTTCCAGACATTTTTTTTCTTTTGTAAATGTCATATAAAAACATATTTCAGTACTTCAAAGCAAGGTATTTTTGACCTTCATGAAACCCGTCCAAGTTTATTATTGCAATCTGATATATCTGCTGAATAGTATGTTTACCTCTTATTTTTTACAGTGTTCAAATATTATAGTAAATTATTATAGCATTGGATAAAAATACGAGTTCTTTTTTTTATGTATAACAATATGTCCGAGATTTTTTTTTAAACTTTTTATCTTAATGACTACTTCAAAGCTCTCGTTGGGATTTGAATTTTATATTTATCAACCGTTGCTATGCTTAAGTTTTGAAAATTTTTCGCCCGCATAGTTATTCTATACTAATCCTAAAATATTTTACTTATATACTAGAATATGTAGCCAATTTCTTTTATTCTTTTCTACTTTTTGTTGGAGCATTTATTCATTTTTAAATTTCTTTTTAGCGAACATGCATTTATTTATTTTGAACGTCGCTTGAGCCCTATTATCTGACGTATAGAAGAATTCTGTGTTCTATCATTTTGCTTATAAAGTTATTTGTTGTTCGATTTTATTTGATAACGACTTTTGGCGACCAAGGGAATATTGATAATTAGGAATTTTCACTGGGAATATTAGTTGGGTTCAATTGCGATTGAATTATTTATGCATAACTTCAAATCTCTCTCAATAAAGTATTTAAAAGTATTTTTCTTAAATTTAATAGATTTAAATGCCTGTTCTTTCATTATTTTTGCACTTGTTTGCATATTTTTGCACTTTGTGTGTATAAGCATTTCTAAGAAAGCCAAGTCCAATGACATCAAAGTACAATTTTTAAAAATTCTGATTAAATTAAATCACAAATTATCTACTATAGCAATTAAATTCAATTTTTTTATTTCTTCATCTAAGCTGCACATAATATTAAACAGAGTCTTTTCTCCATTACCTTCAAAAGTTAAAGATAATAACGAAATTAAATATTAGATTGAAGCTTTGAAACTGGTTTATATATATATATATATATATATATATATATATATATATATATATATATATATATATATATATATTATAAAATTATTAAAATTTGTATAATTGCATTGTAAATAAATCTGCATCATTAAAAATGTTTGATAACAATTAGATATTTTTTAATTTAAAATGATTTGATACTTAATTATGTGCACTCAGATGTTTAAATTGTATCGTAATAAATGATAAAATGTCGCAAAGTTTTCAATTATTTAAAGTTTTAGTTTAAAAATACACTGTCCCTTTCTAGTATTAAAAATGTATTAGTACAAACTTTGATAGCTCTAAGCGAAATGCTTGCCAAAACACGCTGACACATGTATTTTCCTTTCATATCAGAAGAGATTCAGTTTTTGAAACTTTGTTACTCTTTTTAAACATAAATATAATAATCCAACGTAAGAAGAGATAGGTAGCCCAGAAGCTGTCTGCATACTCTCCAATAAAAGTCTTATTCTCTTCCCATGGCATAGATATTTGCTCTGGAGTAAGGCCGTCAATGCTTTACATGACTTTGCCCGTCTTTTTTGCGACAGACCAAAATATAACATAAATCAGACGAGATACGCCAGTTCATGTTTTTTCTCTCATATCCATCGTAAAGTAATCAAGAGCTATCTTTACTCCATTGACTTGATTTAATAGTAAACGGCTATTTGATTTGGTATAGGAGTACATAAGTCACTGACTTTGTTTAGTAGTAAACGTAAGACATTTTATTATTTTACTATATAAACCAATTTACCAATCCAGGAAAACAGCTGATGCTTTTAGCTGGAATCCATTGAAGGGCAATTCGATTTGAAACAAAATAAAACAAGATGAAGGAGAGTAAATTGTTCAAAACAGCCAATTTAAGAAAGTGAGTTACATTCCTTACGAACATTTTCAAACTTTTACAGTACGTGATCAACTTTCCAAGTCAGGTTTAATCACAGCTCATTGCAATTGCTTTTGACGTTTCTTATCGATGAATTTTGAAACTTTAGATAATTGTGTTTAAGCCAATTTTACTTTCTCATAACTGTGTGTGCACCCAAATTTTTAAAGATGAATGTTGTTAATACATTTTTCTTCAGGCATGTTATGATTAAATTTTTTTTCTACACTTTCTTCATCTAAAGTCACTCAAAAATTTTTTAATGGATTACTATTTCTAGCATTGTGAGAGTTGCTATTTTAAACACTGCAAAATTAGAAATTATTTTTTGAATTTACAAAGAAGAGGATTAATTCTTATGACAATTAGAATAAACTATAGCGATTGTAAATTCAAAAGGCTAAAATTCTAATGGTATTCATAAAGAAGTGGAGAGTGCGAGATATTCACTTTTATGCCGCTTCACAGAAAAGGAGTTTCTTGTGAATGTACTCATAATATCATTGCTATTGGCAAGAAAATGATAACTGATTGCACATTTAAAACTGTAAACTATAAATTACTAATAGGCGGCTTTTTTGAGAATAAAAGAAAAGAAAATGCTTTAAAAAAACTGACACCAGCTACCTCAAATTTCAAGTTATCATGTGAGGACATTATTTTATTAAGTCACATGGTAATTTATTAAGTCATTGATCCTACAGCCAAACAAACAATTTTTTGTTTCAACCTCTAAAAGCCTTTTGTTATCATTTCTGTTATCCATCTTGGATGGTAATCTTTAGGCGAGCTTTTGGAGATTGGCACTATTTTGACGTGGTGTCCAGAGAGGAGAATAGAATATATGGCTCACATTCGCGATAAGCTGTAACATTTTGTTGGCGATAAGTAGCCAAATGAGACATCCTTCTTTATCAGTTTCCGTTCCTTATCAGAACCGTAAAAGCGAAAAATTCATATCTCTAAAGAAATAAAACACCTATTTTATGCCCGAGCAGTTTGAGGCCTCAAAAACCCTAAAACTAAACAACATGATAAAAATCATGTCGGTATGTTTAAGAGAATTACTAATTAGCATTGGAAATCGTAACTTTAAAGAAAAATTTGAATTTAAGATCTTTATCCACGCGGATATTTGATTGTTGAGATATCGTTTCTCCTCTTCTGTAATTTCGGCTCTTGAGGATGACTGGAAGGAACAATATGGAACAACATCTTCCGAAATCGGGGAGGGTCGCTGTTTGTAAATTATAAGATGAAAAATGAATCCCCTGGAAAGGGTTAATAATATAATCTTGGTTTCTCCTTCCAAATCTAAATTTATTAAAATTTCTAATGTTTATAATTTACTCGCAAAAAGAATTACTCGTTTTAAATTTTGCAATTTTTATTGAAGGAGAGACTGTTATATTATGTTATATAACATGTTTAATCTATAGGATATAGAAAATTTTCAGACGGATGTTCCAATGCAGACTTCAGTTCGTTGAAAGCATGGTTATATGAGAAAATATCTCCTTAGGCCTTCTCATAAGAAGGTAGCCTTATTTGTACATCATTTTTTTTCCTGCCAAAAAATGTGCAATTGTCTTCAAAATGGAATTAAAGTAAATCATTTTGCTAAATAAATCACTAATAAATGGTTGAAGATAATATTACACGTAATAATAATACGCGAGCATAAAATATTTACATGCGGCGAAAAGAAAATATGTATATGAACCAATATTATCAAACACATGCGCAATCATTAATGATTTCAAATGCATATAATCATGAGAAATACTGTTCTCGATTCACTGTTAAAACTAACAAGACTGGCCTTCCAAACTTCCACACATTCTTTATAATAACAATGTTATCAATACTCTGCATAAAATTGTAGGCCTTGAATAACCTCCGAGAGCTCAAGTTTTTATTTTCAGCGTTCCACAGATGAGAATAATGTACTTCGTAGTACAGGAAAGAAAATGGTATGTGTGTATTAATTGCATTAACAATAAATATGAAAGAACCTATTATGGTTCGATCTTTAGCAGGTTTTTGACCATTAATTGCTAGTATCCTATCAGAAAACTATCTTTAAAAACTAACTAAAAACTAAACTTTAACTATCAGAAAAATTCATATGTGCTTTAGAATCAATTTTTTTTGACCTAATGAAACAAATATTTGTCACAGAGATATAATTACAGTCAATAGTTTCCATACCAACTTTTATTTATTTAAGTAAGTGCATTTTTAAGGAAAGGTATATGTACATGAATGTAAAAATAGATTGAACGATAGCAAACCATCTATCAGCTTTGTTTCAAAAGGAAAGGTATATGTACATGAATGTAAAAATAGATTGAACGATAGCAAACCATCTATCAACTTTGTTTCAAAATTTGTACATATGAAATTTTAAAGTTTTCAACTAAATTTCATTTATCTGATTTGTTATATTGCTTGAATTATCTCGCATACAAACTTAAAACGGTGCAGAAGTTGGCAAACAGAGATTTATTTCCTAATGTATTCGATGAAAAAATTTGATGCGCAAGACATTTTAGAAGATAAACCTGCGTACAAATTTTTACCGATGTAACTCTAAGTTTGAAGCAATCCTGATCAATTGTACTCAGAAAACTGGGCAGACAGGTATTTTCTGAATGAATTTCATTCCAATTTTGATTTAAAAAAATCTATAAATTCGGTATTGAAACTATGCAGTCTTTACAGCAAACATGCATTTAGCTAAATGGATGAAATTCAGAATACATTTTCATCCATCTCAATAAGTATTTGATCTGTCTTCTTCACAAAACAGAGAGACTGAATTTCAAAAATGTAATTTTTTGACTCAAAGAGTCATGAAATGTGGAGATGTCTCAAAATATGGAGTGCGAATTTTCAAGCGATTACAATAGTGTCATTTATTACATCGAATACAATACGGTTATAATATAACAAGATTCAAAGATTTGCCTGTTTATTTTAATAAAATCTATTCATTAAGTTAGAGCCTCTAAGTTAATTAAAGATTTAATAATTTTCTTTAACCTGGAGGATATATTAATAAAATGAATTAATCTTGCAGACTATAAAATCAAATTTCCAAATAAAACCTCCTCTCGAAAAAACAGTTTTTCAAGATTTTGTGGGGAAAAAACCATAATTTTATTGTCTAGATGTGATTTATCATAGTTTTAGAAATAATTTTTTTCACTTTTATGTCCTAGAAATTTTATGTCTTCATTGCAGTTTGTGACAATACCTTTATTGCTAAGACAATAGCGTTACGAGGTAATGATCAAATTTATGGATTTCAGAAGATTTCATTTGTCAACGATAACGTGCAAATAGATATGATATGAATTATTAACTATTGCTTTAAATCATTAAATACAATTTTTTTTTGGTTGGTAAAAGATGCTACATGTACTGCATATTTAAGTTGGGCCTAAATGAAAAGGACACCTCAATTCTAGTGTTGGCATATAAAATTTCAGTGTGTTAATGTGTTAGTCGGCAGATGACTCGGTGGTATTTCCAGTAGCACTTTACATCAATATCCTCGTTTCTGAAGAGTTGCTTTTACAATTCATTGCATACTGTATTCCTCCAGATCATCACAAAGAACATTTACCTAATTTCTTCGAGAAAATGTGGAGTAGGTTTCAAAATTTATCGCAGCATGGAATAGATATATGGGGAACAGTGTCTCTCATGGTGCACTTCGAGGATTTCTATGATCTGGGCAGGAATATGTAAAGAGCAATACTGAGAAATTTCGGCCGGGGAGGTGTTCATACGGTTGAATCTTCGGAATGCCACATATGAAATTGTTCTAAAAATGTTGATAAATTTAAAAAGTATGCCTCTCATAATCCATAAAAAAGCTTGATTACGGCAAAGTTTGTACACAGTGGGTTCTCAAGCATCTGGATTCATCAGCAATTTAGGAGTTTCTACACTGAAGCCATCTACTCCTTTCCTGTAAGTTGCTATTAGGGATTAGCTTGACGCATCATTATGTTACGGAATGCTCATATGGACATGATGATGGCATATGAAAACAATATCAGCAAGCATTCAACAAGAATGGCTGAAAAGAGTCACCAATAATTTCTTCTCCTGGCAAAAAAAAATCCATAGGATCATTAAATTTATGAGAAAAAATCGAGATCTTTTCTTGCCTCCCGAGCTTTCAACATCAAGTTTCGTATACACAAGGATTAAGGGGAAATAAGTCAAACATCCCAAATTCTTCGCATTCATATGCATTGATGAATATCTTTCAATTACAGATATTCGTTATAACCATAATCAAATTAATTTATATCAGATTTTTCAACTGCACCCTCGTCTACTATGTTACGATAATCACAGGATTCATGTGTTCTTTTCTTATACATAATATATTTCTGCATATTATTACTTTAGATAATTTTTCTATAATATTTCAAAGTAGAAAACATTATCATATTATTATCATTTCTTAAATATTTATAAATTTTATAAATAATTTTTTTCTGTTTTAACATCTGTAAATATTCTGGTATTTAATAAAATTCTCGTAAAGTGCCCACCCAATCGTTCAGTGACCAGAATGATTAGGGATACTGGGACTATCAGACCTTTTTCTGTTCTGTGAGCTGGCATCAATGTTTCAACGTCAGTGAAGATTATTTATAGTTGTTATGTTCTGCTGGAAGAGGAAATGAAATATTATCAATAAAATTTCTGTAGATATAGTTGTAGTCAAGCTGTAAATTCTGTGCTCCTTTAAGTATAAATACGAATCAAATAAAATTCATATATCAATCATGAGTCGAAATTAACTTAATTAAAACCATTGAACCACTTAATTCAAACCATACGGTTTAAATTTTTTCGTTGAAAAATTTGATACCGGAAAGCAGCATCATTGCACATACAGGAAAGCAGCATTTAAATAATAGGATACAGTTAAGAGTTTTTCATATTAGAAATATTATTTAATTCATCGTAAAAACAACATGTTTGAGCAAGATAATAATCCGAATCATACTCGGGTCAAACGAATTATTGGGTTTTTTTTTTCAGTATGATCAAAATCTATACCTATATCTTGCAGAGTCCTCAGACATCAACAGATCGATGATCAATGGAATAATTAAAAATGGAATAATTAAAAAGAAGAATTGATCCAAAGATCAATCTCTAGTACACTAGAAGTGTGATATATTCTATCCAAAGAAGGTTGAAATTATCTAGGAATAACACACAATTTTGTAGCTAGATTTATACCTAGACGTGTTATTAAGAAAAAAAGATCTTTTTGCATAACGACATCTAATTATGAAACGAAAAAGGCATGAAAAATTTTAGGCAGATCAAAAAGGCCCATAAATAGAAATATTTAAGCAAAAGAAGCAAGCATATCATTCATTATTATAAACAACACATTCATTCTTCCATTAATTCGAAACGAAAAAACAGTGCATTCTTTTTACAGTTAAAGAAATTTTATGAATATTTAACATCCATCAAAGAGTTTAACAGTTGGTTCTGATAACATTAAAAATTCAATATTCTTACTTACCTCAAAAGGTATATTATTTAATTAAAGTATATTCATGGAAAATATATTATTAATATTAATTATGGAAAGAACACTCATGGAAGCAGCTCCCAGGAGAAAGTCTTTACCAAAACAATAGTTATGCAATGCGTTATGAGCAAACTCAGAATTTTATCATCTAGATAATATTTTATGCATGCCTTAATTGCAGTTTTTTCACAATGGCTTTATTACTTAGACAAAGAAATTACGTGGTAACGATCCATTTAATGATTTGCAGTAGAATTCATTTTGCAACAAATAACGTGGAATTAAATATGAATAATTGACTGCTAATTCAACGTATTTGTATGGATTTTTTTAAATTAAGTTTTTGTAAAGATGTCGTATATATATTGCACTTACGAATGTAAATCAGTTTTCATGTAATAATTTTGAATTTAGAGGTTAAATCCCTCAGGTTTTATTCAAATAATTCAAATTTTTCTCTTAGAAAAGAGTTAAAATGTAAGGTAGTATCATTTGCATTTATAATACTATATATTAGTACTATCTTTGGACATAAATATGTCCTTTGGATAAGGAATACATTTAAATTTATACTTATAATAAAGCTGAGTGTGTGTGCGTTGGCGCTGTACAGGCCAGACCGTTCGACCTACATTAACCAAATTTGGCATATGCATAACCTTGGAGGTCGGGGTTGCGCACCACGGAGCTATTTTTTCGAATTTTTCATTAGTAAAATTTTTGATTAATTAAAAAGTAAGCAAAATTTTGATATTTTTCACTATAATTTCCGAAAATATTACAGCACAAAATTGATTTTTACATCACATTGGAGATCAGAAAATTATATTTTCAATGATACTAAGGTTTTAACCAACAAATTAAATTTATATTTTTAATGAATTTTTAAATAAATGTTTTAACCACATTTTTCAACAATTTATTTAACACAAAATAAAAATAAAATTTAAGCTGCACGTTAATGGAAAAAAAAATTAGCTTTTATCCACGTTTTGCCATCATACTGACAAAATCTCAAATTAAAAAAATAAATTATAAATGTAAAAATGTAATTTTCAGCACGTGAAATGAACAAAAACGAAATGAAATAAATACGAAACATGATACTTTTTGCAAAGTAAATGAAAGAAAACATTTTCTATGATATTTTACAATATCTGTATTACTAATTCAACTAAGCAGGTTTATTTAAGGCAAATACCGTTTAATATGTACAGGAAGGATATATATTCTAATCGTAGCCCAACAGCTAATTTGTAATTCTTTTCTTTTTAATAACAAAATATTCTAGAGAAGCTAATATTTTAAATAAAAAGAGTTGCACTCTCCAATCAAGTAAATCAATCATTTATGAAAGTTTAAATATCACTATTCTATAAAAACAGGTGATTTTCGATCATTTCATCAACTGTCTCAAAGAAACCAATCATCACCTAAAGTTTCCCAAGAGTGACTGGACTAGATTATGAGAATGTTGATTGTTCTAATATTGTAATATTCAAAACTTAGTAAATCGGTCAGATTTCATTTAGAAACATTTATTTACTTATTTAAAAGTTGGAGTGTCAAGAATATTTTTCAGAATATGATTCCTTAGGGCCAAAAGACTGTTTAAGTTTAAAATTCATAATTTTTTAAAATATAATTATAAACCGAAAAAATAAAATATTATTATCGACAGAATTTATATAATTTTAAAAATAAAAACTAAAAACTGAATTTTTTTTTTTGTTGAATTTTTGAAATGTTTGTTGAATAATTCTTTGAGATATTAAAAATTCTGAAAATTATTCTGCAGTGCACATAAGACTTTAATGCCGAACGACTC
>JAPMOR010064657.1:630839-678317 GCA_026543865.1 Argiope aurantia | reverse complement strand
CAAGTCTCTTCACTGTCTTCAAACTGCATTTCTGCTTTACAACAAATTATGTTACATATATATATATATATATATATATATAATCGCAAAATTTTTGTTGGTGTTTTCACATCAACGACTTCTTTACGAATACTGTTGAATTACTTAAAAGAATACAATTCGATTTTCCTATTGCCCATATTATTAATATTTATTATCCGATATTTTAATATAATTTTTTTATGGGAGGGGAGGAGTACACTCACTTGTTTACCCCTTAAATCACTAAAAAAATTTTAAGATCCTAAACTTTCAAAATTTGTTTACAGTATTTTGAAAGGCATATTTTGTGCCTTCGTTTAATTATAAAGGCCATGTGACCGAATTTCTCCCAATTAAAATCAAGCATTTCTTCACCTAGAAATACATAACTTTTTTTTCTACAAAAAATAAATAAAAGTTGTATTATGAATAATCGTATATAATTTCGGAAAATTATTTTTTTAATGTTAATTTTTTTTTTTTTTTTTGTAAAATTAAAAAAATAATAATACGTATAATAAGTATAAAAACTTCCAAATTATCAGGGTAGGAATAAAGAAAATCAGTTGCAAATTCCAATAAATTGGATTTGAATACTTACAAACATGAAAGAACTCAAATTAAATAAAAGTGTTTAAAAGCATTATTCTTTTCCTAAGGCATCATAAGCCAAAGTCTTGCTTTCGCGATCAGAGGATCTCGACTTTAGGTTTTGATTTCACAGATGATCAATTATGCAGTTGTATCGAGTAAATTTTTTTAACTCTAGAGTTAAATGTGTTCACTTTGACCTCAAATGGTGAGTAAGTTTAGACAGCAGAATGCTCTCTCAGCCATTGCCCCCGGCATCTGAACCTGATTATTATTCAAGGCACTTCCGCAACAATTCTGCCCTATCTCAGAAAAGGAACAATAACTGAATGTTGGTTTTATTGTCTATTAAGGACTTGATCGCCTTGAAATATATTTGTTTAAACTTAAAATAATGAACAGAAACCACGCTTCGGGAAGAATAAGCAAATCAAATTATTAAACGCCGTTCAAAATTCTATATATTTTAATATTCTAAAAGATTATGTATGAAATACATACTCTTTATGTATTTCATATATAAAGATTACGTTTATTAGTATAATGAAGCTGTTCAAATTGTTTGAAATATTGCAGGTATTTCGGTTCAAATTCCCGATCTTCAACGTTGGAATATTGAACAGATATGTGGCCTCTCAGATCTGACAAAGAAAGGCTAAATTTATTATTATTATTGTTATTGTTTTTATTATTATCATTGTTACTTTCTTATATTCGAAGTATAGGTATAGAGAAAGTACTATAATCGTAAAAAAATTTAAATAATGATTTTGCTTTATACAGACACATTTCAGACCTCCTGAATCCAAAAAAAAAAAAAAAAAAAAAAAAAAAAAAACATTTTTGGCATTCTGTCCTTCTGTCTGGGAATAAGATAATTCAAAAACGCTTGGAGCTAAACGCTTGAAATTTGGTATATAGACATTAGACTAAGTTTTATCAAATTTTTAATAAAATCTATTCCAATGAATTCGATAACTAAAGAGTTAGTTACATAAGTATAAAGAACAGATGCAGAGCTAGATATATAAACATATACAAAAAAAAACCCTATATAGATGAATATTTGATATACAGGTTAAAAATTTATATATTCTTATCAAATTTTGACCCAAATCTATCAAAAGGTTGACCGTCTGTCAGACTGTGTTTTTGCATGCATGTAAACACACTAACTCATAAATGCAATGACTTAAATCACTGAAATTCGGTACATGATCTCTGGATCAAAATTTTGGTTTTAATCAGCTGGAAAAAAAGGCGTCCAAAATACATATTCATTCAATAGATTCTGTAAAATGCTAGATTCACGCCAAAGATCTCTATTTCGTACCAAAGTCAAAGTCATTCGTGTCCATACCCAAAGGCCTACAATTTTGATCAGTGGGAAGTGGATAAGGTCTGTATTGAAGAGAACGCCAGATAGTTTCGGGAAGACTACTCCCTCTGCTTTTGTATAGCAAAATCTATCAATCAATAATGACAAAACTGACTATGAAATTTTCTTTTCAACAAGATTTACTATGTTCTCACAATCAATATATTAGCGTGCACTTTGTTTGTTGGATGTTTCCATTGATTTTCCTAGTTTAAACACAGGACAAATTTATTTAGAAATATCGCCCAGAATAAGAATATCAGCGAAGTCTTGAGATATTTGACAATTTTATTCGCATGTTCATAGCTTTCACTGCTCGTATAACATAATAAAAGTCTAGCTTTACAAATTTAAATCAAATAATTCATCAAGTGCATTATGTCTCTTAGTCATATCAATCACGCCAGTGGAGAGTTTTATCTTGCCAATCACGCCATCGGAAGACTAAAATCCTTTAACATCTGCGGCGTAACTAATGTAAGTAATGTCGGGGGCATAATATGTGTTTTTTTTTTTTTTTTTTAAATCCTCGTTTCAGGTCGTCCTCAGTGGTTTAGTAACAGTATATAGCTTCAGAAAACATGGCATTATCTTTCAGACTTTCAAGACATTTCACTTTAAAATGTGATATAAACGCACTAATGTTTTGTTTCCATGACTTTTTCCCAAATTGGTGCCCGAATATCTTTAACGTTTTGCCCCCCCCCTCCTTTGCTACGCCTTTGTTCTGCTATCCATTTGCCACCAGAAAAATCTGTCAAATCTTTCAGACGAAACAGAAGCAGCAATTATGGCAACCACAAACAATTATTTATTTGCAAGTATAAATCAAGCAATTTCAAAGAAGTAAGCTCGTAGGCCAGACGTAGCCAACAGCTCATTCCACCTGTTCAATAGAACCATCTCTCCGCCTCATAATTCAGTGCCCCATTACTTGACCTGGATAGCAGCATTTTTTAGATATCACATTTTGCTGGTATGGATGACACTGTTATTCCCAAAATCATATAGGTGACGCTTCATGAGGACACACTAAGGATTGTACGATAAAACTTCAATTATCTTGATAACTGTGCAGTAGAAATTAATCTCTATGAATTTTTCATTTGGGATTTTGTGTAGCAGGTGCCTTGTACTAGTTTACAAAAACTTATTAGCACAGCAAAGCTCCTTGTCAGTTCAGGATTCATCTGATTTTTGCAAATACATGGCATGGAATCGAGCAAATTCTATAGATCTAAATAAAGGATCTCAAACAAGATTTATCTGTATTGTCAAATATAAAAGATATTTAATTTCTACATAATTAATTTTACATAATTTTGTGAAGTCCAATAATTCACAGCCTTAACACCACACATTTCAAAGCCTTAAAAAAAATTCTAAATTGATTCCCAAAAATATGCATAATAGGGCGACATCCAATTTTATAGTAGATAACACTTACAAAATATGGAATTCAGTTAATGAAAACATATGCCTAACCATCTAAATCCATAATATAAACAAAAATACAATTCAACAACATTCCAAAATGCACAACATTTATATAAAAAAATATGTTACTTTTGCAATATTAATTTTATCCAATAATGAAACCATATCAAAGTTTTTCAAAATGTATTCAAATTTATGTTCAAAAGCATACATTTGAATACATTTGAAGTTTTTAAACATTAGTATAAAAACTGTTAACTTCTATGCAAAAGACAAAGCTTTAATTAACAACTCATTTGAATTTCAACCTAAAACACTGAAACTCTTCAAATATATTAAGGACTTTTAATATAGAGTATAAAGACTTTATTATTTTTTCCAACAAAACACACATTTTATTAACTTGATTATAAACTTGATTATAAAATATATAATTAAGTTATTTATTAACTTAATTAACTTGATAATGGAGAAAACAGTATTAAATAAGGAAAAAAAAATTTTAATTGATTTTTTGGATCAATCTTAATAGCCTCGTAAAATCTATGTGTAAAATAAATCATTATATATTTGATGAAAACAAGCAGTTTTAATAACATCTTTATTTTTATGTATTATGGTCACTAATAAATTAATAGATTCATGTAGTACGGGCCATTTCTTATTGACTAGCTACAAATCATAATTGATTTATTCAATGGATTTATGTTCAATAATATAAGAATATAATCCTACGATAATACTTAAAATATCAGAAATGGTCTCGCAATAGCAAAATGCCCGATTTCGAATTAATATTATGATCCTTGTTTAATGTGGTCCATTAATATAACTTAATTACTTCAGAACATCATTTTAATATATATATGTAATGACATCTCTTAATCTAATTTAAATCCTAATTAAATTCCTAATTTTTATTTTAATTATAATTTATTTTTATTTTATTAGTTAACATCATTTCAAAATTTTCTTTTATTTCCTGATCCAATTCCCACTTTTTTATTTAATAAATTTAACACTCGACTACTACACAAAATTGCTGATTTTGTGGTTCCCACACCAGGAACAAAGGGATAAAAGTCCCTTGGATTCGCACATACTTTTCAAAGGTACCAAAGTCCCTTGTCAGAATCGACATCTGGCAAAGAAATCCCTATCAGAATCTTATAGTAAAATCACTGATGGGAAACATTTCTGTCACTTTGCTCTTGTATCGCAATGTAGAGTGACCCATCTCTTATCTCTTTTTCTTTCTTTTCTATAATATGACTCCCGTGGTGAAATAAATTGAAGTTAAAATTTCAAAGTTCCTTCTTTTCGGCCATGCATCTACAAAATTATATTTACATGTATATATCTTTTCTTAATTTAACCATTGCTGACATAATCAGTCATGATCTTCTGGTTCTCAAAAAATTTAACAAAAGAATCATTAATAGTATTATTGTTGGACTTCAAATTCATATATTGTATGATGTTTTTACAAAGATGATTCCTTATTTGCCTTGCAAAAACAACTTTTATTTAGGGCTACAAACTCTGGATACATAAATCTTGTTTAGTATAAATATCAACATCCTTGAAGAGCTTCTACAGAATACAAACCATTAATAAATTTATTATGCAGATCTGTCATTTTGATGTCTTTGTCTTTATTTATACTTGACATTAACAAATTAGTCCATTACGATCTTATGGCTTTCATATAATATGCAACTTTAATTTAATAAAATAATCATTAATTGATTAGTTATTGGACTTATTTGTTATATTATTTTGTGTATATAAAAGGATGATTTATTGTTAGCCTCCAAAGTCGACCCTTACTCAAGATTATAAGCTCTGTTTTGGATACATAGACCTAGTTTGGGATTAACATCATCAGTCTTAAATAACCTTTGTATAATACAAGCTATTAATAAATTAATTAAACCAATCTGTCATATTAACGTCTTTAGCCTTGTTTATAGTGGACATTAACAAATTAATCGATCAGAGTCTTATAGTTCTTATCTGATAAGCGCCGTTAACTTAAGCGATCAATTATTGATTGATTCTTTGGATTAGTGTTCCACATTATGGATATGAGGATTAAAAATGACGGTGACGTGCAATATACGTTATTTCGTCGCAAAATCTGAAAATTCTCTGCGCAGCTTTTACTTTCCGGATTTCAGTTCTCAGCAGGTCAAACGGTGACGGATTACAGTTGCAGTTAACATTCCCATCCTTTGAGGATGGAGTCGGGCTCTTATTGAATCTGTCACGAGTTGAAAAGGGGGAGTTTGAGAGGAATATTTTTCCATCTGAGGAAGGGGGAGGGCAAAAATCGTCTGCAGTTTTTAGGACGTTGATTAATGAGGGCTGTGAGTAATCGGACGATCTCGGGCCGCCCCTCGCGCTAAAAGAGAAGATTGGAGGTGAAGAGAATGACCTCTTGCCACACTCGCTCCCTCCTGCTATCCCCTCGATGTGGTTGCTAGAGGGATCTGTTTTCCAGCGGGGAGGGGGAGGAGAGGTATCTTCGTCCTGTTGGCGAAAAAGGATGTTTCTTTAGAATTGCTCAGAAAATAATATTCAGTTTCATAACTGAAAAAGGCAGATATTTTGTTTTTCAATTACTTGATGAATTATTCAACTTTTAAAGGATCTGACAGACTAAAAAGTTAATTTGAAATTTAAATTTTTGCTAAATAATGATTGCAAGCTGATGTGCCAGCAGTTTTCTGCGAGTAAAAAATGGGATTAGTTAAAAGCTGTTTGAGCTTGTACCGGTAAGGAGTTACTGTAACTTAAATTATTATGGACCAAAGATGTCATAGTTCCATTTGAATATTTATGTGACCCAATAAATTAGTGCTGCTGTAGATAGGTACAAGTAGAAATACAATATACATTTGTACAGAAATATTTGTACAATATTTATCTTCTATCTATACTTATAATAAAGCTCAATGTGTGTGTGTGTGTGTGTGTGTGTGTGTGTGTGTGCGTGTGTGTGCGTGTGTGTGTGTGTGTATGTTGGCGCTCTACAGGCCATACCATTCAACCTACAACTACCAAATTTGGCACGTGTATACCTTGGAGGCCGGGAATGTGCACATGGGGGTTATTTTTTCGAATTTTTAATTAGAATTTTATTTATTTAAAAAATTAAGCGAAATATTGGCGTGTCTGCTATAACTTCCGAAAATATTACAGCACAAAAAAAAATTTTACATGAAGTTAAAGATCAAAAATTTATCTTTTAATTGATACTAATGTTTTAATCTTGAAATTAAATTTCTATTTTTAATGAATTTTTAAATAAATATTTTAACTATGTTTTTCAATAATTTTTTTCGTAAAAAATAAAAATAAAAATTAAGCAAGTTTCGCATTCATGGGAAAAAATTAGCTTTTTTCAAAGTGTTGTCATCACATTGATTAAAGCTCCAACTAAAAATAAATTAAATCTTTTTAGAAATAAAATCTGCAAAAATAAAATTTTCTGCACGTGTCAGTAGGAAAGTAAACATATATGAAATATTATTTTTTCTAAAAAATAAATTCAAGAAAAATTATTTTATGATCTTTTACACTCTCTATATTATTATTGCAATAAATCAGTTTTATTTTAAGGCAAGTTTTGTTTAATATGAACAGGATATCCATTCAAATCAGGGTCACACAGCTGATTTGTAAACCTTTAGTAAGACACAGATCTGCTAAAATGGTCTAAATGGAAAATGATTATATTTTATGTAACTTGATTCAATAAATGCTCTAATAAATAACGAATTGTTGATTTTACATTAAGCTTCTGCAGTGGAAATTACGAATAACAAAATGTTCTTGAAACACTAATATTTTAAATAAAAAGAGTTAATTTCCAATCAACTAAATCAATCACTTAAACTGACTGATTTGTGAAAATTTGAATATAACTATTCAATAAAAAAAGGATAATTTTAGATTTTCCATCGATCGTTTCAAAGAAAATAAGCCAATCAGCGCGCAGGTTTCTCAAGATTAATTGGACTAAGATTATGAAAATGTTGAGTTTTTCTAAATTTTTAACATTCAAAACTTCATAAATAAGTCTTAGTTGATTGTGGAAAATAGAAACATTCATTCATTTATTTAAAATTTGGCGTGTCTAGAATATTTCTCAGAATATGATACCTTACTGCATTAAATTTAGATTTCATAATTTTTGAAATATATTTATAATACGGAACAAAATATTATTATTGATTTCATTTCAATCCTTTTGAAAGCAAAACTAAAAACTGAATTTTATGCTAAATCTGAGAAATTTTTGTTGAATTATTCTTTGAGATATTACATAAATTATCAAAAATATTTTGTAGTTCACATAAGACTTAAATACCGAGATATTCTGTTTGCAATACTCATATTCAATAATAATAGTAATAAATAAATAGCAATAAAGATGATAAATAAAATAAAACGCTTGGTTTTATTAAAAAATATCTTTATATTAATTGCAATTTCATCATTTTCACTTTAAATTAAAGTTGACGTTTTACCGGAAATGACAACAAATTAGCAAAATATATAGAGTAAATTGAACGAAACGATCTAAACAAAAGTATAAGTTTGGTATGACTATCAAAATTTGAAGATTAAAAATGTTTTGTTTGAGAATCTATTAAGAGACGCACGAACACAGCAGATTTACTAAAATGGTTTAAATAGAAAAATGATTATATTTTATGTAACTTAATTCAATAAATGCTCTAATAAATAACGAATTTTTGATTTTACATAAAGCTTCTGCTGCCGAAATCACGAATAACAAAATGTTCTTGAAACACTAATATTTTAAATAAAAAGAATTAATTTCCAATCAACAAAATCAATCACTTAAACTGACTGATTTGTGAAAATTTGAATATAACTATTCAATAAAAAAAGGATAATTTTAGATTTTCCATCGATCGTTTCAAAGAAAATAAGCCAATCAGCGCGCAGGTTTCTCAAGATTAATTGGACTAAGATTATGAAAATGTTGAGTTTTTCTAAATTTTTAACATTCAAAACTTCATAAATAAGTCTGTTGATCGTGGAAAACAGAAACATTAATTCATTTATTTAAAATTTGGTGTGTCCAGAATATTTCTCAGAATATGATACCTTACTGCATTAAATTTAGACTTCATAATTTTTGAAATATATTTATAGGCCGGAACATAATATTATTATTGATTTCATTTCAATCCTTTTGAAAGCAAAACTAAAAACTGAATTTTATGCTGAATCTGAGAAATTTTTGTAATTATTGTTTTAGATATTACATAAATTATAAAAAATATTTTGTAGTTCACATAAGACTTAAATATCGAGCAATTCTGTTTGCAATACTCATATTCAGTATTAATAATAATAAATAAATAACAATAAAGTTGATAAATAAAATAAAACGCTTGGTTTTATTAAAAAATATCTTTATATTAATTGCAATTTCATCATTTCCACTTTAAATTAAAGTTGAAGTTTTACTGGAAATGACAACAAATTAGCAAAATATATATAGTAAATTGAAAGAAACGATCTAAACAACAGTATAAGTTATGTATGACTATCAAAATTTGAAGATTAAAAATGTTGTGTTTGAGAATCTATTAAGAGACCAGTTGCTTAAAATATTTAATTGAAAATTGTAGTGAGCGGTAATACTGGCGAACCGGCTGGTCGCCAAAGGCGGCTAGTGGAAAATAAATTTGTTGCAATTTTTTTAATAAAAAATTCATGTAATTCGTAGATATATCATCTCGGGGGAAAAAGGAACATGGGCAAACTCAAAGACATAAGAGTATGAAGCAAATTATTTAAAAGAGAAGATTGTTAGTAGATGTTCGTAGATTCTTCGTTTCGTATTGTTTGTAGATGTAATTGTATCTCATAAGTAGATGATCAAGTCTGTAGATATAATAGCATGTAACAAATCTTTTAATTTAAAAATTCATATAATTCGTAGATATATAATATCATTTCGAAATAGGAAGATGAACAAGTTCATAGGCATAATCGTATGTAACAAATTATTTAATAAAAATTTCTTATAGTTTCGTATATATAATTGATCAAGATTCTGATGTAATGAATACGTATATATAATTAGTCATAATAGTATGTAGAAAATTATTTAATAAAAATTTCGTATAATTCGTAGATATAATAGTATGTAATAAATATTTTAATAAAAATTTCGTATCATTCGTAGATATAATAGCATCTTGAAACAGAGACATGAGTAATTTCTTAGGTATAATAGTATGTAGCAAATTATTTTATAAAAATTTTCTATAGTTCATAGATATAATAGTATGTAATAAAGCTTTTAATAAAAAATTCGTATCATTTGTAGATATAATAACATCTCGAAATAGGAAGATGACCAGTTCATACATATAATAATATTTTACAAATTTTTTAACGAAAATTTTATAGCATAATTTTTGAAATTTTAAATTATAAATAACAATTAATAACAAACCACAATATTTATTATTATTATTACACAATCTCAAGCATTCAAATTAAAAAGTATTCGAAAAAGCAAATTCTTTGGAAAAAAGGGGAAATAAATAAGAAAAAAAAAGTTACCTCATTTCCGACATGAAATATGAACAAATAAAATTTAAATATTTTTTCATAGATATAGAAGAAGTATTATTTCATGTGTAAACTGAAATAATCAAGGATCATATTTGAAGATAAAACAGCGAACTCAGCAACCAGAACTTAAATAAATAATGCCATGCAGATTTGGGAACACTCAAAAATTGGTAAATGAAATTAAATCCATGTTAAAATTGATCGGTAATGGAAATTATTTACATTTATGAAAGAAAATAAATCTTCTGTCAGATCTATAATTTCTAAAATAAAATTCTAATCTGTTTTAAAACAAATCACTGCAGAGACGATATATTACCTTGAAATCTAGATAGCAAAGAAATATTATTAAGTGTCACGAAGGAAAAATTCACTTTACAGTTTCCCTAACCTTTTGTTTTTAATAATTATTTTGTATTTTCAAGATAAATTCAAGTCTCTAAAATGTAGAATCTTTATGTTCATTTTGTTTGTTGGCGGCCAGCATGAGACTTTAGTTTATTTGGCTCATCGTTACATTTTAATTTGACACCCTTATCGACTACAGTTTTTGCTGATGTCGGGGTTAGTAAAAAAATGGAACAAAAATTTAAATTTATAGAAAATTTAGGTGAAAAAAAATCAAGTACTTCTATGTTTTATAGGTACGGTTGCCATACATGTCATATATACGGGCTTGACATATAAACGGGTTATCACCGCTTTTCTCAATTCAGTCCCGTGTTATTATTTGGCACGTTTTTATACCTTTTTACCCTAAACTGAAAATGAAAGAGAAATTGCTAATAAATTCTGAAAGTACAAAATGTATTGAACACAAGGCATGCCGCCTGATAAAGTTGAGAGAAGACATATTTATCATTCCAGCCAACATTGCAAACGTGGAAACGGTTCAATGTACCACAAACAGTTAACGCCCGTTTTAAAGCAACACTACGGTTATTTTGTAACGGACCTCATGATTTTGAATCGCGGTCAAATGACGAGGACGACACCTGGGTTGGCACACCCTCTCCAAATTCCCACATTACGCCAGCAGAAGGACGTTTAGCCCCGACGGATTTAGCGTGCACCAGTCCCGCTTACACGACGGTTCTTCGGCGGAATCGGGTCCCGAACCTAAAACCCTCTGGTCGCAAAGCCGAAATTATGATGATATCCAAACTCATTTATCAAATCATGTCATTTGCCATTGTTGAAATTAAAATTAACAAAATGCCTTATTTGGGCATTTCCTCTGAAATTGGATTTTTACTTTCATTTTTATTTCACAATAGATACATTTTTTTTAAATTTGCATCTCTGTAATTTAGTAAACTGATTTAATTAAATTCAAGGCTTTAGTAGTATCAAATAACCCTTGAACTTATTCTATATTAATCTTTCCCTACCTACAAAGTCGACAGTCTGAACAGATAAGCTAGTTTCCAAAGGCAGCTAATATTTTTTAAAGTTCCACAGACTTAGATATGTAAGATCACATTCTGATTCCTTAATTGCAGAGAAAATGAAAGAAAGCGAAGCAACGCATCTTTTCCTTCCCTTTTTTTTAAAAAAAAAATTTTAATTTGAAAATAAAAATAAAACCAGGCCTGAATTACAATTTAGATATAATTTCTTTAATTTAAAGTCTTAGTAAATTGCAGTATTGCCTTGGATTTTCATTATAGACAAACCTCGTTTACAGAAACATTTTGCAAAGAGCATATTTCCAAGAAAGCACTAACAAATATGTCAACTTCCCAAAATTATTATTCTTTCTCCATATACTGTTTCGGGAAACCACGTCATCCAGTTCATATATCTTTCACGAAGTAGAGCGAAAACTGCTCAGTACTTATCGTCACTGCGACCGAAAGCAACAGCTGCCGAAAAACCACAGATGAGGGTGGGAAAAGACCAAACGACATAAACAGAGGGATGCTCGGGATTTAATCGTCTGCCGCTAATCCCTAGGAATGCAGTTTGGCACTCTTCTCACATTCACAGTGGGAATTTCTCATCTTTTTCTTGAAGGCAAGGGGAGGGGGGCATGGCAAATAGAAGGGAATGTTTACGAAAGCAGCAGGAATAAATACAATCAGGTTTCAAGAAATTGCCGCTTCTTCTGAGACAACTCTGTACTACATGCGATGTTCTATCAACGCTTATTAGTTACCTTTAATTGGAAGAAAGGTTTTCATGTCCTATTATAAAAAAAAAAAAATTGAAGAGAAATTATTACCTCGAGTTCGAAACACCGTTGCATGATAGCGCTACAGACTTGATTCGTCTGTCTTCATGTTTGGCTAGAATCCAGCATTTTTACAATCTATCGAGAGAATATCTATTTTCTGCGCCTTTTTGCCGCCGATTAACATCAAAATTTGACATGTAATTGCATTTATAATGGCAAGATAACATATCGAATTTTAAATAAGTCATTACATTTATTTAGTTATTGCGTTAATAGGCATTCAAAAGTAGAAACCAAAGGACTGAACATTAGAACAATTTGGTTAACAATTCAAAAAGTATCGGTTTGAGATTTTAAAACTATGTTCGAAATTTTGTCTAACTAGATTTATGTATTTTGCAGTAATCGTGTTCATTTGTACTCGAATAGCCAGGGAGATGTAATGTGAATGAATTTCTTTAATATGTAATAGAAATCTGCAAATTTTTGTTGTAATTCCATGTACCATATTTCAGCCGTTTAGCTTAAACTGTTTTCAAGTTAACTATTAACAGACAGACAAATATAGTGCCAAAAATGTGTTTTTCAGACTTATGAATTTTCGTCAAAAATCTTGATTTTTTTTTTTTTTAGGGTTGCAGTGCCTTGTAAACGAGAAAGTTTTTAAAGATTATTAAAATTAGAGAAAAATATTTTGTGATATTAAACTTGATGCACTTATAAGTTATTGCTAATGTTTGTTTCAATTTTAAAGTTTAATTTTTTGATGATAAATGTTGCGTTGGATATTCATTTTCTTTGGTACCATTAAGCAGGATTCACACGAGGCCCCAACGGGCAAATGGTTGTCTCATCGGGACATATATATATATATATATGTATGTATGTATGTATGTATGTATGTCCCAATGTATATATATATATATATCGGATTTTTACAAAAAAGAAAGAAAAAAATTCTGAACTCGCCCAAGAAAAAATATTGGAGCTCGACCGATTTTGAGAGAAAAACACCATCGTTTTTCTAAATATCTCAGCATGCGCAATCTCATGATCACGGGATTGTTTAAAACTAGTTTAAACTGGTTAATGACTTAAATTAATTAAGACAAAAAAAAATTTAAAAAAATAATAATAACTAAAAATTTGCGATAACAGATTCCAATTTTATATTTAATTATATCGCTTGTTTTCTTATGAAGCTTAGCAATACGGAAATTAGAGCACAAATTTAGAATGAATTAATGGTTTTTTCAACAAGATAAGCTTGTGTATAGTTTTGAAAATTAAGTAAATTCATAAGCGGAATGTAAAAAAATAATAAGATTGTTTGACTTATGCGAGATATTTTCTTAATTTTTCAAAATTTAAATATTCGAAAACGAATTTTTAGATGCTTTTTATTTGATTCTTTTTTTAAAGACATTGAATGAAAGACCTGAGTATGAAGAAAACAAATCAACATATTCATAAAATTCCAAGAATATTCATTTCGGAAAAAAGTTTAGGGAAAATATGTTTGTAGAATTTTCCAAGAATCTTCCTTCGAAATACTTTAAATTGTTTTCATAAGTTATGGCTACAATTGCATCATTAAAATAGTAACAGCGAAGTGCTAAACAAACTTTCACTTTAATTTTCAAAACAAACCTTTTTGCCCCGTCTAGCACGTAATAATATTCGAAACCAAAATAGGTGGCATATGTGAAAGAACAAGCAAACGATTTCGCATGCGTGAATGTTTTATTTATATTTTAAACGCATAAACCAAGCGAATCATCGATATGAATTTGAAATTTATGATTTCATTTGGAAAATTCCAAGGGAAACGTTATTATTAGAATATAGTTATTCTATTGGTTTGTGAATAGAATTTCGTGCGTTGCCAACCGTGAAAACAAAATATCAAATTTTAACCAATACAATGCAAATTTCGATATAGTTGGCGCTGATATCTTGAAAACGAAAAATTTTGATTATACGAAACGATATTCTATGATAAACTTGTTTCCTTGTGTTTTCTTTATTTCTCTAACCCCTTCATGCATTTTAAAAAAGGAACGGGACTATTATTGAAGCTTAGATAATAAAAAAATAATAAAAACCACAGATTTCCTATCAAAAATTGTTCAAAGAAGCGTAGTTGCAAGGTATTAAAAAAATTTATCGTCAATAATTCATAATTCTCCAAAAAGAAAACATTTCTATACTGTTTTTTATTCCTCTTTATTTTATTTCATTTTTATCTACTTTGGATTAGATGTTTAGAGATGTGTTCAGGTTCGTCATAATAATTGCCTTTCATTTCTCTAAATTTCAAAAATTGATTCAAATGATTTATTGTAGAAATTTGATTTCATGTTTTTAATTTGATAAATTGATCATTTTGTTACAATGTTTTTTCCTAATGATTATCAAAATTATTTTTCTACTTCTTTATGTTTAAATCTATATAATTTTTTTTTATGTTTCCGTTGCAATTACTATCTCATATTATATTATTTCTTTAAAATAAAGAAATTACTAAACCATAAAAAAAAATACTTCAAGAGTAATTTTTTTTCTGCAATAAATATCAGTCTATTTATATAGAAGTAATTCAGTATTTTAACTTATTAATTGCATCTATCAAAATGATATAGAAACTATTTTTTTTATCATTTTAGAAATGATACTTTTTGGAAATGGTGTTTGTGAAATCAATTGAGCAGATATAAAGATCATGAGTCGTTGGAGATAATCCGAAATAAAATTGAAAAAAAAATTAATGTCTGAAAAAAATCCAGATTTAAAAAATTTTAAACGTAAATTAGATATTGAACTATAATTATCTATTTTACATTACTGAAAATATCTGCAAAAATAAATAAATTATAGTAAGAAAATTAACCTTTTTTTTTTTTTTCAAAAATAAGTTGTCTAATTTATGAATGCATTCCATGTGATGAATTACGGTTTAAAAATCAACTCACGGCTTTTTAATAAAAAGGAATTTCCCAAATAAAAATGAATTTCCAAAAGCAAATTTCATTTATTATTATTATTTCTTTAATTTGTCGAGAATTGCAATGAGTTGAAGGATTTTTGTGGCAGTGACAGGTGTCTTTTAAATCATGGAAAAAAATCTATTAAATATCTGTGTTTAAAATGGCAAGTTAAAAACACAATATAGTCTCACAAAATAAATGCGACAAAAATCGTTTTCTTCAAAAACGAATAAAACGAAATATAAAAGTATTTATTCTGATTTATTGTAAGTTCCACGAGAATGATGCAAGTCGATTTCGTCAAAATTATGGTAACCAAAATAAAAATAAATTTAAAGATGTTTATTTTTGTTTTATCTCACAAGAGATGTTTAAATATCTATATCGGGGATTCAAGTCTTTGCTACTTTTTTGTGCTTGACAGCAAAATGTAAGAGTTACAAATTCTTTCCCATTGTGTTACTATTATTACGGTAAGTTAAAATTCAGAAATTTTATACTTATGGTTTCAAATTATCGTTACTGAATTTCAGTGCTGCAGAAAGTGTTTTTCAAATCGAGAAGTCAGCTATTCATGACACAGAGAAATAATTTATTTAGAACTGAAAAGCATTTACATCGAAACTGAAATTGCAATTGAAGGTAATTCATAGGGAATTTTAGAAATAACGCACGAATTTTTATGAAATAGATTGGTGCGATGTCTGTAATTCAACTGTAAAATAGTTGCGAAAACGTGTTGGAATGTTTCAGTGGCCAATTATTTGAATTGGTGAAAACTTCAATATAAGCTGCATTTTCGATATAATCATCTATCCTCTGTTCGCACTTTCCTGAGTCTAAGTTATGTCTGTCTGTGAACACGATAAATCTCAAATGGAGAGCTAAATGGTTGAAATTTAGTATATGGAGTTACGACAAAAGTTGTAAACTTTTTGAACGAAATCTACTTAAAGTGAACCTGTCTGTCTATTCGAGTACAAGCGAATTCAATAAATACAAAACGCAGAGATAGGCAAATAAAAATTGATGCACAGATTAAGCATCTAATATATAGATACTTATCATCAACTTTTTAGCCAAATCTGTCAAACGGTTGACCATCTGTTAACTTATACACTTGAATATATGTAAACACAATGATTCATAAATGCAATAACTTATATCAGTGAGGTTCGAAACGTTAGCTTGAGATTACAACAGTAGTTTTGTGTCAAACTTTCGTGCCGACCAGCCGGTAAGAAGAGCGATTCCAAAACGTATATTCCCGCGATGAATTCAATAAAAATTTTAGATTCCGCAGCTATCATTCAACAATTTTATGCTGGGGAAAGAGGGATAAGACTTACATTGGAGGATAAGTGAGAAAGCTTCAGAGAGACCACTCCCGCTGGTTTTATTAATTAAAACCAAGAAAATGTTTCTATTTAAATAACAATGTCGGATGTATCAACCATTTCATAATAATTTAATATTTCATAATCATTTTATGCGAGGGAGAGAGGATAAGACCTATACTGGAAAGTATGCAAGAAAGTGTCAGGTAGGCCACATGCACAGGTTTTTTTTTAATCAAATGCATGAAAATATTTCTCTCTGAAGAAACGCCGGATGTCTCAGCTATTTCATAATAATTTAATATGGGCATGTTTTTATTTTTTCGAGTACAAAGTATATAAAGAGGAAATATTGTAATGGTAGAAAATTTGAACTCAAAATTTTGATTACTCCCCATTACGGTGGAACGAAAACGGCCTTAATTTTTTTTTTCGATTTTAGTTTGGTAATAGTGGGGAAAAATTGTCTTTTAGGTTCATAAATAATAATTGAAAATTTGGTTGCAATGCTGCAACAGCTTGAGATGCCGCAAAAAGCTTGAAATTTGAAAAAAATTGAAAAAATTGACAAATTTTAAAATGGGCTTTTAAATTTATTTTTTCAATTTCAGTTTGGTAATAGAGAGAAAAAGGTTTCTTTTTGGTTCAAATTTTTTTTTTAAAATTTGGTTGCAATACTATAACATCTTGAGGTGCTGCAAAGAACTTAAAAGTTTGTAAAAAATTGAAAAATTATAAACTTTGACAAAAAGAATTTTATGAATTTTCCGTGGGTATGATGCTACAAAAGATAGTTTTAAATGCATATATAAGTACTACAACTCGAAAAATTCTTAAATACAAAATATAATAAAAAAATTATATTGAAAGTTAAATTTTGTTTCTTACTTTTGTATCCTTAATGATTACAAATGCTACAGTTCAAAATATTTTCTTCTACTTCATTGCCACATTAAACTGGGTTTTTTTTGTATTAAATTTTGGCATATTTACACGTGAGTCAATTTTTGCTCTTATGTATCCATCTCTTGCGACTGAACCATAGACATTTTGGACCGATTCGGTCACCAATTTTACAGCTTTTTCCACAACTTACGAGTGACAAGGAAGCCCGAGAAAGTCGATAACCAAGTCCACTATATTATTTGGTTCAACTTCAGATGCCTTCAGTATAAAGTCTTTGAGAGCCCCATGTTTTAACAAGAGGGTCTCAGTTACGTCATTATCAGATCAATGATACCATTTCCATGTAATCCTTTTCTTCGAAGTTTGTCTTTGGAACTTTGAACTTCCTAACTATGTCTCTACTTTCTGTTCTTGCTTTTAAAATACGTTGTAAACCAAGTTCTCTTTGAATTTTACGTTCATCACTCAGCATGGATAAAAGGATATTTTATGGAGCAGCAAAGTATACATTTCGTTGAATAATCGAGTCTATAACGTTCTTGAGATCGTCAGAGAGATAACGCGAATATGAGATAAGATTAAAAAGATGTTTGGAACCATACGTACATGAGCGTTTTAACTTAATATTAAAACACCCAGGCACACACACTTTCATAATATACTCAGCCAGATTCTTAAGATTTTTAATTGCCACATACAATCGAAGCGAGCGATTGGCTAATATCAACCACCTGGAGTGAGCAAGTTTTTCAGGGTTTCTTGAAGATAAATCTAGTGAGCAATTTCCACTTGATACAGTGATACGCATATACAATCAATATCTTTGATCTCTACTTAAATCATTTTTATCTTCCAGAGGAGGAAGGTTATTTTCAATTGGCAAAAAGGTAACCATAGGAAGACTAACACAGTTTTCTTGCTGCTGACTTTTCTTTGCCTTTAAACTCATTGAATCTCTCCGTTTTATCATCTAAATGGCAAAAAAGCTGTCGCAATGGTAGTTCATTACAATGGAACAAAAAACAGTTTAACCATTGTAAGGGTCTTCCTATTTCCTTTCCCATCAAAGAAATCACTTTATTATTATACCCAGTGTTTACAACGGTTCTATCACACCCAACAGCAGTAAAGTTCAAAAGTTATTTGTTGTGTTCTCTATCTTTAAGAAATTCCAGTATACTGTCTGCTATGTCTTTTCCGGTGCTAGATTTAGGTGTTACATGGCCTAAAAATTTTGAGTTTAGTTCCCCTATTAGTGAAACGTGCACTTCTGAAACAACTTTTTTATACAATTTACTACCTCTCTTTTCTTAAACAATTGTTATGTCTTTTCTCCCATCAAAAAACAATCCTCTATTTTCGGTTATCTGTGTATAACGATTGTCTTTAATGAAAACTCTTCGATTTCTTGATCTTGCTCTTCTAATTTTCATCCTGTCTATTACATATGTTTTGTCTTCTTCTGTGATTATCCCCAAATCTTGTAAAGCAGCACTAGCTATAGCTGCAGCAGCTCTATCTGATATTCCGATACGGTCAGCAATGGAAGCTACAGATGGCAATTTAATACGCATTTGAGTGCTTTTCTCTTCGTTCAGTTTCGAAGGGTCTGGTTGTTTTATCTCTTCATGTCTATTTGATGGATGTGGTTGGTTTATATCTTCTTGTGTGTGATCTCTTAAAGAACACTGTTGTTCTTCAGCTCTGTCAATAACCATTTCTGGTACACTAGTATTTTTTGCCATTCTTGATTAAACTTAACTATTCTTTGCAGTTGTTTACTTTTTCTTCCTTCTCTCTCCCTCAAAGGCGCTTGTGGTAGCTACATCAATGTTACCTATAACCATTTTCCTTTTAGAGCGTTGATCGTTTAGAAACTCTTGTTCCATAACTGGTACTTTGTTTTCTTTTATGCAAGTGCAAGTATTACAATTTACATGTTTACAGGCAGCAATATCAAATAAACGTTCAGCTTCTTCTCTGAATTTTCTGAAATTGGAATCAAACTTATTTGAATCTTTTCTGCTTTTAGAATTTAATAAATTCTTGTATTTAGCATGATAAGCTTTTATCATTTGTAAAGTTCTTTTGCTAGAAATAACGGGAATAGAAGCTCTTGACCAAATTTGTTCTATTTTGCGAACTAAACTGTCACATATTCAGTTACAGAAGGATCCTTTTCTGAAGCAATTTTGAGGTTATGTCTAATACAGCAATAGCAATTCATAACAAATTTGTAAGTAGGCAGTTCAACTTCAAGCAAATCACTAAATTTCCCAAAAATAGGGCATTTTGATATTTTTCTTGTTTCCTTTTAACTTAACTGGAGCCATTTTTACTAACTACAAAGTACACAAACGTATAAATTCACAAATCAGTTACGTTAATAATTACACAATAGACAGCGCGGAGACTCAATCTCAACTGAATTCGGCACCAGTTCATTTCATCACCAAATGCAGATATAACCTCGCCTCCTCTCAATAACATCTACTTCAGTGATGACTCAGCTTCCTGGATGCCATACCAATGCAAGAGTAAAATTGTTTTTATTTTTCTATTCATATTATAACGGCTATTTAAAGCTTTTTATTTCCTAATCGAGGCTCGCAAAAATCTTTAAAAAGGTGCAAAAAGAGTGTTTTTATGAAAATTTAATGTCCTTGTGGCACCACAAGATGTAATCTAATATTTTTTATAATTTTTAATTATCTTATCTATTTCAAGATACATCTTTTCTACGCTATTACAAATTAAAAATAAAAGTTGATTATTTCGTAAAAAATCTGTAAAATGTAGTAAAAATTTCAATTTTATGAAACTTTAACGCTATTGTGGCACCTCAAGATGTACTCTAATTTTACTCATATTTATAATTTATTTTATCTACACCAAAAGGCAACTTTTCCACGCTATTCCAAATTAAAAATCAAAAGTTCGTTTTTTTTTGTTCCACCCTACTCCCCATGCTTTATATCTCCTTGAGAAACAGAAAATACACTTTTAGAGTTATAACTGTCTGTAAAGTTCAGAAAAATTTTGAGCTTGACTAGGGAAATTTGGTTTATGATTTTTACTCTAAATTTCTAGATTGTTCTGAAATATTAAACGAAATCCCTTCAGAGGAACTTTATCAGACCTATTAATATCCCAGTGAAATGAACACAATAAAACGTAGAAAGTTAGATAGGTAAATATTAGTACAAAGATTTAGCATTTAAAGTAAGTATAGGTGTGTTTTAAATTTGAAACCAAATCTGTACCGAGATTCTTTCTGTATATCATTCTGTACTATTGGTCTGTGCTCTCACAAAAATGTATAAACAATACCTCAAAAATACAAAGGTTTAAATAAATTAAATTTGATTTTTCTTATCTTGTGACTAGAATTGCAGTTCTGCATCAGATTTTACCTTTAATCGATCAGAAAAAACGCACCTTCGTTTTGTCGGTACATTTGTATTAGTCACATTCCAACAATTAATCGCCAAGGATCGCATATTATTAGACCTTTTCGTAACTATTTTTCGCTGATAGCATGGGGTTAATAATATGCAAATTTCATTTATAAGAGAATATGCGAGGAAGTTTTGAGAAAATCATTCTCATTGGTTTAATTTGTTGGCAATTGATTACAATTGAACCCGTTAATAAATATATCTACAAAATTAGTCAAAAGTATTAAATTAGAAACTTATTCAATGAAAGATGACATTTAATATTGTTGTATTTGTATTTATTTTGTATTGTTGTATTAGTATTTATTTTGTGACATTTATTTTGTATTGTACTTGTATTTATTTTGTGGCATTTATTTTCTATTGTTGTACTTGTATTTATTTTGTGTTGTTGTATTTACATTTATTTTGTATTATTGTATTTGTATTTATTTTCCTTATCCTCTATACGATGTGTGCATTTATTCTTTCTACTTATCCTTCCATCTAGCTTCAAGGCGGAAATGTTTCTTTACGTCAGTGTGACCAAAAAATGTGTGCTCACGGGAAAATGTCAAAGGATCCAGCCGCGTTTGGAATTTCCGTCACCCCTTTTGAACTTCCATTTATTTCTTAAAAATCTTCTGTAATCTTTTGCCGGCACTCCTGCTTACATCCGGTGCGCCCATCTGAGCATTCCTAAAAAGTACTCCAAGAAACAATCTGTTTGCCCTTGCTAAAATACCTCTGTGACAACTTCCCCATATTTCACTGCAGTAGCTGAAAGGAAGGAACTGTCAACCGTTCAGGGGGATGGTTACTTTGCTGCAACTACCCCTTTTTGCAAACGATTTCTGACCTTTCCTTTTTCTTTTCTTCGTATTTTACTTCCCCACTCAGAGAAAGATTCTTTCTCGTGGTTTGTTCTCCCGCTGGTGTGGTGTGGTGTGGAGAGGGGGGTGCCAGCTCAGGTGTCGTCCTCGTCATCTGACCGCGGTTCAAAATTACGAGGTCCGTCCCAAAATAGCCCTAGTGTTGCTTCAAACGGGACGTTAATATAACTAAACTAAACTAACTAAAACTCTCGTGGTTTGTTGACTTTCATATGGATGAACTAGGGGTCGAAAGGGGGTATTACTTTCTTCAGAATGCGTCGCGTCACGTTCCAGCTTGCTGAAAGGAATGACTAAGTGGAAGTTAATGTTCGATCTCAATTGATTCTTTGTAAACGTTTCAGTGTGCGATCATTTTCGGAGCCATGGATGACAGCAGTGAAGGGGCGTTTGAAAATACCTTTTGCCTCTTATTTTCTCCTATTTAAAGAGAAATTACTGTTATCGCCAGAAAGTTCGAACTCAAGATTTTGAGGATTCTCCTCGTTTCAGACCTCTCTGCCCTACCTCGAAATTTTAAAAGCATATTTTTAAATTTTTGTTTTTTGTCTGCCTGTGAACATAATTAAAAAATGTCTTTTACGAAAGCGGTTGAAATTTGATATGTGGTTTTTGCGCCAATTTCACATATTTCTATCAAATTTTGAACGAAATTCATTCAAAAGAATGTCCATCTGGCTATCCAGACGCAAGTGAACACAATATCTGCAAAATACAATCAGCTAAAAGAATAAAATTTAGTACACTGATTTAGCTTATACCGAATAGATTTGCATCAAAGTTTGAAAGAAATCTATCGAGGTGTTGAACTGTCCTTCTGTACTTTCGTGTGCGTGCAAATGCGGTAACTCAAATTTGCATTTTCTATAAACATAATTTTTAGATTATGCTCCATATTTTCGATTTTTTTTAATTTTTTTATTTTCAAGTAAAAATTAAAAAAGTTAGTCGTTTCTTCAAACTAGAAACAACATTTTTAAATAATTTTTACTTGTTAGAAGAAAAAAAAATTGTTAATTGAATGCATCCATATTTTCGGTCTTCAATGATTAAGACTCTTAATTACTGAATGATTTTACATTTTTACAATATATTGGAATAAAAAAAGTAATAAAATTGCTAACTGCTTTAAAAACTGAGCATGATAACAGTGAATTAAAGGATTGTATTGCTGATATTGAAGTTTTGTTATACCATTATAGAATTTAAAAGACTGTATACGATTCGTTTATAATAAATAATTATCTATTGTAATTATTATTATAATTAAAGTGATAACTTTAAACTATAATGGTTATAATTTTGTTTACTAAAATCACTTACTGCTCATTTGTTAATGATGTATTATTTATTGGTGCTGATAAATATTAAAAATTAAAGTTCAAAGCCATTTTTAATTTTAAAATTGTCGTTTTCTCTTATTGTGCTTGTTTTTATACACATTTTTTTTATTTAAATTTGTTTTTAAATTATCGCTTTCTCTTACTCTACTTGTTTTTATACTCAATTTTTTTATTTGAATTTGTTTTAAAATTATTCTTTACTCTTACTGTGCTGGTTTTTTATACTCAATTTTTTATTTGAATTTGTTTTAAAATTATCTTTTACTCTTACAGTACTTTTTTTATCTTCAATTTTTTATTTTAATTTGTTTTAAAATTACCGTTTTCTCTTACTGTACTTCTTTTTTATTCTCATTTTTTAATTCGAATTTTTGGGCAAAAATCTTTATTTATTTTATTTTATTTATTTTGTGGTCTCTTCAGTTTCACAAAATCCCATTATAGAATTTTTCTTAGAAAAAAGATGTTTACGATTTTGCAAATCAGCCACATTCCCCCAATAATGATTTGTTAGATAACCCGCGAACCTCATCTTATCAATTTTATGACCTTCTTCCTCTTCCCCACCGCTGATTGTGTGCCCAACCCGCAGAGACAAATTTTAACCCGAAAGGTCCATGTAGGAGGTCTAAAAGGTGTCTAAATCAAAGGGGCCCATAAAAATGTCATTTTCAAATAGGTCAGCTGGCCTGATGTCATTAAAAAGTAGATAAGAACTCACACCTCTGCGCCATTAAAGAGTCTGAAGCCGAAGAAAACACCACCCGAATTGAGGAAATTCCCTGTTCGAAAGTGTTTCCCCATCGGAACTCTACTGGAAATCACTGTTGACCTTTAGATGACATTGTATCTACAGAGGAATCTCATAAATTCCATTTCTCATGGATTAAATAATTACATCGAGCCCTAGTGCTTTTCTATCTTATTCTGATGAAATTACTTTGGATTAAAATCTAAGTGAATTTAATGGGGATAAACTGCGGGGTATATACCCTTAATAAATAACTATTGGGTGATCAGTTCTTGCAAAAGAAAATGCACAACAATGGCACTGCTAGGACTTGTGATATTTTATAATTATTTCACTCCTATTGCTGATAGTCCAAATGGATTCATTTAGATAATAACTTTGTGACGGATTGTTATGAGAGAGGATAGAGCCTGGGACCTTATGGTTCGCAGCCCAGTAACATGACCATGATACAAAAGCAATTGCTCGGGTAGCGTAGTTGTTAACTGGTTTATATGCTATTCACCACAGACTCTCCCTCCAGTGAATCGAACGATATGGCTGTTGAGTGGTGATGTATTAGCTGTTGAGTCTATTGCGCCTGTACCCGTTTGAGTAGCGCCAAGCGTTATGGCGAACGTGTGTGGGTGAGTGGTTGCTGACGTTGTTGCTGCGTCAAGTGAGTCTGACGACTTTGGGTTGCCGTGGCCTTTTTGTGTTGTTGCGTCAAGTGAATCTGACGACTTTGGTTTGCTGTGGGTAGATGGCGCCACGACAGTTGTATGAAGGTTGAAGGTTCATCGTCCGAGGTCACCAATGTGGCGAACTGTTATGAGTGAGGATAGAACCTGGGACTTTATTGTTTGCAGCCCAGTAACATGACCACGATAGAAAAGCAATTGCTCGTGTCGCGTTGTTGTTAACTGGCTTATATGCTATTTACCACAACTTCTTGCATATTCTCTAATAATAGTGTCATTGATATTATACATTACTCCCTCTTCGCAGGATATTACAGACATTGAGCAAGACCGCGAATCTCCCGACTGCTTTTGATTTTTATTAGGATCACACGTATAGGAGTTGTATATAGTAAAAAAATCGGTACTTATTTTTTTTTAAAATCTGCAAAAATCATTTGAGATCAATAGTTATGAAATATCGATCTTTTGCGTGAATCCAGTTTCTTTGCTGTATCTGGAGTGCGATTTTTGGTGATTAGCAACTGGCATATGGTTAATATACATTTATTTTGGACCGCTTTATTCCGATCGATTGAATACATAACTGATCCGCCTCATCATTCATTCATGATCTAGATCGACATAAGAATGCTCTGACAAAATTAAAATGTAGGCACAAGAAATATATCAGATTTCATACATTTAAGCCATTATTCTTTTTGAGTTAATTGCATTTGCATGCTTATAAAAGTACAGACTGACAATCGATCAACCCTAGATGGATTTGGTTCCAAATTTGATAGGTGTCTATAAATTTAGATATAAAACGTGCATGCCAAATTTTATCCTTCTCACTTCGTTTTTTAGTTATTATAGTATATTCAAACAGATAAATATCCTTTAGATGGATTTCGCACAATATTTGATAAAAATTAAGATTTTGGTGTGAAGTTCATATACTAAATTTCATTCGTCTAGCTCAAAGCGTTTTTCAGTTACCGTGTTCACAAATAGAGAGACAAACATAATTCCATTTTTTTTTCTCAGATTCAAGAAGTTCTGAAATATGTAGATTTATTATCACCTCAATTTCATAATTTCTTATGCAATATTTTCTCCTTGTAAACTTTGCATACAAAATAGTACAAGTGAATCTGAACGGCAATGAAACGACATATAAGTAAAAAGTGTATAAAATGTGCTTCATTGTATTTCATAATTCAATATTATAATTATTATGGAATATTCTGATCAGTTTTTGCACAAATGCTTAAGCACCAAGATAGCGTCTCTCATATGGATTCAAAATTTAATTAAAATTATCTGATTAGCTGGCATTTAAACATTAAAATATAATATTTCTGTTTGAAATACACTATTGAACGAAATTTGAAATCTGAAAGATCAATAAGATAGAGAAATATTGAAAGAAAATTTTCATAATTGCAGCACAAAATAAATGAATTTGTGAGTTCGAACTCCGCCGAAGACTCTTCGTGTACATGGTATCTGGTGCACGTATAAATCTGTCGTAGCTACAAAGTCCTCCAAGTCGAGACAATACCACTGGGGGTACACTGGAAGTGATCGTTTTATGATTCAGGTCTAAATTATGATCTGTGGATAAGTGAATGAAATGTACAAATGAAGTCCGTCCTGTGAAAAGGACTGTGACGCATTAGCAGCTAAGACGTATTTCTGGCCCTAGATGGCGCTACTGAAACAAAAAACACTAAAACTCTGCTTAAAATCGCTGCTTTTGTTGGCGGACTTGTCTATGACAAGTGCCATAAGCAACAACAACAACATAAGTGAATTTAATTATAGGTGTATAAAAAGGTGTTTAAAATATTCTAATCAAAAACAACAATTAAAATATAGTATAGTAAAGCCTTTAATACATTTCTCATTAATCCGTCGTTTCACTACAGCTCCAATTCAATTGTAACGATTATACTGATAAAGTAGATCATTTTTACGTCGCAAAGCTTCAGTTATACGTCGTTTTATACCTTTCTAAAACAGGCAGATACACAATCTTCGAAGTCGACTTAGCAGATTTCAAAGAATTTGTGCACTGTGATGCCGATATCATGAATTCGGAATTATTCAGAAATAATAGGTCTAATTTTTTGAAGCTAATTTAAGCGATGACATCTACGTGGAATTATTAAGGAGTACGTGGACTTTTAGCTAGCAGTCTTCTACACTAACAAAATTTCTAAAATTGCTATATAAATAAGTTTGTCTTATTAATTGATATTTCAGCCAAGATAAGGAAGAAAACGGAAGCTGTTTCATCTTCTTTTAAAGTTCACAATCGAGAATCTGAATTCGTCAGTAATTGCAATATTTTTTTTCTCTGGCTCCTTGATATTCCTTTTAACAAAACGTCCAAATATCATCAATATCACTATTAATTAATTCAAAGAAAGGACTAAAAGAATGTTTTTATTTCTTATTTTGTTAAATGAAGACGTCCGTGCATTACTTCAACAGCAATCCTAATAATAAATTTTTAATAATGAATGAATTTTTATTTCCCTGAATTCACTCTAGGATTTTTTGCTTTCAATGCATTCAATCAAAAAAAAAAAATTACAGCTATCTCTTTTTAAAAATAGCTGTAAACACGTTAGTTGTGAACTATTCTATTTATTTTAAACTTTTATTGCACAACTTATGCTATTCAAAGTACAATAGAAAGAAAGCCATTTACCCAAAATCCAGACTATCCGGACTACTTAATTATATTTCTTCTTTTCAAGGTCAAAATCTTGTCGAATAACAACGACTCTAGACCGCGAAACAATAGATCCGACCGATGTATACAAGTGATATTTTAGTACAGTAATAAGTATACAAAATATAAAAAAACATTGTATTTGGAATCATTAAAAAAACGCATTATATTTTATGCTATTTTTTTCCAAGGTATCTTTTTAATTAATTTTACAACTATTTACGTTGGATCTTGTCCCAATTATTTAAATTAATAATACAACTATCTACATCAGGTCTTGTCCCAATTATTTAAATTAATAATACAACTATCTACATCGAGTCTTGTCCCAATTATTTAAATTAATAATACAACTATCTACATCGGGTCTTGTCCCCAATTATTTAAATTAATAATACAGCTATCTACATCGGGTCTTGTCTCAATTATTTAAATTAATAATACAACTATCTACGGCTTACTTATTATAACAACTTATTTGTTTATTGAAGTAATTATTTTTTCAAGTTATTAAAACTTTATTGTTAACATTTAATTCGTTAAAATTAATTAATATTTACTAGATAATTTTGCAATATTTTTTAAAATGTTAAGTAATGGAAATGTATTTTTAATGACATATTTAAATTAAAAATCTTATTTTCTGTTACACAATGCTTTAGACTTGGTTTTTCTTAATTTCAAATTATGGATAAATCAAATTTATATTGTGATCCTGACAACATCGAATTAGCCATATTTCACTATATTTCATGCTGTCAAATTTAATTTATTTCTTACTCACAAATTAGCAAAATAAAAAAGAAAAAAAATTTCTTCAGGGTGAAAAAAAAAGATATTTTTAAGAAGCTTATCCTAAAATAATAATAATTTATTCATTTGAAAAGGTAGTAACAAAAACATCAGCCTGTTTCGCCGCAACTATTCTTGCATCGATTTGGCGTCAGTTCTAGCATATCGTAGCCGGTTTTGTTTTTCTTAATCGAAACAAAAATAAAAAAATAAAAAATAAAAAATCTGGCGATTTATGAAGCGAAAGAGCCATAAAACATCGCCAACAAACCATGACAAATGAATAAGCTTGATGGATGGATATTTAGAAAATAACAAAAGTGTGTAGTAAGAACAAGTTTGTAAAAATTTTGATGCTTTTAGCGAAAAATAAAAATCCTGAAATGGAGTAAGAAATATATTAGACTCAGCATTCTTTTCATATTTTTCTGTTTTTATATTGAAAAAGAGGATTCATACTAGCTGAAATAGACAAAATAAAATTGCATTTTAAAGCAAACTGTATTTTCTGGCGAGCTTTTGATATTTCAGCAATTGTATGAAGAACAGTAAAATAGAAGCCTTCCATTTGACCTTGGGAAAATCAATTGGGATGAAAGTTTATATTCGCTGTTCGAGATTGTGATAAAAGTTGGGTTTTAGTCGAATTTAACCATCCAAATACAGATTTGTCCTTTCTCGTGTGCCAAGGAAACGAATAGAAATTATAAATATTCCATCTCGAAATTTTAACCCCTCGAGTCCGAAAAATATGTTTTTTTAAATAATGCTTGTCTATCTGTTAACTCCAAATTATGCCTGTCTGTGAATCCGTTAACTCTGAAAAGCTTAAAGTTAGAAGGATAATTTGTGGGATTTTTTTTAAAATTGTAATTCATTTCCCTACATCAAATAATTAAATTTCTATCAAATTTTGAACAAAATGCATTCACAGATAATTCGCCACTTTTTGAAATTTGTCCGAGCGGTAGTGAATATGATAAATATAAAACATCAAAAGCTAGATGCGTAAAATTTGGTATACAATTTTAGCATCTGAAATTTAGATCAGTATCAAGTTTTGACTCAAATTCCTCAAATTTCGAACGTCTGTTAGTTTGTAAATAAGCATGCATGTAAATGCGATAGTTGAAAAAAGGAAACCATTTAGATACGTCATATAACTTACACTCCGACTCGCCCGAAGGCACACAGATAAAGAAAACTGAATGACCGGACCGCCGCAACAGCAACACTGGCGGGAACTGTGGTTTAGTCCTAAGGGCCATCACCGGCGACGGTACAACTCTTCCTGAAGGAATTACGTCCCGTCATCGATGAGAGGAGCCAGATCCCCTACCTTTTTGTGTACCCACCAGGGTGGCGAGATCCAATCACCATACCGGAAGCATCTCATGCTCTTTTCGAGGTGCCTCCCCCCAAGGGTAAGCCATTTAGATAAATGAAATTTGGTGTGTGAACTTCTTTCAAAATTGTATTCTGTATCAAATTTTGCTTCCAATCTATCGCCAAAAGGTATAAAACGTACGTACAAAAAGGTATTTATTTAAAATGCGTTTCTCCATTGTACTTGAGAGCACAAAACACCCACGTGTGGGACTGAAACTTAAATTCATCTTTCAAAGTTCGATTTTTACACCGTTTCAAAATTCATAGGATTCTCTTTTCAAAGATACAAATTTAGTTTCTGCATAATTCTTTAATCTCAATTTTATTAACTTTTAAATTTATTTTGAAGTACATTTTACGGCAATATTTATGATTGTTGTAAATGAAAATCGAACGTTTATTATTATTATTATTATTATTATTGTTGCTTCTAACATTTTGTATCTCAGAAATAAACACTGAATAATTAAAAAATATATATTCGCACATTTTTAAATACTTTTACATAGTTGCATTTTAACTTGATGTTTTAGTTTAATGTTTCTTCAATGAAGTATGTCTTTATTGAATCATCGAAATTCTTATTGAATAATCCTCTGATACATTACGTGAATCAGGAAATATATTCAGTAATATTTAATACAAATATTTTACTATATGTGTGTGTAATGATGTTTTAAAATCTAATTTAAAATTTAAATAATTTCCTAGCTTTTATCTTAATTTAGCCCATATTGCTTTAATCTAAATTTTTCTCTTATTTACTGATCTATTTCCTACTTTTTATTTAATTATTTTTAACACGCGCTCTAAAAAATTGATATCTTATGCATTTTCTCACGCTTTCAGCAAAGGGTAAAAATCCCTAGCATTTGCACTTACTTTTTAAAAATACCTAAGATACCTTTGGCTAAATCGACACATGGCAAAGAATCCCCATCAGAATCTAATAGTAAAATCACTAATTGGAAAAATTTCGTCACTTCGCTTTTCGTCACTATGGCGATGCAAGCAGACGTCAATAATTTCAATTAACATTATGCGTGTTGTGGCTGTTATGTGAGGCCGGGATAGCCTGGTTGGTAGGGCGTTGGATTCTCATCCCTTATTTGTGAGTTCGAACCCCGACGACGGCAGACTCTCTGTGTACGTGGTGGCTGGTACACGTATAAATCTGTCGTAGCCACAAAGTCCTCCAAGTCGAGATAATACCACTGTGAGCACTGGATCAGAGGAGATCGTTCTCTGATTCAGATTTAGATTACCATCTGGGGATGAGTGAACGAAATGTATGAATAAAGTCCGCCCCGTGAAAAGGGCTGTGACGCATGTGTAGCTAAGACGTATTCTTGGCTCTAGATGGCGCTACTGAAACAAGAGACGCTAAACGTAGGCTTAAAATTGTAGATTTCTTCCGCGGTCTTTATGACAAAAACCATAAGCAACAACAACACTAACATTATCATACCTGTTCTCACATAATACAGGTAGTTGCAATATTTCTCTGATCTTAAATATGTTTTTCCGAATTCGGAGAGGTTTAAAATACGAACATTCATTAATATTCAGTTAAGTATTTTTACGACTTAACAGATAAACATATTCTTATTTTCTTCAGTTTTTCAAATTACCTTTACTATATCTGAAATCAATTAATCCGCATAATTGGAATAATGTTCTAATTCCAAAAATGGTTTTTTTAAGTTTAAAGTGAGAAAATTCATTAATATGCTGTTCAATTTTTACTCTCTCGTATACGTAGTTTAGAGAAAGTATTGCAATTGTCAAAAAAATTCGAACTCGAGATTTTGACGAATCTCCACGTTTTATATCTCCCTGAGTTTGAAAAACACTTTTTGGAAAAATGCCCGCCCGTCTGTCTATCTGTGACAAAAATAACTCAAAAATGAATTGAGCTAGACTGATGAAATTTGGTATACGGTCTTCACACTAAAGTCGCAGATTTCTGTCACATTTTGAGTAAGATCTGTTCACTGGAAATCCATCTGCGGTTGTCCGAAAATAAATTATCGAGATAATTACAAAATGGAGAGAACTAGAAAGATAAAATTCGGTACATTGATTTAACATCTATACTGCAGACGCTTGTCAAATTTTAAGCTAAATCCAACTAAGAATTGACCGTCTGTTGGTCCATACTTTCAGAAATATGTAAACACGACAATTCAAAAACGTAGTAACTTAAATAAGTCAAATTTTGTATGGGATTTTGGGACTAAAATTGCAGTTTTTGTTTCGATTTATTGAGGAAAACATGTTTCAAATCCAAATCTTATTTTTGTATGTTATTAACACATTCTAGAGATTAATCGCCAAATAATTCGCCAAGGATTACAGGATGTCTACAGTAAAAATGCTAAATTCATGCCAAAAATTAATATTTCTAAACCATTGTATGCCAACGTAAGGTATCTCCGGCATGAAAAAGATTTTTAGAAAGTTTACGAGAAAGTTTTGGAGAGACCACCCCGCTGGCTTCACTATTACATTAATTTATACATGAGAAAGTAAATAAATGAGAGAACTTGCGACAACCAGCCAGAAAGCATTGCCTTTCTGTTCTAACCACCAATCAGCTGTGCGAATGCAAATGGCGTAGAGATGGCGTGTTTGATGGACGCCCGCAGACTCGCTAGAGGATTAACCGGAGGTTGTGATGTATGGACGTAGCATAGTCCCAGATAAAGGCCCACGCATCCGAAGGTGGAACAAACAAAAGGGTTTGAGCAGATTACAGTAAACAATGAGACTGTCTGGAGAGATCCCATTGTGTGCTCCTATCATGCAGATGATCGAGATGGAGCCAGTACGGAATGTGTCCCGGAACAGACAAACAGGTGGTCTTCGACGCCGTTGAATCGGAAGAATTCTGCTATAAATCTCAACCCTGAAGAATTGGCTTCCAATTTAAAATGCTCCTTCCTAGAAATCCCTTATATATCGCTATTTGGTACACACTTATCCAACGACGAATCAAGTTTTTCGGATATATTGTAACCAACCGTATGTAGTTAGTATACTACTACAAAAATATGCAAGCTTCTATCTGTTGAACAACAATATTTTTGATGTTCGAAAAAATATTTTTATTTTTCCCTGGATAAATGAATAATTGTTTCTATGATATTTCTGTTTATGTTCTGCGATATTGTTTGCCGAAATTACTTGTGAAAATTGCTGGTTATGTTTTCCAACCGATCAGCCGCAGTTAATAAATAAAAGATTTTTCTTAACAAAAGTTTTTATTAGTGCATTAATTAGTGCAGAATTTAAAAAAAAATCTGGAAATAAAAGCAAAATATGCTGATAATAACTAACATGAAACTCCAGCCGTCTTTGGTGACCAGTTATATGCGCTAAAAATTTGTATATTTAAAATAATTCGTAAAGCTAAAGAGTCAGTCAGCCTCCCAGTCGGAACTACTACACTAATTGCACCATTTTTTATTTTGTACATGCTTTTTTTCGATTTCCCTCAAAAATGAAAGGTATAAGAGGATAAAATAAACATTAATGACATATTTAGAGGTTATGAGCTTTCATACAAAACAAAAACTTTTGGAATTGGCTCAATGTTTGGGGTTGGCGCTCCCTCTCTCTCTCTCTCTTTTCTCCCTCTTAAACAACGCACAGTAAATGATTTTCTCGTAAAACTGAAGAAGTAGTGGCAATCAGTGATGACTTATTTAGAGGTCGTGGCTTTTATATGAAATAAAATTTCGTGAAATCAGATTTTTTTCTTGGCGGGGGGGGGGGGGGCTAAATGAGCGATTGGTTTATTGGTTATTACTCAGAATATTTTAAATACATAGATAATAAATAAAAGAGCTCATATACTACTATGATAAAAAAAAATTATTCTAAATTCTTCAGTTAAAATAAATCTAATGTCATCACTCTACATGACATTTTCACTAGGCAGAAAGAATCGAAAATTAGATTTGTTCTCATTAATATGCTGCTTTTGGTGACTCTATACGTATAATAAAACTCGGAAATATGCAATCAGATCTCTATTATCACTGCTTAAAAAATGAATTCTCGTTAACATTTTTACTTTCTCGTATACGTGGTATTGAGAAAGTACAGAAACCGTTAAAAAAATTCAAATTCAATATTTTGACGAATCTTCCCGTTTCAGACCTCCCTGAGTTCGAAAAACACATTTCTGGAAAATGTCCGTCTGTCTGTAACAAAAATAACTGAAAAATGCTTTTAGCTATTATACGAAATACGGCCTTGCACCAAATTTGTAGATTTCTATCAAATTTTCATCAAAATCTGTTCAGAGGAAATCCGTCTGTCCGGCTGATCGAATATAAGTGAATTGACGACAATTACAAAATGAAGAGAACTGGATAGATAAAATTTGGTACACATATTTAACATCCACAGTGTAGACACCTGTCAAATTGTGAGCCAGATTCAACAAGGGGGTGACAGTCTGTTGTCCTGTATTTAAAAAAAAAAACATTTAAGGTAATTCAAAAACGCAATGACTTAAATCTATCAAATTTGGTAAGGAATTTAATGCCTATAAGTGTAGTTTTGTGTCAAATATTTGTCTCAATAGTATCCAAAAATAAATTCGATTTCAGGGTACTATTAACCGCCTTGTAGGAATTAATCGCCAAATAACTGTTTAAGCATGACACGATAGATTCAGTAAAAATGCTAAATTTACGTCTAAAGTCAATAACTATTGCACGCCAATGCCATGCAAACGTCCTCTGACATGACAAGTTTATTAAAGAATATGCGAGAAAGTTTTGGGTTACCGGAAAGTACCGGAAGTTTAAAATGTGAACGATTTATTTATTAGTGAATGATTGCTTGGTTTATTGCGGTTTAGAGCTTTTAGTTTAGTTATATTAATGTCCCGTTTTTAAAGCAACACTAAGGCTATTTTCAGAAGGATCTCGCAATTTTGAGCCGCGGTCAGATGATGAGGACGACACCTGAGCTGACACCTCCATCTACAAATTTCTACGGCGTAAGAGAAGGAGGCTGCTTACACAACTGTTCTTCGGTGGAGTCGGGTCTCGAACCTGAATCCTCTCCGATTCCGAAGCGAAAACCTCATCACCAGGCTACCGTGTAAGACGTGCTAGACTAGAGATTTACTATTTGCTTAAAAAGAAAATGGCTAAATATTAATTAGTGAAATTTAGCATAATGAGGGAATTATAAAAATCCAATTCGGATAAATGAGGAAAATTTAGATTAATTCAGATCCCTGCTGGAAATCTAGGCAAAATTTAAAAAATGTGAGAATTTAAATAAACACTCCAAATATTCTTGCTATACGGATTAAACCCTGATAATTTGTGTCCCAGCTAATATGGGACGCCCCGGCTTCACTTCATTGACTAGTTCATTTCATATTTTGTATCAGATTATGGTGAGAAGATATATATATATACATATTTTTACATGTTATTATTCTTTCTGGAAAATCTTATCACATTATTTTCAAAACCCACCAAATATTTTGAATTCCAACTCACTCCAACACCATATCAATTTTAGAAGAAAAAAATTAATGACACATCCCAAGAATCACAGTTTTCCCCTCCACAAATAATAACACTTTCATCTAAAGATGGTGTTTATCGAGCGCATGCGTAGGACACGTCTAAACCCTTGGTGAAGATTAGCATCCTTCAAGAACAAACTTTACTTTCAACTGTGAAATCTGCATCAGAATGGGAGGGTGGAAGAATGGGGGGGGGGCTGCTCTGGCTCACACGTAATGATGATGTCAATCAAAAAGGATGATCTCGTGTATGTATGCCGCCCGTAAAAACACACGCCTTCAGTTTTTTTTTTTTTTTTTTTTTGCATTTTTTTGTTTTTAGAAATGTGCGATGAAAATCGTAGTGAAGTTTTTCATCATGAGGTTACGTGAGGGTGTTTCTTTGTTTTATGGCGCGCTCAGCTGATTGGGCAGATTTATGTTGAAGAAACTGTTCTGAAAAGAAAGGAGCAAGCACGTACGTAGGTGTTTTCCGAGCGCCAGTTTATTTTCAATTAAAACCATTGTTTGCATTCGCTTCCTTAAAGATAATTGTCTTTTAATTCCCACTAGCCCAATATGAGTGAGTGAATGTGTAATTACCCATACTTTCCTGTTTAGATCAAGTTTATATGGTTGAAAGCTCTCAGAAATAATGTTTACTGGAATTTGTATTGTAAACAAATGATTTCCAAAATAAAGTTTCAAATGAGCAATTGTTTTTAATGTGAAAAACCGAAAGGTAAAAAAAAAAAAAAAAAAAAAAAAAAACTCCACTTCTGAAGAATTATTAGTGTAAATATCTTTGTGAACTAATTTTATGAATGATTTAAGTAAAGGAAGGAAATTGCTATGCAATTTTTATAAACAACATCAAAAACAAAAAATTAACTTTTAAGAAGAAATTAAAAACGATCAGATAAATAAATTGTTTTTCATACTGAGGATCATAGGATTAATCATTGACTCATAATGGCCAATTTAGAGAAAAAAAGGATGTGAAAACTGACTTTGAAATTAAATATTTTCAGAATTATTAAGCCTGAATGTATTTCCAGATGACGTTACATTCGCGAACAATACCATTTAATATTTTTCAAAAACCAGCAGCTACGAAGTAAACTTTTTTTCTTTCTCCCAAAGTTAACTTTTACCGCTTTATTTGAAATCGATCATTATGATAAAATTTAAAAACGAAGATCAATAATTTCAGAATAGGATCTTTTTTTTGAACTGCAGATTCTGATTGACAGGAAAATGCTTATAGGTATTTTTTTGGTGGTCCTGTTTTTTTCGATAAAATTGAACTTTGCAAAAACTCATGCAAATATTGATCTTAAATCATTAACATTTATAACTTTCTATGATGCATTCATTTTACTCAATTAAAAAAAATCAAATTTGTGCTTTTTAAAAATTTACTCCTTACCTAATTAAACTATCAAAACGTTGAACAGCTCATTTATTAGGTCTATTTATACAATTTTCTTACCTTAATATTTTTTCCTCTTATTACTATCTTTTTATTTAAAAGTAAAAAACCGGTGTTTCAACTTGCACCTCCTGCTTTCTTTATCCGCTACCATATCCGGGTGCAAGCATAAGGACAGGTCCAAATCAACAACTTGTGCCAATAAAATTTCTGTAGCATATTTTTTTCCATATTTTGATACTCACTCATAAGAATTCCACGGACTAATATTTTAATGAATGAAATATGTCTCTTTTTATATATAGTACCAATACATGAATCGATAAGGTCTACGAAATCGCCAAAAAATTAATCTATGAAAAAAAATGAGGGAATTCTTTTCGAAATGACTGATTCATCCGAAAAAAAGATATTATGAAAAATAATTAATTACATTTTTATATTTTAGATAAAAATCAGTAAAGTAGAGTGTAGGTAAAGAGAAAAATCATTTAACAGATTTTAATATTATGATAATCGGGATGAATGATTCTGTTAATCTCCCTATATTCACTCAAAATATGGAAGTAAATTAAAACAGAATTATCCTCTTTTTCCTATCTATATTGATTCTTGCGCACTGTTTTTATTACCTTGTTATATATGAAGTACAAAGTAAGTCTAGTAACAAGAGGTTGACCGTCTGTCGGTGTGTACTTTCAGAATCATGTAAATGCGATAACTCAAAAATGCAGTGAATGAAATATATCAAATCTGGTATGGGATTTTATGACTACAACTGTAGTTCTATGTCAAATTTTAGTTTCAATTGGTTGGGAAAAATGTGCCTAAATTATAAATTCTATTTTCTTTTCTGTTAACCGTATACCAAGGATTAATCATCAAAAACCTCGTCAAGAATTACATGATAGATTTAGTAAAAATGCTAAATTCACGCCAAAGGTTAATATTTCGTAATATTGAAAGCCAATGCTTTGCATAGTGTTCACTGAGAGCATACGAGAATGTTTTGGGGAGACAACTCCGGATAGATTTTACGACAGCGATTGCTGAAATTCAACTTGCAACAAATATGAAGAAGCAAATTGATTTAAAATTTTCTTATGTTTTAATACTTATAAAAATTGCATAATGTCTCACTACTTCCTTACAGGAAAAAAATTGAGACACTTCAAATAGGAACGTATTTCAGAATCAATGGATTAAAGCACACATAAAAATAAAAGCATATGATAATTATTAAAATTAGGAAGGATAAATTAAACCAGTAATATAAATTATTGAAAACCCGTGTTTCGAAATACAAAAATTCAGTTGAAATAGTTCAATTTGATGATATGATAATAAAAATCAGTTGAACACTCTCCATAAATTTCCAAATCACAACCCTTTAAAATTATCAGCATTCTATTAAATGCAAAATGGTGTCGCCAGAAAATAAATAATTTCTTTTTTAAGCATGATAATAGCTGTATGCTCGCTATTTGAAAATTTCACGATGTGTTGCACGTAGTGAAAGTTGAAGTAGTTGAAAATTGTTCAAAATTTTCTATTTGAAATCAATTTTGGCTCGTAATTCTGCCTTAGAATAAAGATTATTGAGAAAGAATTTTTTTAAATTCCAATTAATTTTTAATGAAAATTTCATCGAAAGACATATTATTCCACCAAAATTATATTTTACTTCAAAATTAAATTTTTGGCGGAGTTAATTTTATTTCTATGCATTTTTTTCTTAATTTTTAGAAAAACATTTTGATAAACAACGATTTTTTTTCCTCTTTGTCGTTATTGCATGCGATCTGCAAGATATTAAATGAATTTTTAAAAACTAGCCGCCATTGACGACCCATTTGTTAGCTCAGATTATTGGATTTTTGGTAGTTAAACACGATGCTTATTGACTTGAATTGTTTAATTTCTTTTACATGTCCTTGCTTATGAGTGAATAAGAATTTTTAGTAAGCTCTAGTAAGAGCGTTTCTAATAATATTTTGCAGCTTCATTTATTAGCGATATGTTGAATTAAGTGCAGGTGTAAAATCGTTTAATAAAACAGTCTGAAATGCTCGTATAGCAATTTGTTTACATTTGAATGTTGCTATTCAACAATAAGCAATAACAATGATTTCTGTGTCACATGTATTAGCGTTATATATATATATTTATAGAGAGAGAGAGATATAGATAGATAATTCATTCAGACAAATCATTATCATATACGAGATTTCGAATCAAGAAGCTCGAATTTCCTTTAAAGAAATATTCAATTAATACTACCTAGACTACACCTTCGATAAAGTTAATATCTACTGCAAGCACGACAGGTATCCAGGACGTTGCGCAAGGGAGATTTATATTGGCCCGGGCACCGCACTGCCGCCCTTGGGCCCCGCTGCGCCCTCACCTACCGTGTGCCCCCCACCTGTAACGACGTCGGTAGAAGTGACGGATTTCTGCGGTGGCGGAATTCCAAGCACGCTGCTGAGCCTTGGCGATGTATCGCCAGATTGGCGCATTTTGCGATCTGTAGAGAACTGTAGAGAACCAGTAATTAGTTTTCATGGGTATTGACAAATTGCAGGTTTTGACTTGCGGAGATGTCAAGAAAATTTAAAACGAAAATAAAATTATACTGTTTACAATTAAACGTATTGCAGCTTACAATTGGAAAACGATATTCCTTTTTACTTTCACATATGTGCAATTCTTTTTGGCTTTATCGTATATATATATATCGTTTGGCTTTATTGTATATCGTATATTTAAAGTAAGGAAAATAAAATCATAAAAAAATTTGTTCTCGAGATTTTGAAGAATCGATACGTGCATTGCTCTCTGGTTCCACGTGCAGATCGCCAGACGATTAACTCTCAAATGGATTTGGTTCAAAATCTGGTACGAATCTTATCTTTAGATGATAAAACTGAGTATTAAATTTCATTTATCCAAATTGATACTTTTATGAATTCACATGTATGCGAAATAACAGACTGACAAAAGGGTAACTCTTTGACAGATTTAGTTTAAAATGTGATATTTTCTACACTTTAGATGGCATCATTAACACTTTAAAATGATTTCTATACTTTAGATGCTAAGTCTGTGTTTCCAATTTTATCTATCTGGCTCTTCAAGTATTGATGTTATTGCATTCCATTGTACTCTTAGAGCAGGGATGGACATTAAGTCAATAGCCATCGACCGGTGGAACACTAAGACTTTTGTTGTGACTGCCTTTACTAAGACGCGCATACTAAAAAAAAAACAATTGTTACATTCACGTGATACCCATTCGGCAATGTTGATGTGGAAGAAAGGACTGAAAATATAAATTATATATTCTCTTTATCTCTTGAGGAAAACAAAGTTTTTCTCCTTCAAAATGATATAATTTCAAAAGCACATAGTTCAGAACCTAAGAATTATTTATGAAATCCAATGGACGAAGTAAAATAACTTAACTTGAAGAAAGTTTCATATCATTTAGCATCGTTCTTTGGCTTCACCTACCTGTGTGAATCTGCATTTTAAACGAGGAATATAATTAAGACAACATACTGTTTCCGTCTCACAGACGACCGCTTAGAATCCATTACAAGATTAGCAGTTAGTAACTATACTCCGAGATATTCAAGTTGGCGAACAGTATGCAGTATAGATCTTCTACCTACTATAACTACGAGAACTAACTTCATATGAAAATGATTCATTTTTTAATGTATATTTAATTGTTTGATATTGATTGTATCATTTGATATTATTAGATTTTTGCTTATTATTATTATGTTTGTAGTCATGTCAGTTTAGTACATATTCCGTATTTATTATTAAGTTGTAATAAATATTGTTGACTCTTTTTTCCAGGTCACCACACCTAAGACACTGGGTGGACCGTAACACCTTGAAAAATTTAGAAGTAGCCCATATCTTAGAAAAGTATGCTCATCCTTGCCTTAGAGCAAACAGACAGGTTTCCTCAGAATGGTTTTCACTCAAAATTTAATAGAAATCTAGAAATTTGGTTCAAAGTACCGTATACCAAATTTCATCCATCAAGCTCAAAGCATTTTTAGGGTTATTGTGTTAAGACAGTGAAAGACAGACTTAATTCCGAATATCTGGTTTTCGGGTTCAGATCTGGAAATTCGTCAAAATCTCGTTTTCGAATTTTTTAACGATTACAGTGCTTTCTCTTTTCATTCTTCGTATACAAAAAAGCAAAAAGCCCTATTATCATTAAAATATTCGACCTCACGCCTTTGATGAATCTTCGCTTTTCAAAACTCCTTGAATCCGAGAACACGTCTAATGGATTTGCGCCTGTTTATCTGTAGACACAATAACTTAAAAGCACTTATGTTAGATGATGAGATTTGGTAAATAGCATTTACTCAAAAAAGTGTAAATTTGTGTTGTGTTTTATGCGGAATGCCATTGAAGAAGGACCAATTCTCAATTTACTTTCCTTGCTTACAAACAAATGTCTTTAAAACTCCTTCCCTGTTTATTATTAATTAAATCATGTTTAGATTCATTTTTCAAGTGTGGAGTGGTTTAAAATTTTAAGTACAATTTTTTTTATTACTTGAAAATGGTTTGAAATATTTTATTCATTGAAAATGATTAAAAAAAATGATCAATTGTTTAAATTTTAGTAAAAAAACCGCTCTACACTAACTTTTGGAAAAAATTATTTCATCCGTTGGTATGAATTTCTCTTCTCAAGATTTCCTTCGTCAGTATATTAGAATTGTCCAGAGAAGTCTTTAACTTTTGGAAATATTTAAAAATATCCCTACCTATCCCTAATCCTAACTCTATTCTTACTTTCACAGATTAGGTGGAAGTTCTTTCTTTCTATATTATCTTCAGCAATTTCAATTTTTTATTTAGTAATGCATTTTTTACTGTTAGTAGACCACTGTTTGTTCCAATTCGATTTTAATTATTAGTTTTAATTTGATTGCTCTTGAACATTATATATAAAGCAGATACTACTGAAAAATAAGCAAAGGTAAAGGAGGTGAGGAATCACATGTTAGAGGAAATTCGTTATGGGATCTCAAACTGCATATTTTGTTTATATATTATATTGGACTGTAGCAAAGGTTAAAAAGCTGAGGCCTGCTGCTTCATAATATTCTCACTTCATTTGGAGGTTATTGCAAATATTTTTTTCACTATTATTTTAAATTTATATTTGGGATTGTATTTTTTTTTCTTTGTTAGTGGATCCTTATTTGTCAACTAACAAAACTTAACAACTTGTTAAAAAGTCAATTTTTTCCCAACATTATGAATTTTTTAAGAATTTAATATGTTTAATGTTCTAACAGGTTTCTTTATAAAAACTTTAGAATTTTGTTTCTGAGTCTATTCTTTTGGGAAGTTATACTGTTTGTTATATTTGCATTTACATAAGTTTTAATGCAGTTTTCTTTTAGATATGATTTTCTGAAATTCTAATCCTTGAGTGAATTTTTATACCTGGTAGCAAAGATCTAATTCAATGAGAAATTTAAAGATTTCCTTACTAATAAACAACAAATTGAGAAAATGTATTGCAATGAATAACGGTTAACACTTCTCAAACAATATTAGAATAATTTCAGAATGTATGTGGAATTTAGATACAATGTAATAAACAAGTTAGAAGTTTTAAAGCTGCAACAAGAAAACTGCCATAAACTAACAGTTAATGAAATATAATGAAATGTAAAATGTAAATGTAAACGTATATGTAAAATTATTTAAACTTCACAAATCTTTCATCATATTATTTTATTTTAGTTGGCCACAATTTTTAAAATAGTCCATCTAAAATTTTGTTCTTAGTGAATGCTAAACTGATAATATAGCTTAGTATATTCCTTTATGAAGTATTAGAAGGAATCTGTTGACACCAGAAACAGCTCAAGTATAAATATTTTGGATATATTTAAACAGCAGTTTATTTACCTTTGCATGCAGTAACATTTAAATCTATTGCCATGAATTTGTGGCAATCTTTCTTAGACTATATTTATTCAAACGCAACTTATAAAATTATATATATGTGTGTGTGTTTGCGTTCGTGTGTATAAACATATTTTAGCATTTGCATGGCCAAATAGATGGAAGAAACTTTTGGAATTTTAACTTCGATGTGTTTTATCCAAGAGTCATAATTTGTACAGGCAAGAAACGATAAGCGATGTCAGTATACAATGCGACACAAGAGGGAAAAAAAAATCAGAAATGTTTCCCTTCAGTGATTTTAATATGATATTTTGATAGAGATTTCTTTAACTCGAGTTTACTTAGGAAAGGGAATCTTAGGTATCTTTAAAAGAATGTTGTAAGCATTAAGGATTTTTATCCCATCACTCGGAGCATGAGAAAAGGCTGAAGTCAGCAGTTTAATAAAATGCGTTTTCAATTAAATTTTTAAAAAAATTGTGGAATAAGAGATTTTTTCAGAATGAAGTTAATATGAGATAAATCAAGATTTAAATTTGGAATTTAATTAAGATTTAAATTATATATATATATATATATATATATATATATATATATATATATATGTGTGTGTGTGTGTGTGTGTGTGTGTATGTGTGTGTGTGTGTGTGTTAACACTATTACATAATTTTATGTAAATGAAACATAAAACATCGCCATACTATTAAGGACTAGAAGTGTTTAAATCATCTTTAAATTTTTTTCATCGTAAACAAAGTTTAAACTTCTATTTGCCCTTTCTTGGAACGTGAAAACAATATTAATTGATTAAAATGGTGAGTAAAAAAATAAAGCTGAGGTAAAAAGAATTAAATTTTCAGATGTAATTAGAAAGGTGGAGGAATTGGAATTTAAATTACTGAAGCGAAAAAAACCTTGATACATTTCTCATAATTAAACATTCAGTTGCTCTTTCATCTTTCTCGGTACTAATTGGCTGGAAGTAACAAAATCAGAACGTTAATCGGAAATTAGAAACTCTCTCCAAGATATTTATATTTTATCCCTCTGAGTGGATATTCTCTTCTGCTACGAGATGATATCCGTGATCTTATCAAGTGGTCAGACACCGAAAAAGTGTCGGGTGAGGATCTTCGGAGATTTATTGCACAATGCATATTTATGAGAATAATTCCACGTGTGACTCTTTCATTAGATGAGAAAGCCTTTAAAACAGTGAAAAGAAAATTAAGAATAACGAAATTCCTTTCGAATGCTATAAAGCATTTTTAATAGCAAAGCTTCTTGAATTATGAGTCAAAACTCTGCATGGCGTCTCGCAGTCAGGTTCTGAAATTCTGACAGCGCGCATTCTTACACGTTAGTTAGTAAGAGTAAGTCAACGAATTAGCTTCATTTCTACACATATATGCTACATTTTGGAAATTCTGACTCTGATTCAATGGCTGACCAAATAATAATGCAACAAAAATTCCACTCATTCCTATAGTTTTTTAAAGAAATTCTGACAGCATGTATTTTTTTTTCCGGTTTTTAAAAATTAGACAGTAAAAATAATTCAAAAATTCATCTTCAAATCACTTCAAGTTTCACACATTTCTACAATATTTTACATAATCTGACATGTTATATTTTAGCCTAAATTTTATAAATTAGCAAAAATAAATAAAAAATCGCCTGAAGTTTCCCGCATTTCTGCAATATTTCATATATTCTGACAGCATATATTCTTTTCAAGCCCTTGAACATTAGCAAACATAATTAAACAAGTCAAACTAAATATCACGCATTTCTACAATATATTAGATATTCTGACAGCATATATTCTTGTCAGGTTCTTACACGTTACTTAGCAAGGATAATTCAACGAATAAGCTTTATTTCCACGCATTAATGCTACATTTTAGAAATTTTGATGACATGCACGCTGATTCAGTGCCTGGCAAAAAATAATTTTACAAACTAACTTGCATTCCACTCATTCCTATCTTTTTTTTTTTTTTTTAGAAATTCTGACGGCGTATATTCTTTTTCAGCTTTTACAAATTAGATAGTAAAAGTAATTCAACAAATCACAAATTACCTTAAGTTTCACACATTTCTGCAATATTTTAGATATTCTGTTAAATTATATTTTCGAACAGTTTTTACAAATTAGTTAGCAAAATTAATTCAACAAATCATTTTAAGTTTCATGTATTTCTACAATATTTTAAAAATTCTGACAGCATGTACTCTTTTTCCAGCTTTTACAAATTAATTAGCAAAAGTAATTCAGCTAATAGCCTTAAATTTCACGCATTTCTACAATATTTTTAGATATTCTGAGAGCATATATTCTTGTACATATTATCAAAAATAATTCTAATGAGCCCAAATATCAGGTATTTCTGGTACATTTTAGGTATTCTGAAAGACTGAATCAGAGTATTCGAAAATTCAAAGTAGATCCCGCAACTTTGCTCCAAGAATTTGGTTTTTCTTAAACGTACTTTCAGAATAATCTGATTTTTTTTATTTATTTAGTTTATAAGGGCCATCTACAAGCCAAATTTAAATTGAGTACAGTTTAAATTTCAAATACTTATTTTTTTTTCAATTTTTCAATTTATTTGCAGATTTTATCTTTTGCGCGCTCGCGCGTGTGTGGTTAGTTCTTTAATTTACCAGTCAAGAGCCTCAAAAAAACTTTTTTTTAAACTTAGAATACGTTGAAAATGCAGATATTTTTTTTTTTACAAATTTTTTAAAGACTTATTCTTAAATTTAAATTTAAAATTATTTCACTTTCGGCATATTGAAATTGTCTTGCAGGTGATATGCAATTGAACATTTAAAAACATTTGCTTGTTGTAATGGTTAGTACTTAAAAAAATTGCTTACAAAGATTTTAAATTTAAATCAATAAAAATATCTCACTTTGAGAGTTTAGAGGGCTACGGAGGGGTAAAACTTGCTTCAGTGTTCCCACAAAGATTGATCCAGGGCTGAACATCACCAATATCTTGGCAAATATAAATGGTATCGTGATTAAGCTCACGCTCTCCATAATTTTTTATTTAAAAAATAGCCTAAACCCTTTAATATTTAATTTTTATGAAGTCAAAAACCTCTATACTTCCACTTTATTCCTTCGTTTGCTTTGCCATTGTGAGTTTATGCATGTTAACTCCAAACATAAGACGTAGAATAGTGTAATTTAAGTTACTTCAAAACGGCCGCGGTGGCCTGGTGGTAAGGTTTCGGAGTTTCTGAAACCGGAGGGTGACTCGATTCCGTCGATGAAAAGTTGTGTAGTCGGGTCTGATGACGTTAAATCCGTCAGTTCCGAACGTTCTCCTGCTGGTGTGGAGAAGGGGGTGTCAGCTGAGTGCCGTCCTCGTCCTCTGATCGCTGTTCAAAATTATGAGTACCGTCCTAAAATAGCCCTTGTATTGATTTAAAACGGGACTTTAATATAAATAAACTAAACTTGAGCTACCTTAGATGCAGTTTAAAACGAATTAATTTATTTTATCAGTTTCTTTAATGCGAACGAAATCTTTAAATAAAGACAAATTTTGTTGGCGATAAAATTAGATAATTTCAAATAATTTTAATATTTTCCTTTAAAGGAGGATTTTGAAATTATGGATTCTGACCCATAAAGAATAGAGCGGTGTAGATTTTTCAATTGAAAAAGATTTGAAAAAAAAAAACAACAGTTCACCAATTTTTGCATATTTTTATTTAACTATATTTGTTTCATGTTTCTAAAGAAAGAATTCTATAGTTAGTTTATCTTTCTTTTCTTCACATAATAGAATTTTTAAAATGTTGTTGTACATTCTTCATGACAACACGCTATTTTAATATTTTCATAACTTAATAATAGTGGAGTGAATTCACTTAATAATGGAGCAGACTGTTAATAGATTATGTTAATTAATCGAAATAATTCCTCTTAATACTTCGTGAATACAACCGAATACAAATCTTAACCCTTAGTAGCCTGATTTACGAAAGTGATTTATTTTTAATATTACTGTGTTTGCTTGAGGGTCTAGATGAAGGGAAAAATAGCCAAAGAATTAGTAGGTAGGTTTTATGTAGGGCGGAATGCCTGAAGTATCAAAATTGATACTCACAAAAATAGCACTAGTTTCTTCAAGTAAAACATGCACTCGCAAAAAATAATTATATCATAGCGAAAATAATATATTCACTTACCTCAAAAGTATTTATATTCTTCAGAAAAAGAAAATATATCAAATTTGTATTCAACAAAACTTTTAGTAAAATGTGTTTACTTGTTCACTTTGCCGCGCAAGTAATATGTCATAGATAAAATAAAACAATAATAACATTTGATTTTTTTAAAAATTTCGTTGGAAAGAATATTATACAACAGTAAAATACGTACAACCAACCTATAAAAAAAAACTAATAGTAATGTGAACATTCGGTTTAAAAGATTGGTATCAAAATTGAAACTCTAGGTCATTAAGGGTTAATACTTCCCGAATATAACTTTTAATATAACTGGATTTTTTTCTTTATTTTCTGTTTATGAATATTTCTCGCTGCCTTTGGTTCCATCCTGCCAATAAGGAATTTGATTTTGCCTGCCAAATTCTGTCATTTTTCTGTTCGTAAACTTTGACAAAACAATTACGAATTGTGTCTTGAATTGGCAAAATAAATTTCAGGGTTTTTATTCTTCTAAAAAATTTAAAAATTTTTTAACATTTTCCTAATTTATACCACCTCTGTTATACTCTAATTCAGATTCAGAAATTTCATTACCAGCCATTATTTCGTATTTTGTTTTTCAAAATAAATTGTTTTCCAAATATGTTATTCAATCAACCAAACAATTTTTTTTTCCATTTTTGGACTTTTTTATTTAATTTAAATTTACTTCGTTCTCTAATCCTTTTTTAACATTTAAATTTTATTGCCATTTCGAAAAAGTAAAATTTAACTCGAAATACTTATAGATATGTTAACATTTTACTGAAATCGTCTGCGAATGATATTGAATTATATTTAGCAAAAACAAGATTACGTACTTAAAGATGAAGCAGCTTTCATAATTAT
>JAPMOR010064657.1:600669-620839 GCA_026543865.1 Argiope aurantia | reverse complement strand
GCTGTATGTGGATTCCATTTTATAATTGGAATTATTTTTCATATATAAGCCAACAAAATATGAATTAGGGTTCATTTTACAACAACAACAAAAAGAATCTGCGTATGATGTTCAGGTTTGTAATTTATCTTCACTTAAAAAAATGATAATTAAATGCTACTAGAGACATTTCCATAATATATTTTTACACATGATTTATAAATCCAAACCCATTTCGTTATCAAAAATGTTTATTCAGGAGGAAAATTTTCATCGAATTTTATAAATAGAAATGCACTCATTTAATTCCAGACACTGAGATTTATCTAAAACTGAATTTATCATCAGTCAAAATGTAAAACTCTTTTAAATGAGACTAAAAGGATTGCTTTTAGATTTTAATTCCAAAATGAAAACAATAAGGAATAAAAAAAAAAGTCTATCTGGATATATAAAAAAGGAGAAGGGGAAAAAAACCTTTATTCTGGTCCCCTTTTATCAGAACCCCTGAGATCTCCCCTGCAAAACACTCATATTACCAATATACTTATTTCACGTAAAACCTGATAGAGATCAATAATTTTGATATTAATATCACATATCAATTTTTTTCCCTGGCGCATTTCGTTTTCAAATAATCATGATGACAGTGATGGATTTCTGTCTAGGTAGCTTAGCTGCCTAAGTGAGCTGCGCTAAGAGAAGGGGAGAGTAGGCAGGTAGATTAAAAAAGATATTAGTCTGGTTAGCAAATTAATGAATTTGTAAACAATGTAATTTCTATGTATCAAATTCTAAACTATGAGGATAATATTAATACTTCGCCTAGTCTAATTAATCAAATCTCTATTCTTTAATATGTTCAGTTATTTATTTTAATTTTATAAACATTAAATATTAGTTTATTCAATAATATGTACAAACATGAATGCTAAGCAATCATGGATAATAATAAATAAATAAAAACATTTGCTTTTTCACAGAATAAAATAAAATAATAATCCAAAAATAAATCATTGGCATGCTGTTAAATTAACCATATGTTTAAATGAAACAGTTTATTAGATGAAGGTATTAGTATTTCTTAGGGCAGGCCACCAAATGTTTAGTATCTATCATTTTGTATTGATAATTAGAAATATTTGTGTGCCGGGAAGTTAAAAATATGGAAATTCAGCAACAATTAGAGATGGGAATTTTAAATGACTACAGTACTTTTAATTAATATTCATCGCGTATGAAATAAATTCCTCTTGGCAAGCTGGAAGGCAAAAGTAGATTCCTTCGCATTTAAGTTACAATCTGGCAATATAAACTGTTAATGTTGGGAACAGTTAATATTAGAGCTTGGAATCACTTTTCAGCCCCTAACTTCTAAGAAATTACGGATATCAAAAATTTTAAATGTAAAAGTTGTTCGCCTTAAAAAGACACTAATTTGGCTAATTGGAGTAATTTTTCTATCTTTAATATTAAGAAATTTTATAGCGAAATGAAAATTCCAACGCCCACCATTTCCACCGCCTTTGAGCTAGATGGGTGATTTTCGAACTTGACCGATATTTTTACATTTCTAACAACATATTCGAAACTAGTTAAAATCTAAATAGAATTACTCTCTCTCTATAAACTTTTGAACAAATATTTGGTTTTGGGTTCCAGGGACCATGATCAGTAAAGAATTGCAGAAATTTTCCCAAAGTCTTGTCATGAGAACTATTGCAGTATATAGTCGTCCTATAGGAATTTACCTAAAAAATAGCATTAAATGTCTGCTAGAACGTCAGTCAGTCTATTTGTTTCGATCATCCAGTAATTCTCGCCAACGATGCCAAATTCACCTGACATCTGCCTGGTAACCCCTGAAGAAGCGAGGCAACAAGTGAAATCTTGAAGCAGTTTACACATCTCGCGCGGTGAGAATGTAGACAGCACTCATGTTCCGGTTTCTTATCTACTAACAAGGGTTTGAGTGTTTGCAAGTAGCATTGGGCTGATAAAAATACCTTTCCTGGGCTTGATGGACAACATTAGAACTGGATAGCCAGTAGTTCTTGTTTTGTTTCCGTCTTCAAATATTTACGGAAATCCTTTGGCAGCTGATTGATGCCAATCGGCAAATGCCTGTTATCGCTCTCTCTGTTTTTTGAATATTGCAGAAAATAGGGATTTTTGGCAATCACGGAATTAAAAAACGAGCGACCAAATCTCGAATATCTTTAAAATTTTGTTACAATATATATCGGCTATGACCAAATTCTGATGAAATTGTTGATGATCTATATCGCGTTTTCGTAAAAACATCATATTTCAAAATATGATATACATTGACAGTGAATTAATACTTCCTAAAACCACCAACAATTCAGAAAAATCTTTATAATTTCGTTATATAAATAGTAAGACAATCTTATAAATAAAGATGTTTTTATAAAATACAATTTTAGTACAAAACCACTATATTTTAATAAATGATATTGGACTGACCACGTTATTTTTTGTCCTTTTTGTATAGTAAAAATATGACGACTCTAAACTTACTGACTCAGTGCGTATTTTGACTATTCCCCTTCCCTCCGGTCTAATTTAGGATAATTTAAAAAGTTCATTTTTTCTTAATGCTGTGAAGAACAATGAAAAAGAAACCAATTATTGTTTTAATATTTATTATCAAAATTGTATAATACTCTCAAAATTTTCTTAGTAAATAATTATTATTTCTTAAAATTTTACATTGTTGCCAAGGTTAAACTTGAAAGAAAATATATACATTTCCTTCTCTAGATTATCCAAAAAACACCAGCTCTTCTGTTACTAAATTCCTCGGAAAATATCACTTTCTCTGGTATTGACATTCAGAGGGGTGGTGTGTTGAAAAAGTCACCGACATTCAAAGACATACCTGGGATATAAAAATCACCTGAGAATTCGAAAAACGTCGTTGTTAAGTCTGTAAACATCACAGGTGTGGTGGGTTTTCTAATCCCACAACCCTCCCCTCTCCTCCTCTTTTCCCATCCCTGCCTGGCGCACCCCTTTTTTACTACAAGGTCTGCTTTCCACCCCCCTCCCTTCCCACCCGAGGGGACGGAAGTTCCAACCAGAGAGCACGTGATCTGGGGGATGACTGAAGAAGTCTCGCGGTTCGCCGGCTTAGCTCTCAGTTACCTGTTCGTCTTCGTCTGGTGTGGATCGTTTGTTGGCAGAGGAGATGATAAGATCGTAACGGATATATCTGCTGCAACACGGCGTTATCATTGTCAGACGAGATATGGATATTCGCCTGTGCAGAGAAGACCGGTGAAATATTTTAGTTCTCATGTTTCATGTCTGCTGTGTTGCCAGGAACGCTTCTTGGCGAGTTGTTTTTGAGAGATAGAACGAGTGTGTTAAGAATGACTTGAAGTTTTTATTTTTATACTACGAATTTTAAATTTGATACTTAAAATTCAATTGACTATTATAAAGATATTTATTGAACATATTAACTGCTGGAGAAATTTTGTTTCTTTTTGTGGTGACTGGAGATTAACGGAACTGATGCAAGTCACAGGTAAATAACGAATTGATTGACAAATCAGTGTGATTGATTAGTGAATATTTATAAAGATGATGTATTTTATTTCCAACAACTTTCTTCCATAACAGAATTATAAGCTAAATATTATAGGCAGTGATTCTTCAACTTGCTTTGAAAGTGATTATCTGTGAGTGTTTTAGGTTAAATTATATGTAAATATCATTCTAAAACCAGTGAAAGTTAATAGACTGAATATCGTTTTTATTGATTATTTTGAAACCGATGGATTTTGTTTTCAAACTATGAATTAATGTATTTATCTACTTACATACTTTTCAAATTACAGTCGCTGTCTCTGATGATATAGTATCGCAATGAAACTAATGGCAGCATCTGTGCTTCCTCTGTCTACGGTGCGACCCCGTCTTGAACACCGGTCGTTCTCCGTCCCAGTGTCATTCGCTGCCGGCGTTCTCATTGGAATCCCTCTTACCTACTTCATTTTGATTCTCACAGTGGATAACCCCTATACATCTCATCGGACTTGGGTGGATGGCGGTTCACGACGATTTAGCATTTCTCATAGTCCTGTGGCATCTTTGTTTAGACTACCTTCTGTAAGTTCTACATCCGACTCTAGGAAGACGGACTTAACAAAAGATCTTCCTTTGATCTCCAGTATTCTAGTCAAACCAGACAGAAAAGTGAGGATTATTCCTAGCCACAGCAGTGATTTATTGGTGAAATCTGTTAGCAGCAACAACGAATCGACTAACGCATCAAAGCCATTCAAATTATATGATATCGTGGATGGTGTCTATTGGACAGCACTTTCTGAGAGATTTGTCCCCAGAGGTTTCGATGATTATGACATTAAACTCTGGAAAAGGTTTCTGAATTCAACTGATGTCCTAAAAGTTGAAGAAGGATGTGGCCGGATGCAGAACCGATTAGTCACATTGGCAGAGGGTGGCAAATCTTGTTGCCGGTACAGGCATAACAACGATCAAATTCAAGGTGAGATTTTCTCTTTCTACCTTGGAAGACTCTTGGGGATAAGGAACCTATCCCCATCTTCTTTGGCTTTAGTGGATGCCAGAACAAGACGCTGGTCATCTGCTGCCTCCCAAATCGCCCTTGCACAGTGGAGTTCGGAACGGCCTGTGGTGCTTACACAATTCGTGGAGAATCTTCAACCTGCCTACATTCCTCAACATTTTCGTGAAAAAGATAAAAGAAGGTTGCATCCAATCTTTCAAGATCTGGGCAATCTCACGGCTAGTGATATATCTGAACTTGTGCAGTGGACAGATCTAGTAGTCTTCGATTATCTGACTGCCAACTTGGATAGAGTGGTCAACAATCTTTACAATGAACAGTGGAACCCAGGTATGATGAAACAACCCACGCATAATCTTGCTAAAACTCCTGAAGGTCTTCTCCTATTTCTGGACAATGAATCTGGCCTCTTGCATGGGTATAGACTGTTAGAGAAATATGAGCATTTCCACAGAGCTTTGCTAGATGGTCTATGTGTCTTCAAAAAAGATACTGTGGATGCTGTGGACAAATTGCACCATGGCAACGTTGAACACTTGTTGAAGAAATCTTTCTTGGAAAACGACCCAGGTATGTTTGATTGGCTACCTTTCTTACCTGACAGAAGTTTAAAAACTCTGAGAAAGAGGATAGCTCATGTGCATGAACATATTAGGACGTGTAAATCCAGGTTCGCACCGGATTCGGTGGTCTTGGAAGCGCCAATAATTAATAATCAGTGATAGTTTATTACATTTATGTAATAATCACATTATTTGATGTAAATAATCCAAGCCAGTCACAAGAAAGTGTCCTAAATACAGAACCAAAGGAAAAGTTGAAAACTTCAAAAGGCGAGTCATTGATTTTAAAATATCAAATTATTTCTCTTGTGTCTCTTGAGAACTTAAATGTAGTCAGTGAATTTTATGAATGATGCTAGTGAAAATTTTCGTAATTTTCTTAGAAGCTGTACATTTTAAATGCTGTATATATTTGTAAATAATTAAGAGAATATTTCTCTATTCATAATTCATTTGATGTTCTGAAAATAATTAAATATCTAATAATTACTGAAGTTTTTTAAATCTTCAATATAGTCTTAAAATTTTTAAATTTTCATTCAAAATTTTTGGATTTTTATGAATATAAAGTTTTTGTATAAAACATTTAAGTGCAGAATATTAATTACTTTTTTTGAAAATGAAAAAAATTGCACACTGTGTTATAAGTAAATGCTACATTATTCCGGATGTTGAATAATATAAAAAATGAAAAATAATCTATAGCCCTTATGATAGAAAATCATTATGTAAAAGTAAACTTTTGGAAATATTTTAATTTACGCAGTATACAAACTTTATTTTTTATGTTGATTTATTGCAGAATAGTAATGTTTTAAATCTAACATTTTATAAATTAGAATCATGAATTCTTCTAATTTATTATAAAGAGAATATGAAAGAAAAGGAAATAAAAAAAAAATAAAGAGTGCATAAGTGTAATGTAAAGAACGATGTAATTATATTTATTTCTTTATAATTTTTTAAAATTTTTTTGAAAATGGTTGATATTAAGAAATTAAAAAAATATAATTATTTAAAGCCTTTTTCAATTTGACTAAGACAGTTCATATTTATTTTGCCTTAAAACTTATTTTTTAGACGTTGCTTGTAAATATTAAGCAAAATTCTAGTATCAATATTTTTTTGTTTGTGTACTGTAAAAGAAGAATTTCGAAACTTACCAAAACAGTTCCTAATAAATACTATTAAAAGAAAATTTCATTTAGATTATATTATTTGGAATAAGGTGATTTAATATTTTGATTTTCATTGCAAAATTAAAATTAAATCGAATTTTTAGTTACAAGTTGATCTATTATACAATTTACTTCTTATAATTACGCATAGCGTTGGAATATATAACAAAAAATTGTTTGAATTTTGTGTCATCATTTGTACATTTTTCATTATATTTTTTCACAGTCATATATTTTTGTATTGATAACAAAAAAGATACGCATGCTTTTTTCAGGCATTTCTGCATTTTACTAGTCTCTATTCGTGGAAAAACCACACTGTATAATATAGCATAGTTGAATAATGTATTTTTAATAAATATAGTTATGAAAATTTATTTATTTTCAGTTTTCTTTCACATTTAATATAGAAACCATACTTTATAATTTTATAAGATAATCTTGTTTATTCTTTGAACCTTCACTTCAGTTTATAAAATTTTATTGCTCTTATGATTTGAAATATAAAAGTAAAAATACATTAATACATTTATGATTACAGAAATACAAATTATTAAATAAATTTCTCTGAAATTCTGCTCACGATTTTAATAAAATATAAAGTAAGTTTTAGTGATAATTTTACTACAATTAATTAAATAATTAATTTTAATTACTAAAAACAATATTCCCTTATACAAATTATCTATTTTGTATTACTATTGCTGTTGAATGAAAACATTTTATTAATTGCCACTCTTAGATGTTTTAATATCAGGATGTAGTTTTCACTATTTATAATTTTTGGAACAAATTAAATTTAAGCCATCTTAGAAAATCGTTTGGTACAATTTGTGATTTTTTTAATTTATAAATAGACCGACAAACATATATATTCTCATTTTAATTAAAAATAGAATTGCAGTTAATAAGAAGATTTTATTAATCATAACATATTAGCTTATTTATTAAATTTGTTTATTGATGTTTTTGCTGGCATTCTACTAATGTATTAAACTATATTTTTTATCTTCTCTCATATTGCTTTTACATTAAGTAATTGTTGACAACTTATTTTATGTATGATAACTCTAGTTTTTGAAATGGGATAATTATTTAAAAGTTTACTTACTGACATTGGAGTATAGGAAAGGATTTAATGAAGGTTTTCTGATAATTAATTAAACATTTAATTTTTTCATTAATATAAGACATGAAGTTATTTTGATCCTGAGAAATAACAAGTGTCATAATATTGTCACGTTTTTTGTTCAAGGTAATTTCTTTTTAATTAAAGCAATTTAATTAATGAATACTGTACATTTTCAAGTATAAAATTTGAAAGTACTATATTTTTTTAAATTGAAATAAAGGAAAACCCCATGTGTTCGTCTAGCTGAAATATTTAAATTTATATTCGAAATAGAATTTTATGCGATGTGTAGAAACAACAACAACAACAAAAAATATTCCTTATTATTTTTTTGCCATTTTTTTTATCGAAATAACAAATGGCTTTAAATTACTTTATTTTTATTAATTAAAAACTATTTTATATACTTAACCGTGCTGAACCTCTTCATTTTTTCCCCTGGTATTATCAAATTATCGGTTATACTGCAACAGAAATCCTCTTATCACTAACTAAAATTTAAACATCAGTTAAAATGCAAAAAAAAAAAAAAAAAAAAAATTCTCAGCATTACAGCAAATAGTTACAAAAGATTTTTAAAGGCTGTCGAAAATTTATTCTTTAATTAGTTATTAATAATTTTTAAAGAATGCAAAGTTTCATTTAACATTGTGAGTGGCAATTCAGTAAAAATTAAGAAATAATCGAATAAAGTTACAAAGTAAAAATAAAGAGAGTAATAAGTAAATAGATATTTTGTATTTAATAGAAATGGCAATACTAAAGATCAAATAACCATTTTTTATATAGGGTAGCATTGTTTTAATCACTGAAAAAATAAACTATTTCAATTGACTCGAAATTTTTTTAAAATCCTTTTTTATACTTAGTATGCTTTGGGAACAAATTTTAAAGAAATTTTTTTTTAAATAGTTGAATTTTATAAAATTCAAAATTTTTTATCTTTTTTGTGCATACTTATACCATTTTATAGTTAAAAGAATATTAAAAAAGTTAAATTAATTAATTGCAGAAAGAAAGTGGTAAAGGAATATATTTAAAAAAAAATTATTTCAGAATTTTGTTTTCTTCATTTAATTCCAGTGATTATTATTTTTAAGAATAAATAAGCATAAACAATTACTTAAAAAAAGATATTTAATAATTAAGAGCAGTAAAATTCGAAACACTTGTTCGAAAAATGTAAATGGAACTATAATTACAAAAATTATATTAACAAATTTTAATAAATTAAAAAAATAAAATTTTAAAATTTAAAATTTTAATTTTTTTAAAATTTAAAATTTTAATAATTTTTAAAAATTATTATATTTTACATTTTAAACGTTTTAAAAATTTAAAATAATATTGACATAAAAATGATAATTAAGGATGAAATTTAAAACATTTAACATAAAGACGATAAAAATATTTTAAATTTGGATAAAATAGGCAACAAAATAACATATAACCAAAATCGGTTATTTCAGAAATTACTTGAATGGAAAAGAAGAATAATTTATTTTCCAAAGTACATCATTTAATTAAAATATATTTTTCCTCGTTAAAACAATTGTGGACCAAATTTGAAAAAAAAAAAAATACTCTGTTTAAAATTTATTTAACAGAAGAATAATTTTAGTAATTCTAATAAAATTTAGTATTTTCAACAGATTATTTACAAATGAATGGTCACTTTTTGAAACATAAATTTTGATATTTATGGCATGAATTGGTGCTTTGTTTGAGGAAAAGATCCAGAAAGAGAACAAAGAAATATTTAATTTTATAAAAAAGATTGAAATATTCATAATTAGTTTGTACGCAATAGAAATTCAAGTTACGGAATAAATGTTCCTCAAATTTTGTTGCTAACTGATAATCATAAAATTTCAGTTCAGGTTGCGTGACAATTCATTAAATAATTTATTTTTTACTAATTATAAGCAATGCTTTCCTATATAATATCAATAATTTCAACTTTAGTATTTCTTTTCTTTTTGGAATGAAAATGTTATAGATATTTTGAATTGTCTTAATAATTTGCCTCCACATTCTTACTCGTAATGTTTTATTAAAATTTCTAATCATTAAAAATACTAAAAACACGTTTAAAAACTTATTTTTCTACAGTTTCTAAAAATCGTTTGGTATAGTCTGTAAACATCAGCTGATTTAAAATATTTATGTTTCAATAAATTTGCAGACGATAAGATGTGTATTTCAACTCATAATTTAACTATGATACCAGCTCGAAAACAACATCTTCATCCCAATCTTTTCCGGTTGTATCAAATACTAATAAAAATCATTTTTATCGAACTATATATGAATTTTAAAGAATATACTTGTCATAAAAAAAGTGGTTCTGGTCCAGTGAACTTGGAAAAAGTTTCTCTATATCTCAGCTGTTGCTGTGACATTTTTGCAAAGGTTTTATCATTTCATTTTTATTTTGTAAAAAGAATAGCAAAGGTCTTTGATTGCTTTTTGATTTCTTCATAAGAATTGAAAGAAATGTATTAAAATGGTATGGAACTTGTTAGTTAAAACAATATTAACAAATTGTTAAATGGTCATTGAAATGTAACATTCAGCAATTTTTCTTCAAATTAAGAATCTTTTTTTTTTTGTATAAAGTTGCAATAATTGTACACGAGATTTTTTATGAGAAAATAATTTTTATTTATGATTGAGTTTTACAAAATTTTATCGATATACTCTTATACAACACTGATGAAAAAATGCGGAGTTTTGAATAAAAATATATTGCGCATGGTGTATTTTTTAAAATGTGGATATTGCCATAAAGTTCTGTTTCGAAAAAATAAAACAGTATATTGGAAATGTCAACATAACAATTCATTATATCAATAAAAAAGATGCTTAAAATCATTGAATGAAATTCGATAGTTAAATAAAAAATCTACAAATTCCTTTTCTGACGTTCGTTGGAAATTTTTTATTTTCAATATCCATTATACTGTAAGACATATGACTTATATTTTAAAATAGATAAATTCTTGTTTTCCCATTCCTCTACTTTATATTCTTTTCTACTTTTTTAAGTTTTAAAATAATGTTACATGTCACATTCAATAAAATGGCGAATGAAGAAAGCAATTTGATGAATAATAAAAAATCTATTTAAACTTCAGGAAGGAAATTTTTTAAATTTTTATTATTCACCTACAAAAAAATAAAGAAAAGATCTTAAATAATTGCCATTTTTGAAGTTCTCGTTAATTTTAAGAATGATTATTTTTTAGTCGTTTTTATTGTTATTATAAATGTGTAAGAATAAAGTTTAAAATGCAAATAATTGCCATTGTTAAATTTTTAACAAATTTTACATGAGCATGAAATGGTTTTGCACATTTTTGTTATTTTTAACCCTCCTATCTATATCAATAAATTTTTATGAAATTTCTTGATGTTTATCTTGTTTTCATTGTGAATTATTACTTGTTTTCATTTGAAATATTATTAACTGATATTAATAATATTTCAAATAATTACTGAAAATCCAAGTAATATCGCAAATAATGATCCGAAAAGCTTCAAAATTCATATGATATCATTTTTTATATTCTTTAAACGTTTTTATTTATTTTTATAATATTAAAACTTGTATTAAAATAAAGTACAAAAACAATGCTTATAACTTGCTTACATTCTAAGTTTTCATAAAGTGAAATGCATAAATGTTGGTCCTTAATTATTATATATGTTTTTATGAGAAATTTTGAGCGATGAAATCAAAATAAATAATTAATTAAAATTAAATTACAATTTAACCTAAAATACAAAGGAAATCAGACAGTTGTCGGATAAGGAAATAGAAAAAGAGCGTAGAAAAATGGAGAACGGGCAATTTGAAATCATATAATAATAAAACGTCGATAAGTCCCGAATTAAAAGGACCGGAGCCTTTTAAATCTCTACTTGTACATCGTTTGTATATCAGTTTTAGCTATTACTTATAATTCCATATTTCAATCCTTTGAATAAAATCCCATATTCTAACTCATCTGATAATATCTATTGGAAGATCTTGAGATAAGATTCACAAAATAGAATTTTGAGTTAAAATGTAGAAATTCCCCAGATCTGTACTGTTTCTGAACAAAATGTTCTATGTCTTCATTAAAAAAAAACTTTGTAATAAAGTGTACACGTTAAATTCTTTTTGAAAAAATGACGTAATGGAATTTTTAAAAATTAATCTCTGAAAAACAGTTCCTTTATTGGATTGTTCTTAGAATATAATTTTAGGGATCAATCATCCTAGTTCTGCACTGAATCCCATAAAACTCTGTTAAAAATTATGAAACTCAATATGTAAGCCTATTTTTGAGTGCCGATGGTTAAATGATCATACGGGTTCTCAGATTGTTGAAATAGCTTCAATTTTACTACGTACTTAAACAATGTTCCTGAGTGTTTGATTCTTAGCAAAATGTTCTAAATTATTTAGTCCACATTATTTTAAGGAAAGACTACACGTTAAAGTTTTTTTTTTTTTAAAAAAAAGAAAAAAAAAAGAAAACGTTTATTTAATTTTAAAAAATGAAATTCTAACGAGTTCTTCATTCTAACTTTGCTAGCATAGAATATTGTCGTTTATTTTAGTGAATATTCATTGTTACATATCTATTTCTTTTGAATCTTATGACTGTCCATCATGTAGGGTAAATATTAAAATGATTAGACAATCTTCTAGTAGTTGATATACACCCCAATTTTATCTCAAAAAAAATATTGGGGCATATTTCTGAACCAATTATAGGTAATTTTTGTTTTTAAATAAAGGGTTCATATTAAAAATTCCCAGAAAATACATTTCATATTATAAAAAAATTTAACACCAGAGAATTCTGCCTATTTTTATTAATAATAGTATACAGATATTCTATTTTAGTGAACAACATGACTGCATGTGGTAATTCTTCTAAATATTATTAAATTGTGAGTGTAAGTTGTAAGCAAGTTGTTACATGGACAGAAACTTTTATTAAACTTTACAATGCTGCCCTAACCTGCTTTCAACATATCTTCGAGCGCCTACACACGACGTTCTGGAACCATGGTCATTTTAATAATATTTCAGAGAGTACAACTCATCGTCGGGAATAACTTAGTAGAATTGAAATAAATATAATGAAACAGTGGAACTTGATTAATTCCAATGTTTCAATTCGTATTCTTCAGAATTTTTTAATAGTGTTCTACTAATTTCTTGAATTTCTTATTGAAATAGAAAAAAAAATTTCTGTAATAGCCTTTTATTTTTATTATTCCAAAATTAATATCAAAAACTAATTAAAAAAATTATTTTCTTTTAGTAAATATATTCTCATCTTGTATACTCATGCATCTAGTGCAAACGATATTTTAAAATCCTACATTTATCTAAGAATTTACTGCTATAATAGTATATCCAATGAAAATGCAATAAAAATGTATCAGCTTTAAAACAATTATGAACACGTTAGCTGTGAACTATATTATTTATTTCAAAGTCTTTTTGTACAGTATTTATATTAAAATACGCTTGTTTGTTAGTTATATACTGTTGCCATATTTAGAAATTTTAATAATACGAATAGTTTTTCATTAATTAAATAACTTGTTTTTTATTGATTTCTAAAAGCTATTAAATAATAAAATTAACCTTCCTTTTTTCAATTTAAAAATTCTCATTTTCTTTTTCTATGCTAAATTTTTTATTGTTTTTTTTTTTCGAATTTTTAAACAAATCCCATTTTTATTGTAATTTCAAATGCATCAAATTAACAAAGTTCCATTGTATTAATTTATTATATAAACACTTTAATAACTTATGATACATTCAACATTTAAATAATTTATTATTTATCTATTATTTTTAAAAAACTATTCAATAATAAAACCAAATTTTCTTTTTTTAAAAATTAAAAATTATCAATTTCTTTTGCACTGCTAAGTTTCATATTCTGTTTTCCCTAAATTTTTAAATAAATGTCATTTTCTCTGTAGTTTTATCTTCATCGAATTAACACAGTTCAGTTGTATTAATTTTCTATATCAACACTTGAATATTTTAAATTAATCTTTTCAACGCTTGTTTATAAACTTTTTCTAATCCAATCAAAATTCAAAAGTGTTTCCAACTCTAGGCTCAACATTGCTTACATAATTTCTTGTCTCTTTTTAATAGTTTCTTTATTTTGTTCAATTGAACTTAAAGCAGTTGTTTTGCAGATTATCCTATCTTAAAGCTATTGTTTATTTTCCGGGTTTTGGGAGGGGGTGGAGAGACGCCGCGATTATACTCTAAATAGCAAGCACCAAAGATGTGTATATTTTAAAAACTGGTTCTTATGTTTGATTAAGAATGATAAGTTGTATCTTCACCAAGATCATTTTTTATATTCTATCATAATTAAGCTTTGAGTTCAATAAATCCTTTTTAAAAACTTATTAAATAAAACATGCAAGATTCTAATTCCTAAAAAGCAATTTTTTTGAAGAAATCTGAGTTTTAGATTTAGTAGTATGATGTCAGAAACACTCATCAGTTGTTTATTTACTTATTTATTTCTTTTGAAATGCTATTTTCATTTACAAATTGATAACATTTTCGAGGATTTTATAAACTATTGTTTTTAGTTTCCTGATGTGTCATTTCTCCACTTCTAATTGTTTTTTCTTAAATAGGAAATTAAACCGTAAAATAATTGGACAGTTGCATCCGCTGCAAATATAGAAATCTGAATATTTCTATCACGATATTATATTTTGTAATACTAATATTGCACTATTTAACGAAATCTACATTTTTCGAAGGAATTGAAAAGCGAATCATGCTTATTAAGGTATCCGACTAGGTTGAAAACGGGAATTTGGATGAGAATTTGCAATTTAAATTACTTTTAATTGGTTTTTTTTGCTATTTCAAAAAAATAGGTACTTTTCTATTTCCAGTGATATCTTTATTTTGTCTCTATGTAGATTAGAAGCCTAGTTGTATTGGTAAGCATTTAAAAAATTTTAATGTATTTTTTAAAGAACGAGTTTTTTTCATAATTCTACTGTACCAATATCGTCGTATTTCAAAAAATAATCAAGGTATTTTAAGGAAATTTATGATTAGTGCTCATTATGTTATGCAGAATGTAATGAACTATGTATTTGGTGCTAATTGCTCTAGAAGTGGATTTATGATAGTTTAATGTAAATATTATTGAAAAAAAATTCCAAAGTTTCATATATTACACAGAGAAATTTTATTTTTGAATATAATTCTTAGATAATAGTTGTACTCTGAGATATGTTACACATTTAATATTACAAAGAAAAATTAAAACCTGTAACAATTATTTTCTTTAGAACAATCCCAGTTTTTGTAAATAAATGTTAAAATTTACTTCATAATTTTTCTTCAAAAGCTACATATGTGTATTTAAATAATTTCACTCTTATTTATCCTTTTATCCTTAAATTGATAAAAAAAATCATATAAAAATGAAAATATTTGTTTGTTTTTTTAAATTCTCTCCGAACCTAGTCGGATAACTTAAAGTAAACCATTACTAATAATTAAGTTTCTATTTTCTCTTGAATTAATTTTCACTAAAATGTTAATAAATCAATTTATAGAGTAATTGAATTCTTCTAGAACTAAGGTCGGAGTTACCTTTAAATCTGCTTTCATATAATTAACTTTCAAAATATTTAATAGGAATGGATGCCCTAATTTGATCCTATGTCATGTAGAGGTAAATGTATTCTTATAAAATTAATGCAGAAATTTTGGTTAATTTATTTTTATTTAATGACTTTCAACATATTAAATGTTACAAGGCGTCCCAATTTTTGACTCCTAGTATTATTCTTTCAACACCGCTGCCGAAATTCCTTTTAAATGAGCTTCCATTTAAATATTTTTTAGCATATTATATATGAATAAATGTCCCAATTTTTTTTCCAGTTTTATTTCGCAAGTAAATGAATTCTTCTGAAATTAATGCCGGAGTTATGCTTCGTTGCGCGTTAATTTAAATAACTTTAAGCATTTTAATATGATCAAGTATCTTTAAAATTAGTTGCTTTTATAAAATTATCATGTATGAATCAAGAACTAAAATCTAACACATGTCATTAAATTTGCGATTTTAAAACCTCTAATTAAAATAACTTGACATTTGAGCTGAATATGCTCGAAGAACTAGAATTTTGTTCATTCAAACATTTACTTAAAAAACCGTTGATGTTATTGAAAATTTTTTATGAAAATATTTGGTGTTTGTTTCAGAACATTTCTTTTTGTAGTGTTACCAAAAATGTAGTCGCTGTTCGTATGCATTATAGTTTCTTACAACTTAGAAGATATTTATTTCTTCTTAACTCACTATTATTTTCCTTCCACCGATAGGAGTTCCATATTTGGGGAGTTCGTATGAAATATTTTGTGAGCTTTTGTTATAATGGCCATCACAGTTCTACCAACTACCAGTAAATTTTTGAAATGACAGAATAATCAGACACTGAACAATCCTTGATTTTTCTAGCATAGCAAAAATAAAAACGATTCCGTCCTTATGTTCTCAATTATGTTCTTAAGTTCTTAAGAAAACTGCCTGTAATAAATATATCCGTATAAAACCAATCTGAATTCCTCTTTATATCATTCATTTTATATGAAAACTGCTAATTCCATGCTTTCAAAAAAATTATTTAAATATGACTATTGTAAATTTCAATGGCTGTTTTTCACTTCTATTTAGAACTAAATATACCATCTGCAATTGAACATATAGCAATGTATGAGTCGTTACTTGGTTCAAATATCAGTTATATGATTTTATTTTTTTCAAACCTGAGAGTTATTTTTCACTCTTTAGAAAATCATTAATAATATTAATAATTTAAATTCATGCATCGTACATAAATTCTGACAATCTGATTATTCATTGTAAATGTATTTTAAACATATGCTGCTTAGTGATCTAGAGCTCTTTTAGTAACCAAGAATAGTGTTCAAAATTAAATAACATGCAAGCAAAACATTTCTTGATTTAAGAAGAAGCAGGAACGGAATTCTTTAACAATACTTTTTCCTTTTTTATGCTACTAAGGGAAAAAGTCAATTTTTATTCATTATTAAAATTTATTAAAGAAGGATAACACCGTGAACAGAACGCTGTGAACAGAAAAAATGGCAGAAATTGGGTGAAAGAGACAGTGATAAAAAATTTGGAATTTAAACAGTTTTAAAAGTGGAATTTTGCAATAAAAGCATTTTATTGCAAAATGTTTTTTCTCGTGGAAATTATTGACAGAAAATAAGAGCCCGCGCAAATCAGTTCAAGTTCATGCGAAGAAGTTAAAAGTTTTTCTCAGTTAAAGTGTTTAAAAAAAATGATTTTCAGAACATGGATACATTGAAATTATTATATGATCAAGCATATAAACTTTAAGAAGCTTATTATCTGGTTTGAATGTTTTTTTTAAATTCATTATTACTTAGTGATCTAGAGCTCCTTAAATAAGCCTAAACAATTTCCAACTTTCCATTGTATGCAACGCATAAAACACTAAACAGGTATATTTGATTCTTAATTTTATTTAACTATCAAGAATTTATATTAATATAAGAGTTAATTATATTTATTCGTATTTGATTACTAATAAATTGATTATTTATGTCAAATGTTTTTAAAACTCAGTGCTATTTTATTTCAAAACAGAATCACCGATAGGCTAATATGTTATTAATTTGAATCATAAGACAAAAACAGAAATGCGTTCTAAATATCAACTGCTCAAAGAATGTTGTTTTAGTCGTTATGAAAAGGCAGGAAAATCCGAAATCTTGAAGCTTGTCTAAATCGGAAAGTCTTTAATTCAAATTTGTTGATAATTTGAATTTTTCTCTGTTTCATAATTACATTTTTATCATAATGATGTAACTCGAATTAATTTTTATTAGGCGAGTTCCAAAATGAATATTACATTAGGAACATTACGAATTTTCTTTTATCGCTTCTAAACCTGGTGATAAAATCAACGAATTTGAGAGGTTTTTTTTATATGAATTCTTCAATAATTCGTTTGGATTTTCTGTTAAAGCAACGTTAAAATATCTTATAGAATTCAAATATATTCCTTAATATTGGAAGTCAAAATTAAAAAGTGTAAAAAAAAAAAAGATTTCATTTCTGAATTGTTTCCGCTAGATGAAATCTACGCTTTTCATTGCTTATAAATGAATAATCTTTTAAGATCCTTAATTTAAACGAGAATTTTGATACAGCATGGTATGTTCAATTAAAAAAAATACGAAAATAATCTCAGTAAAATGAACAATGTTGCTAATTGAGCTGAAAATATTTAAAATAAGATATTATTGTTTATCAAATTTATTATATTAATATATTTTTAATTAAATATTTGTTATTATTATTTTATTAATTAAAATTGCTGTTTATTTATTAGTTATTTATAATTAATTAAAAAGTTAGAAATTAAAAATAAATTTTTACTGACGTTTCTATTTTTAAAATATTTGCTTTCTTTTGTGTTCATTTGTGCAAATTCTTTTTATTTCAATCGGTTGTTTAACCCCATCTTTTATTGTTAGGTTTGAATTTTCCATGTTTCTTTCATTTATAAAATTGTTAAATCTTATTCACATGTATCCTGTTATTAAAGATTTTTTTTTGTCAAATAAGCAAATTTTGAAGCGGATATGATCTTCTTGCAATGTTAATAACTCGATTTCTTGACGAATTGTTAAAATTTGTTACTTCTCGTAAATGTTGACAACATTTCTTGCAATATTTATATTCATATCGTCTACTGCAAGTGAGTTTACAAATAATAGTTCTTTAAGTGTTTCAAAGGATTTTCTTCAATCTATTTTTAATTATGGTTTGGATTCAGATGTTTGTAAAACTGTGGAAATTGCATTCTCTTAGATACTTCAGAGATAGACCTTCCGCTCCCAAATTATATTTATATATATTTTTTAAATTCTGTTCTTTTATAAACCTTTATTAAATGCATTACCAAAGTTGTTGCATTTTCTTTTTATATAAACTATAGAATCACTTGTTTATATAAGTGTAAAAATGTATCCTAATAAACACGACAGAGAAATGTTGGGAAATATCTCAGGTCTAAATAATAAATTCGTTTTTTTTTTGTTTCGATTTCTTATAACATTTTATTAAATGTTTCATCTAAATTATTATATCTATAAAAGGTGATTAGTATTATACTTATAAAAGTGGGAAATGTGGTGTAATAAACACTAGAGAAAAAGGTTGGAAAATAAAATATGTCAAAATAATAAATTTATCTTCTTTGATCTCTTATCATTGAATGACTCGTTAATCTATTCCTAATGATTTCTTATCATGGAATGATTCGTTAATCGATTCCTAATGATTTCTTATAACTGAATGATTCGTTAATCGATTCCTATTGATTTATTATTGAATTCGCTCTTCATGATTATTATTAGTTATTCTGTTTAAAGGTGTGAAAAATGCTTTATAAATGATACTACCGGAAAAAATCCTTTTTCAAAATAATGATCAGATAATGCTGTATATTACTCTTTTATCGGAATAATCAAAACAAAAATTATTTTTCCCAACATTTGCAATAACTTATCGCCTTTTATAAATATCGAGAGTATCGATCGTTTCTATGATTTCTTATCATTGAATGATTCTTTAATGTTATCTTCATTACTATTATTATTTATTCTCTGTAAGGGTATGAAAAAAACGAATCTTAAATGATACTATAGAGAAAAAATTCTTTTTCAAAATAATGATCAGATAATTCTGTATATGATATTTATTCAACAGAATAATTAAAACAAATTAAATTTTCCCCAACATTTTCAATAATTTATTATCTTTTATAAATGTCGATAGCATTCAATGCAATACCCAATTTTTTTTCTACCCTTAATATGCGTTTCATAACGTATTCCTGTTTGAAGATTGTTCTGAAATCCGAAAGAATTTGAAGTTTATCTAGCTATATCTCATAAGCGTAAGTTATTAAAAAAATTATTTGTGTGTTGAAATATTTCAAAAATCAAAGTCATTTGTAAATCTTAAATCGAATTATGGACTACGGTTCCATAGCGATGAGGTTATATATTTATTTACTTATGCATATACATTTAGTAGGTGCAGAACGACGGAATAATACTCATTTATTTCATTCTATGATGTCGAATATGACAAAGGAATCGAAAACGATCCAATCTCGAATGCCACATTACGTCACTGGCCAGCTGAGAATTTTCGGTCATACTGAACGAATGTTTCTGTTCATGATTCATGCTTGATTTCAAGGAAAAAATATTGATTGTTAAATTTATTGAAATAATTAAAAATTTATTATGTAAATAAAAAATAACTAAATTTTGTCATAAATAAAATGAATAATGAAATGAGTTGTACACTTTTTTTCTGAAAAAATGAAATCCAAAGCAGTCACTGAAAGAATTAATAAAGTCATCACAGAAGAAATTAGCAAAATATGAGATTAAATTATTACTATCATATAATAAGATTCACCCATGAAATAATAATCTAGTATTTTTAGGTAGTTTTCTTATAAGGAGATTACCTCTTGCATTTTTTATAACACGACTTCGGAAAGTTGTCTGCAGAGCAGATCTTCACTGATTATGGTCCTTAAAACCCAAACATATATATAATATATATATATATATATATATATATATATATAT
>JAPMOR010064657.1:567768-587814 GCA_026543865.1 Argiope aurantia | reverse complement strand
ATCTAAAAAAGTCAAAGAGCCGGAAAAAATATTTCAACTTGTGGAACAATCCATCAAACTGCTTGCTATTAGTCATGGACAATCGCGTAAATGAAACAGATGTGTTCTCGAAATAGAAATAAAAATAAAATCAGAGTTGGAACGATAAAAACCTTAGAGAAAAGAAATTAAATGAAAAAATTTTCCTAATATAATTTCTCAAAACTCTAGAATCTTTTCCCATTTTAAGTAACTTCAATTTTGAAGCAAATATTAAAACATGCTTCCCAAACATTTTGAATAGATAAATGGAAGCTTATTGTTTCTTCTCTCTCTCTCTAATTCTATTCAATGGCAATAAAACTTATCAAAAATACCTAAAAAGTTATTGGCAAGGCAAAGCGAAAATTTTACACAGTCTAAAATTGATTGGTTTTCACAAGATAAAGTTTTTGATAACAAATATCAAACAATATCAGGGTATTTTATTTCGATGCGCTTTCAGAGCTTGTTTAGCTAAAGAAATTTTAAAAAATATCTAGAAGCTCAAGAAATTTACTTGTGAAAAGCAAATGTTTGCATATATTTATATTAAATCGTCAAAAACAGGAAGACTGTTTTCAATAACCATGAGCAGATAAAATCGTTTGCTGGTTTTATATAAACTCCAAAAGGAAAAATTATATCGAAAACAATTTTGATAAGCTGGATATGGTTTATAAATAATTTTTAAAGTTTCTGTAAACTAGAAACTGATGGATATATAAACTTGAATTCTAATAACAGAAGGGATAAATATTTTAGATATTTAAAGATGGCAATCTCATTTTTAAAAAGAATTTCCGCTTCCTTAATTAAAATTTTAGGAGTTCTTTTGTTTACATAAATTTTGATTATACTTTGAAAGCTTTTTAAAATTCCTATTTAATTTCCCTAACAAAGCATTTAGTTGAAAAACTTAGATTAGAAGACTGATTTTAATTATAATTCAAGCTAAATATATAAAAAAATTACAGTATTAAATGCAAATCGTCTTGTTTTTAATCAAAATTTTATTTGAAAAATTCGTAATAAAAATTCATTAGAAAAAATGTTTTATAAATTAATTTTTGAATCTAGATTTCAATGTAAAGGGAAAAAACTCGAAGAGAAAATATTTTTTGAAAACTAATTTTAAGCAATTAGATGTCTATATTTTTTATTTAAAAATAAATTTTCTCTTATTATTCGAAATCATTTGTTTTAATGTGAGTTTTCTTAATAACAAGATATGAAATATCGTCTGCAAGAAAATATTCATTTACTTTGGAAAAGATAAAATATATTTTTTAAAAATTATATACAATTAACTAGTCGTTTACCTGGAGCTACGTTTGTGTCTTATCTATTTGTAAGAAAAGAACTAAATATATTATTTTTAAATCGCAGAGTTATTATATTTAATTCTAGATGTTTCAATTTAATTAATTACTACTCTAAAGAATTCGGATAAAAAAACATTTTTAGAATCAGCTTTCGGCATATTTATGCAAAAAAGTTTTTAAGTTCTGCACATAACTGGCCATAAGATAAATATGAATAATAAATCTCCAGGTTCATAACAATATTTTTAAGAGATTAAAGTTGAACCTAAAATATTAACAATATTTAAGGGAAGGCACTTTAAAGGATTTTTGATTCAGCTACTTGATAGATTATTTGATGTACAGATTGAAATCTTTAATAAAATAAATAAATAAAATAAAGGCTATTATTTTATTATTATTTTATAAAATAAAAACTATACCAGGATTTCAAAATTAATATATTACATAAAAATTTGTCAATGATTGAAGAAGAATTTGCATATGGTGTTTATTAAAAATCGATTTTTAGAGAAAAATTTTGGCAGACAATATTAATTTTGGATTTAAATTATGTTACTTAGATGTATTCTATGAGTTGAATATTTCAAACTGTCAAAGAAAATATGATCCGTGTCCTTTTCTTTTCTTGATTAAAAATTTTATACCTTGGTTACCAAATAAATAAGTTAGTAAAAAAATTCTAGAAATGATTAAATAATAGGATAATATTAACATTTGATTAAATATAGTTCGCCAGACTTCAATATGTTTCATCACATTAAGTTGGTTATAAAAATATTAATGAAACTGAATGCTTGCTTCAGTAATAGACGTGGGTGCTGGGAAGTCTGAAATCTTAATAAATAATTAAAAACAAACATGTGTTCACAAAATTAATAAAATAATATATATTAACTTAAAGTAAATCAATATCTGGAAAACTAAGCCTCGCACAGCAGATTTTTTTTTTCTTTTGAGAAAATATTCAGATATGAGTAACATACTTATTGCATATGATGTTTTTCAATCTTACTTGCATAAGAACTGGCCGTTTAAATAAAAAAAAAATCATGAATACAGTTAGTTTAATATGCTATTCGAAACAATTCGCTGTATTACAGTATTCATTTTACAGTTTATCTATTATTAGTTTTATTTTTGAACTTACGTCCAGTTTTAGTATGTGGATATTGCCATATGATATTGTCAGCATGAGAGCAGATAGAAAAAGGCTCTAATAGTTAGTTATAAAAAACTGTTTTTGTGTGTGTGTGTGTAAAATCATGTTTTTTCTGGAAAGGTAATAATATAGATAAATTTTAAAAGTAAAAGCTTATCTAAATATAAAATTTTATCCAAATTGTAAGAGTCGTTTCCGAGATACACGAAATAAATAAATGTGTACATATGCAAAAATCACTCGTTTAAAGTTATAAAATTAACGTTTTAAAAATGTGCTGAAATATGAAACAAAATTGACAATTTCATTAAAAAATAGACCTCACTGCCTGGTGCGTTAAAATATCTGAACCCGCCACCTGTTCATTCTTTTTATATTCTGCTTTCATAAAAAGAGAGAGAGAGAAAGACGGATTTATATTTATAAATTTGGTTTTCTATTTCCATTTTTTCAGTAGAACTCTTGAAATTTAATAATTTTAATCTTTTTTAGAAATTTAAATATTTGTTTTCATTTCATATTAGCGAATCTTTCGCTTGGAGACAAGCCAGTGGAATGATATTGGTCCAGTCAGTTGGAGTCCGACCTTGCTGCGAGCTAGATCTCGAATTTCAGTATTTCCAGTTTGGGACACCAGCTCAGTCGATTCAACCCCATTTTAGTCGCGGAACTTTTGCTTTTCTTCCTTTATTTAACGAATCGTCCCATCTTTGTGACATGGAGACATTAATAGAAGTCGGGCAAGTAATCCGACCTTTTAGAAAAGAGCAAGAAATTATTTTACCGGGCATCCATCATTAATGAATCGGGTAAGCGTTCTCTGTATGGGGAGGTCGGCTTGTGTTTATAGAAATTTAACCATTATTGATGATTGTGACATGAGAACTGTTCTGAATGGTCTAGTTATTATATTTTATCCGTTCCGCTCCAGATTTTGTGTGGTCTTGAATATTAAACGTGCTTTCGGTGTTTTCTACATGCACTGGGCAAGATTTCGGAATTTTTTTTATAGATGTTTTATAAAATACCTGGAAGTCTAATCCGAGAGCTCAAAGCACGCCCAGATGGTGTTTGAGTTATTATTTCGAGTGATCCTCTACATATATCTAGTTCTCTATTGTAAACATTTTTTATTGTTTAAATCGTATTAAGAAGTTAAAACAAAAATACCTCCCAATATTCTTACTGAAAAAAAATAGAAGAAGATGTTTGTATCTTATTAATAACTGCAGAGCTCAATCCGTTTAGTGTTTGAATGATGATTTGGAAAGCTATTTGCATATATTTTGTTTTCAAATCCATTATATTTCGATTAAATAACTATTAATAATATTGTTTGGAGAAAAATAAGGGGTGTCCCAAAATTACCGCAAGATTTGAATTAGCCACTATTCTTGCCATAAAGTGTTGGCAACCCTATTAAAAAAACCATCTAGCAGCTGATAGCTTAGGGTTAGTAAAAATGGAACGTTACACGATAGAACGACGTGCTTTTATTGTTGAACAATATTTCAAAAGTAATGGAAGTCCCGGCGGCCACAGTTCGAAAATTTGAGAATTGGTCCCCTAGTTTTTGTGTTTTAACACCATTGAATTTCTTTTTATTGGTTTATTTGAAATCAAAAGTCTATGCCAACAAGCCCACAAGCAAGCGTACATTGAAGGAGAAAATTCAATGCTGCATCCACGAAATTCTATAAAATGATCATAAAAAATTTCGACAAAAGAGGGCGTATGTGCCTGTAAAGCCGAGGAGGCCATTTGTCATATGTGTTATTCCGTACATAATCCTATCCTGTGTACTTTACAAATCAATAAAAATGTAACAATTTAAAGAAAAAAAAACTTTATTTATTTAATTCAAATCTTTAGTTAACACGTTGTTCCATCATGTAATGCTCCAATTTTACTAACCCTAAACTATTTTATTAGCAGTCAAATGTTTTTTTAATGGGGTTGCCAACACTGCACGAATGATGGTAAATTCAAATCTTGGATTAATTTTGGGACACCCTTTACTAAACAGATATTAATAAAAAAATTAAGACGAATTGTATGATTCATTAGAGATCAAGAGTGCGCCAAACTGGCGTTTGACTTATTCCTTGATATTAATTTTTGTATTATTTTTGATTCGTAATACATTTTTTTATTAAAAAAACTTAACTTCTTAAAAACTTAACTAATTCAGAAAAAAAAATATTTTTCAGCATTATTAATTAAATTTTTTTTAATTAGTTCACTTGCGCAAATTTAATTAATATCTAATGATATGAAATATGACTAAGAAATCTCTATCTCTGCTAATAATAAAGATGAATGTTAGTGTATTTGTGAGTATATTGGAATATATAGAAGTGTACATGTCGGAGTGAATTAAAAAAAATTAATTGGAATTTTAATTAATTAAAAGTTAATTTAAACATGGATTTGTTTTCATAGTGATTTCCAAAAATATTTCGGCTCAAAAGTTTTTTTACATTATTTTAAATTTTAAAAATTATCTTTTGAATAATAATATTAGTTTTTTTTTGTCGTATAATTTTTTAAAAATATTTTTATTAAATTTTAAGAATATTTTAAGATTATTTTACAACAATATATTTCAACTCAAATTATTTTCCTTGTTACTCCTGCTATTTCACTTTGGTCTTGTTTTCATTGTTGATAATTAAGATATGAAAATTAATTTTCTGCGTTTAGTACGTTTAGGTGTAAGATATGCATTTAATAAAATTGTTGGAATTTTATTGCAATTACCACAAAGATTTTACTTCGAAAATAAACAATGGTGAAAAATTGTTAAAGTACACCCATTTTTAAATACTGTTACTCTTTCCTGTGACATAATTGGATGTATTAAGATATAGAGAGGGATTTAGGGAAACGCTGATGAATAGAACGGTGTGATGTTTCTTAAACATTATGAGTTCGAAGTCTATTAAAATAGGGAATTTAAAAATCTTTTTCGAAGGAAGCTATTAAAACAAACGCAAAATATTCAAATGAAATTTTTATCAGTCATTAATTTTTTGGAATAATTGATTGCCAATGGCAGCTAATATAGAATATGCTTGTAAGCAAATTTTCAAATTAATTCATCTTACAAAAATTATAAATATATGTGTCATGCTCACATTCGGCACACTTAACTTGATCTCACGTTTCTCACTGGCTGCACTGCACCTATCTCTAACAACATCTCAAAATTTAGAATTACCAAACAAAAAACAAAAAATGAATCCCACGTTTGTGGCATTAGATTTATGCAACTTTTTTGTAATGTCATCTTCTTCGCAAGAACCTACCAATCTTAAGAAGTTAAAAAAATCAAACGAAATAAGTAAGAGATTCATCTCATATTTCACCTTCTACACTTAGATTTATATATATATATATATATATATATATATATATATATATTGAAAACTTTCTCTTAGGAGCTTTTCCTTGTAAAGTAACAATGAAAAGATCTATTGTGAAGAGTTGGTCTAACTGCAACCTTTACATAAATCTCCGAATGGTTTCTAATTTTATTATGATAGCCAACTAATAATTCAAATGAAGAAGGTGAATTCTAGTTTAACTGCTGGACAAAATCAGAGAACAAAGACAAGCAAAAAGTTTACGTCATGGATATTGAAATGGATTGGGATCTTCTATTAAGTCTTTTTCATGCTGCAATATTAAAATTTTTCCATAATTTACGTCATAAACTATATACTGAAGTAACAATAACATGATCTGTGGATATAGTTTACGTTATAATCTACATTACGCAGTAAGGTAACGATGGCATGATCTGTAGATGTAGTTTACTCCATAAACTACATTCTATGGTAAAGTAAAAATGACAACACTTATGGATGTAGTTTACTCCATAAACTTCATTATGCAGTAAGATAATAATGGAAATATTTGTGGATGTTGTTTACACCGTAAATTTCGTTTTGTACTGAAGGTAACGATGACAATATCTGTGGATATATAATTTACTACGTTCTGTAATAAAATAACAATGACAAGGCGTGGATGTAATTTATGACATAAATTTCTTTCTGCAGTAGTTGATAAGCTCTATAGATTTAATTTACGACTTAAACTACGGTCTGCAATAATGAAACATTAACAAGATCTGCGAATGTAATTTGTTACATAAATTATATTCAGCAAAGATATTATGTTCTTCCAAATAGTGCCATAAATGTGTAATACAGCCACGCTATTTAAATGTTCCATATATATATTGTCTTATAGCATGCTATTAGAAAACACAATATGTATCCTCATTTTACATCGAATACGTCAGTGGAAATTCCGTCTGCTTTATCAAAGGCACAATGAAAGTAGTTGAAATTTGACATACGCGCCAGAAATGTAAGTTTATATTAAACAAGTAATAATGTGAAATAATAAACTATTTAGATAAGCAAAAAGTACTATCTTGATTGAAAGAGAGTAAAATAATAATTTGATGAATTTTATAAAACGTAGGCAATCGTGAGTTTTGTTTCTATTCATTAGGCCAATCATGCCATTACAAACATTAAATGAAGCAGTCGTGAGCATTCATACGGAAATTTGTTTACATTAGTCTTTGCCATTCTATTCTATAGTAAGTACGATAGTAAAAACGATTTCTCTATCATGTACGCTAATGTTTTATATAAGAGAGATTTTGGACCAGAGTTGTCGAAATGTTGAACATTTGTCGGTATGTCTATTCCTATGTATATGAACGAAGTTATTCCGGAACAACAAACGTTGAATGAATTCAATTCAGTAATGTATTTGACTACAAAATTATATATCTTTATCAAATTTCAGATCCCATTAATATACGAGAAAAATTATTAAAAAATATACATTCGATGATTTTGATTATAGGCCGAATTGAACATAAGAAGCTTTTCTTCTTTCTTTTTTCAATTGAAAGTTCAATGATTTTAGCAATAATTTGACAAGGGAAATATTTTAAAATATAAAGCCTTGTTCAATCGTATTTATTCAGTTTCGTAAAGCAATTTTTCATTCCAAACTCAGCACGCCAATGACTGGATTGCGTGACTATTCTTTCCTGCCATTATCATTAAATTTGCCAAGGTTTATGCCTTCGTCTTGATGAATATTTTTCGAACATAATTCTTTTTTTTTAATCTCAATGGAATATTGTAGAATAAAATGTTTAATATATACTTTTGCTAAAGTATTAAGCGAATTCATATTTCTGTAGGGTTGGATTGCACTGACATCTTTCTTAAAATATCACATTTGAATGCTGATATCTGACATTAGTGATGGATATTAGTTTGCAGTATTCAAAATTATTGCTTTAGGGTTAAATTTTACTAATCTTATCATGATCAATAAGTAACTTTCTGCCTTCTATGCTGCTTCTATAAATGCAGTTAAAACAGTAATGTCTTCGTTACGGAGAATTTTGAATCATATTTTAAATTCAATGATTAATTCAATTAAATGGTTTGGGGCATAACCAATACATTTGGTTATGCTATAGTAATAAATTATCTTCTCTGTTCAAAATCTTTTAAACTTATTCTTTTATCTCTTAATCTTTAAATAAACTTCACATTCATTTTCCTTTTGAAATCGAATACATCATTTCGTATCATAATCCAAACGGTGAATATCAGATCAATTCTAAATGCCCTAATGGACGTGCTGAAATGATATCTTGATTGAAAAAGATTGTGAATAAATGATCATATATATATATATATATATTACAATTAACGTAACCTATACAGAAAAACGTCATTTATGCGTCTTTCAAGAGACTGGCATTTAAATGAAAAATTGTATAAAAGAATTTTCAATAAATAATTGTGATTATCATAAATTTAATTTAATGCCGCCACATTTAAGCGTAAACTTTTAAGGATTTGAAGATAGTACCAGCATATAACTACATCGTACGAAAACAATAGTTAAATTTTAAAATTTAGCATATTTCAATGAAAATCAGATGAACCATACCTATATTGCATATATATTGTATTGCATGTATTTAGTATTTCTTATTTTTATTTATAATAATTTTTATTATTTGTTGTAAATATAAGAAGGTATTTGATAAAAAAAATATTTAATTGTAACAGGACATACTGATTATTTGTGAATATTAAATACAGCATTATGAAATGAAACCAATTTAATGAGTATTTTATAGTTAATGTTTTGACAAACAAAATGAGTGTTTGAGATCTTTCAATGCAGTCATTACGTTGGCGAAATAACTTGTTCACATTCTATTCCATCATCGTTTAAATTAATATCTGACAATTTGTCATGTATTAATTCGGCAATCATTAATAATTCTGAAATCTTGTAAGATATCCCTTTAATATAAAAAAAATAATGAGACGTAGAAAATTTTAAAATTTTAAAAAAGGGGTGTGATATATAGTCGAAACGTTACTCCTATAAAAGAAGTACTTCTTCATTACAATGGTTATGATTGAATCAAAGCTGTGATGAAAAGAAAGGAAAAAAAAGAAACATATAAACGGTCTTTATTATATTTCCTCTAGCTATATTAATAAATTAATCTATTTTAAACATTTTCTTTAATTCTACAGAGTCTTCATTTTTATATTGAGGCCAAATCAGTATCTATAATCATCAGTATATATAATTATTAACCGTCGTGTGTAATGCTAGACCGAATTAAAAAAAAAATCTCCGTTCTTTTGACCTGCGCCATTATTACATACGAAATCCTAACTTATGTTTTGCAATCTGATAATTGATACGAATTTTTTAAATGTTTAAATTGACTGATTCCATGGCTTGCGAATAAGCTTAAGCATGAATGAAAATTAGTTATGGGATCGTAAACTTTATATTTTATTTATATTTTTTTATGCTGGGCTGTAGCAAAGTCTACATTTTTTATTGTTTTATATTAATAACTAATTCTTAATATTTTCATTCCGTTTGGAAATTGCTAATATTTTTTTAATATTATTTTTATCTTGTATTTGGCATTTCATTCTTTTTTTCGGTAAGTGATTTACTGTTTATCTCAATCCGATTTTAAAAATTAGTTTTGATTTAAGTGATCGTGGGCATTATGGATCGAGAAGTTTTCACTGCAAAGAAACAAAACTTTAAATAATATTAAATATCTACTTCTAAAATATACTACATAATGTATTTTTAAAAATTTCTTAAGCCCTCTGCCATTTTACATGCAATATTCTATTACAAAATTCATGAGTCAGTTTATAACAATCATATCCGAGTCATAACAGAATAGCAGCTCGTTCAAATGAGCCATCTAGTTTCATACATTAATCCAAACGATTGTTGTGATTTTTGTCACAATTTCTCACATTTTATCACAATAAATTATGGAAAAATTGGGAATTAAGAATTTATAGAAAATAGTTAATTATCACTTAGAATCAAATTTAATTGAACAAAATACTGTAGTAAGATGAAACTGGTGTTATAATTTTTTTAGGGTTAAGATTGCAAAAAAAAAAAAAAAAAAAAAAAAAAAATCATTTCGTGGGACAAAATATTCGGAAGATATTGCTGAAAAATGCCAAAAATTTGCACGCATTTTATTAACATATTTCAATTAATTTTTGAATTTTCAAATTCTTGTTGTTTGTCAAATTCTTGTTCAGAATATGTCTTCAAATTTCATCGAGATCAAACAAAATCTAAAGTGAAAAAATTAAATAAAAAAAAGTAAATTTGTAAAAAAAAATGCACACAAATATCTATTTTAATGGATATATATGTAATGCGCAGACGGAAAATTATACTATGTCACTTCAGATATTTTCTTATTTCTTTTCCTCTGCAGAATTGATGGAATAAAAAAAATAATAATCATATATTAACGCTCTTTTTCAATAATTTTCGAATGACGAATCATATTCTTTTATTCCAAAGCAAATATGTAATTCTCACCATAAGACAAACATCTGAATTTTGCACCCGTTCCTGTTGGAGAAAGAAGAGTAGGGGGGGGGAGATGAAGAGCCCTGGCAGACGAGGAAACTTTTCAACCCTCCTTGACCTTCCCCTTCCCTCTCGCGGTTAATCCATCCCGAGATGTCAGACGATTCCACGGAGAGAGTTGAGTTTCCCAGGTTCAAGAAGAAATCGTTTGGCATCCCTAGAAGAAACACCAGGAGATGTATTACTACTTCTCATTCTTCAACTTTTTAGTTTTCTTGTTATGTAATTGTGTGTGAAGGATAAGGGGGTGAAGTGATATTTTCGTAGAATGAAGGTGAGGATCATGGATGGAATGAACGAAAACGTGCCTTTCGTCTCACCGTTTTAATTCTTTCTTTCTTTATTTGTTTGTTTTTGATGAGTACAACTTCATAACAGATGTTTGGTTTGGAGAGGAATTTGGTCGTATATTTCTTTAAAGATGATTGGTAGGTTCTTTTGATGCAAAATGAGCCATAAATCTTCTGAAAATTTTATGACAAAAGTTGCTTTCGAGCAGCTCATCTGAAGCATTTCCGAGGAATTTCAGATCCGTGTTGTACTTAACTTCTTCAGAGATGTGAATAAAAGGATAAAAATGTTCCTTTTTTTTTTTTTTCGATTTATCGTTTCTGTTCTTTTAAATTTATCGTTTCTGTTCTTTTAAGTAAGCATTACCTCATAACAGAAGTTTGATTTAAGGAAGAATTTTTATCATACATTTTTTAAAAATGATTGGTACTTTTTTTTTTACTGATAAAAAATGAGCCGTAAATCTTCTGAAAATTTTATGGGAAGAAATACTTCAGAACATCTCATCTGTAGCTATTTCAAGCATTCAAGATCCATGTAGGATTTAGCTTCTTCAGAAACAGAGCTTTTTCGCTTCTTTTTTTTTTTCCCGATAAAATATTAACCATAAATCATCTGAGAATTTTATGTAAAAAATTGCTTTTAGCAACTTATCTGAAGCATCTCCGGAAGTTCCAGATCGTTTTGTGTTGCACCTAATTTCTTCAGCAATATGGATGAGCGAATCGATATCTATATCATTTTTATTTTCATTTTCCATCCATCTTATTATATTTGCACATTTTTTATTGCTCATTTTGATGAATATTTATCTGTAAATAATTACGAAAGTTTATTGTCACATATATTTTTAATTTTAATTTTTTTTTCTAATTACTACAGAATGAAATACAGAATCCCTAAAATTCTATAAGGAAGCTGCGTTTGAATACTTCTTTTAAAGTGCTCTAAATCTTTATCGAAATCAATATCCTCACGGATATTAATATTTCTTATATTGAACGATATATGTAGATATATGGTTCAGATATAGATGAATTTGTTCAAACCAGAAGATATTCAAATGTTTCTGTCGTTTTTGGGTGTGTAAGATTATGGAAGCATACAAATTGAACTGTGCAATAAGATTCTGGCAAAAATGGTCTTCATGTGTAGTTCGGTTGTATTAATTGGAAACATGGTTTGGTTGTATTGACAAAGCATTGTATTGATTGTTAATGAGCTACAATTATTGCCTAGTGGGTTTTCAATACGACATCATCTTACAAAGCAGCTGCAAAAGCATTAAAGTTTAAAAAAAAATGTTTTATTTTGACATTACAAAAGATGTAAATATCATAACTTAAAACTAATGCCAAAGATTAATTGTTAGGTCATTTATTTATCTGCCATAGCCCCATATATCGCTTCCACGCGAGAAAATTAAGAAGTCATGTTTGTTGTGGAATCTATTGATTTTTTTCTACATAAATTCGGCAACGGTTTGAAATTTTATAAGAAGTCTAAACCTATTTTGGGAGTTGAAACAATTCTTATTTTAAAAAAAATATATATCAGCTTAGACATTCTTTCCTGGCCGAGGTCTAATCAGAGATTTTGAGAAGACTATACCTGGAATGAAAAAGAATTAGCTGCCGAAAGAGTCATTTGAACAATATTTCTTTTTCACAGCTTTGAGGCAATAATGATGGAAAAGTGATAATCATAATCATCGTAAATGCGACAAGACATAATTGAATTTGATTTTACTCTGGGCAATTGTGTTTGGTACGCCAAGTTTATGAGTTGTCTCTCATGTTACAGGACGCGCGGAAATGAATAATGGAATCTTCACAGTGTTAAATTCCACCACATTGTTAGCAAAGCAAAAAAATTGTTTGTGTTTTTATTTTTTCGTGCTGCATTTTCATTTTTTAAAAGCCTTGATCATTATTGTAATGTTATGTGTTGCAGGAGTCAGAGATTCATCCATGTATTAACATATTATTGACCGGTTACGAAATAACTCGTGTCATCCGTAATATCCAAATGTTACTGATCGGTCACGAGTTTACTCGTGATCGATGCGCTTTTGTTTTACGTCGTTGGGTGGCCGGGGCTCTCTCAAAGAACATAGTGTTACGAAAAAAATCGTAACATTATGTGCATATGTTTGTGGTGAAATGTCAAATAGCTCAAATAAAGAATAAAATGTGCATGTGTATGTTGTGAAATGACAAATAGGTCCAATAAAGGATAAAAACGCTTTAATTTTCTTAACAACACAAGTATCAAAACGCAGTCGAAACGAACACAAAATAGTATTTTCAGTAAATAGCAGCAAACAAGTAGCAAATCGGTAATAAAAACGCACATTTTTTTCCGAAAAAATATTTTTATACACCCAAAAATAACTTTTGTGAAGAAAAAAAAATTAGTTATTTAATATAATTTTATAAAAATCATTTCTACTGTAGAACTTAATGAAGATTTTAAGACCACATCACAATTTTCTGAATCATGGAAAGATACATATGCATTCAATATCTTGCGCGATCTACCAATGATTTGCAATTCATAGTTTGAGAAACCCTGGTGTTCATACTCTGCTTTCATCAAATTCCAGAAACATACTTAAAAAAACTATCTAATAAAATCATCAAATAGGTCATGACGAAATTTTCCCTATAAAAAAACCCTTATTCCTTTAGATAGAATTCTATTGCTTGCTAAAAGCCTGGAAGGAAAAATATTAAAAATTAGCCATCTTATTGAATCATGCATATTATCGGCGACATTAGAATCATCAATCAATTATTCTGATGTCTTAAGCCATTATAGTTACTCACCACTATAATTGAATGAAATTATTTTAAATAGAAGATTCTTAACTCATCCATTCAAACCCACCATGACAATTTCAACGGAAAAATACACAGTCTTCTCAGAAAATCGTCTTCAAGTTTTCCGAACAAGTTTATTCACTTATAAATGGAATCTAGTTAATCTACGTGATGTTGCAATCAAACCGAATTCATAATTCATTAGTTAAGCAGCAATTACACATAACTGATATGTCTTTTATTTTTAATATAAAAAATTTCTGAGTTGGTTGTTTCAAAGTAAAGCATTAAAAAGTTCCGTCATGTATTTCCTTTACTCCTATATACAACTTAGTAATCGGTTTATTTTAGCTACTGGTTTCCAAAGTAATTGACACTTCCATTATTGCCAGTCGAGAAAAAAAGAATCGATGGTTATTTTCTCATCCATCAAATACTGGAAGGTGGAATGTAATCGATTTCATTGGAGTAAAAAAAATGTTCTTCAAAGGCTTCAACACTTGCTCAAAGGTACAAGAATTTTCTCTTTATACGGTTTCTGAACTCATTGCTAGAGGGCGTTGTATTTAAATATCACGTGATCGAGCGAAAATCAACATCCCAAGCTCAGTTCGAATTACTTTAGGTGATTACCGTTTGCTGTTCGCATTGTATTAAGTAATTATTAAACTCTACAGATGGTTATTTAATTGTTTTCAGGGATAAAGCCGATATTCCAGATTTTATTTTTACTTTTCAAACTATTATCTTGAAAGTTTCTGAATAAATTTATTACATAATCATTTTACTAATATTTTACCGCAGAATGCCACAGTGAATGTGAATGCGTAAGCGAAAAGTATTGATAATTTTTTGATTTACAAATTAGAAATGTAAAGATTAATCTAAGCTCATAAATAAATGAAAAAAAAATGAAATTTTAATATGTTTCATACCATTAAATCTGAAATATTATTTTTCCTGATTTTTTTAAATGCATATTTAACCCCACTATATTTTTACTTTTCAGTTATAAGTGAAAAAATGACATTTATTTCAAATATTGAAAAATTTATTTTTTGTACGTATATATTAAGAAATCGTTTTGAGCTAGCAAATACAGAAGAACTAATATCAAAATTTTATTCAAGAATAATAATAAATTCGTTTCTTAACTATAGACAAGCAAAACATACATAGAAATAATTTCAGTTTTTAATTAAAATTTTGATGCTCTTAGAGCATTTAAATCATACGATAAAAAGTATATATTTGTTTTTACTTAATGAAAAATAAATATATTTCCATACCATTATTATGATTTCATTTAAAAAAACTCAAACAACAAATTCTGAGCAGGAATCTTATACAGATTCAAATAATTTGAAATATAAATTTAATTCACATTCATGCAATATACAAATCCATATTTTAATTCTAAAAAGCATATATTTTTAAGGTTATAAAAAAATCGTATGAAATTTACTACATCATTTAATAAAATTATTTTTCTTTTTCCTATGATATTAATTCATTAATTGTTCTTCAAAAAGTTTCAAATTATGTTTTCTTTTATTTTCCAAGGAAGATAACTAAGAAATATTCAAGTTAATATTGTACTAGCCCAGCATATGAATAGAGAGATATTTTGATGAGGCTATTGACAATTTCTTTCAACATTCAAGTATAGATAAGTGCTTTTATTATTCTTATAAACAAGAATCGGAAATAAAGAATTGTTAACTGGAAATGGAAGGTCCATAAATTCTATAAAATGTTCTGAAGATATGTCGGATCCATATTGCGGATCATCGCAACATTTAGAATTATTATGTGGTTTGAATCAGCCCATTTCTGAATGTTATACTTCTAAAACAAAGTCATAGGAAGATAATAATTCTACGTTTCATATATTCGGAAATGCTAGAATGATGATAGTAAAATATCAGAAACTCCGGTGTATATCCGAAGGGATCTAAATTAATAATTAATATTTTATTTCATAAAATTGTTTACTTATTAAAACTATTAAATAGTTTTAAAAATCTTGCTGTACTTATTTTTAGACTCGATTTCTCATACTTTAAATATTTGGATAAATTAAATTTTTATCTTGGTTCCGCCGTCAGCGTCGAATTAGTCAAGGTCAGTTGTATGATTAAAATCTCTTAAGTTCGTGCAATGCTCACCGCGAATCTCGCCAAATTTGGCAACTCTTAAAAATAACTTAGTATAATTGAAACCGTAACTGCAGAGCATGCAAAACAAAACGATAAAAAAAAAAATGTTTTGATAGTGCAAAGAGCCGCCACCTGCAATTCGATTCTTCAGTCCTTTCAAAGATAGAGAAGTCGCCAAACGATTTTCCGAACATAAAATCACCTCGTTAGATCAGCCCATTGACCCCATCTACCTGTGGGGTCAGTAGGGGGTCAAGTGGGGCGTACACCTCGTTACGGTTACCGTTCTTCCTTCAAGAGGACTGACTTCGTGCTTTACTTAATGAAGATAAATTTTTAAGCGGGGAATTCACCGTGAGATAAAATCTCGGCCAGTATTTTGTTTTGGGGTATAGACTGTTTCCTTATCTTTGTTTTTCCTTTTTTTTTTTTTTTTTTTTGCCAAACGGTTTTTATTTGTATATTTATCATTTCTTTTGGAAAAAGATCTTTTGGCATTTCATTGTTTGGGGAATTGTGTTTTATTTAGCTTTTTCTCTTACTTTAGACCTTCTGTGGGCTTGTTTATTGTTTTCTTAGTAGGGGTAGAAGACAGGGGATAAGAGAACAGCAGGGTGCAAGGACAAAACTTTTCGCGACGCCGAATTAGCGCTGCCGGGGGATGACTGAATCAGTGAAGTCTGACAGTTGCTGCTGCAGACATCAATTACAGAAATCAGACTAAAAGCGGTGCACACTCTAAGCAGTTTTGAAATCAATAGTCGTTTTTCTGAAAATTATCAATCTAGAAGGCTATAAAATTGCACTTAAAACATAATATTTTTACATTTTTTTATTTGTTTTTCCATTGTGTCAGAAAATCCACTAATTTTATTCATTTATTTTGCCATTTCGGCTGTGCATTCCGCCGTATTACCGCAGAAAATCATTTTGTCTCTCTATATGTTTTTTGTCTCTATATATAAATTAAAAGGGAAAAAAAATTTAAATTAAAAATTAATGTTGAGCAAAGATTGAAATCAATAAGCTTTTGTTAAAATTCTAATTGCACTACTAGCATTATCCATTTCAGACGTTTAACTAACACTACCTACTCTCTAACATTGTTATTCCAGAGAACGCCATACATGGTACTGGCGTACAATAGTAACGAATTCTGAACCTTTAGCGTGAATTTAGCATTTTTTCTGAATTTATCGTATTGACCCTTGGCGAGTTATTTGGTGATGAATCACTAGCATATGTTAATAGTATCCGAAGATCAAAGTTGAGTTTTAGACCCGTTCTTATCAAACGATTAAAACAAAAATTTGGCACAAAATTTCACTTGTAGTCACAAAATCCCACACCAAGTCTGATATATTTAAGTCATTGCGCTTTTGATTTTCATTTTTCTGAAATTATTGACCAACAGAATTTCAATCTTTTGCTGGGTTTGGCTTAAAACTTAAAAAGAGTTTACATTATATATATTAAAACTGTGGATTGAATTTTATTTATCTAGCTCACATCGTTTTGTAATTATTGTGTTAACTTATATTCGAACAGCCGGACAGACGGACTTCCTCTGAACAGATTGTGCTCAAAATTTGATAGAAATCTGAAAATTTGGTGTTAGCTTTGGTCTAGCTCAAAACACTTTTGAGACATCGTTATCATAGACTGACATTTTCCGAAAAGGTGTTTTTCGAACTTAAGGAGGTCTAAAACTAGGAGATTCATCAAAATCTCGAGCTCGAATTAGAAAAATTATGCAAGTGTATTGATGATTTTTCTAACACTTGTATTGTTGAATACTAATTAAATTCGAATTACTTCCTCTACACTACATATACGAGAAAGTAAAAATATGATTGAGAATTATCTCTAGTTGCAGACAATGTATCATATTTTAATTTGTAAATTTTTAAAATGTATTAAAATTAAACAAAAAAATTGTACAGAATCGAAATTAGCATCATTAAAACCGGTAATATTTTTAAAAAAAATTAAGATAGTGAAAAAAGTCATTTTTGTGCTACAGTATTTTCAATAAATACGGCTGATGGATGCTGCAAATTTGCTTAATTTTTGATTAAATATTTTAATTAATTTTTGTAATGGGAAATGTTGTCTGTGTGATCTTCCTCGTCTTATCAGGGTAGCGGTGGCCTGGTGGTAAGGTCTCGGTTTCGGAACCGGAGGGTTTCAAGTTCGTGACCCGATTCCGTCGAAGAACCGTCGTGTAAGCGGATCTGGTGCACGTTAAGCGTCCTGGTCAAACGTCCTCCCGGTGGTGTGAAGAGGGAAGTGCCAACTCAGGTGTCGTCCTCGTCATCTGACGGTGATTCAAAATTACGAGGTCCTTCCCAAAATAGCCCAGTGTTGCTTTAAACTGAGACGTTAATATAACTAAACTAAAACGTCCTCTATTTAGTAAGAGTAGATGAGCTAAATTTTATTAATATTATATAGAAATTGTATATAAAAGTCACGGACAAAATTCAACAGAATAAATAGAAATACCAGAATAATATATTAGTTAGTTAAAAATAGTGGCAATTGGAAAAAGAAACATAAGTAAAATAAGTTTGCTACAGTTTTTACTATTCTTTTCGAGGAGGCTCTGAACTCTCAACATTAGTCGTATTAAAATGTATACAATGTAAGATTTGGAAAAATTTATTCCATGCAAATAATAAAAGGTTTAGAAAATTAAGTAATTCTAATCCAATGTAATTAAAATAATCAAGAATAACAAACAATTAAACTGCAAATGCAATCATAGGTTCAATTTCGCCAATTTCTGTTTTAAATGGAAACTCATGACCTTCAGAAATGTCATCAAAGGTATTTATTCCACTATCTTTTTTTTTATTGATTTTTCGAAAACACAATTTCACTGTTTATTCTCTCCGGGGAAAAACCACGATATTGTTCTCTAGCATCAATCACTATATCTATTTCTGAAACTTGCATTGTTATCGATGGTCGCTTGCCCCACCCTTATTTAATTTCAAAAGATATCACAAAATAAAACTTGGGCAGAACCTCCAATCTCAACAAGTTGTCCACTTTCGCCAGTTTGCCGATATTGCAAACTAATCAAAATTTATACATCTATTGTTTAAATTTAAATTAATAACTTTCTTTTGGTGTGTTATGATTATGGTTTGATGTAATAAGATTAACATAGTTAGTGAATAACGAGTCGCGGAAAGTAGTTAATATATTATTAAAAAAATCTCTTTGTGTGTGTGGAAATAAAAAAAATGGAATGCAATTGATTTTACTTCAAAACGAATTGTTTAATAATAAATAAATAAACCGGAGCAACTCAAGATAATTAATTCATTTTTTTCAGGCTTCCTATTTTAGACTTCTTATTTTTCTAAGAGAAATAAGAAGTCTAAAATAGGAAGGGTCACAGTTAATCTGCGCCATCTGACCAATTTTGCTTGCATATAAAATTAAAAAGAACATTCACTTTAATTTGTTTCAAATTAACAATTGTTAAAATGTTCAGTTAAAGACTCTATAAAAATGAAATCTTTAAAAAAATTTAACATTAGTTGATTTTTATAAACAGATTCCAGGTCATTTAATTTTAAATGTCTGGAAAACCAAACTCCACTTTACAGTTTTTTTTCTGCGAAATCGTGTTTATGCGGAGAAAATATTTAGATACATATTGCATACTGATTACATATGAATATTTTCCAATCTTATCCACATATGAACTGGTCATTTAAAAAAAGAAATCATAAATACACTTAGTTTAACATGTTATTCGAAACAGTCTGCTGTATTACAGTATTCATCTTATAGGTTATCTATCATTCCTTATGTTTTTCAACTTATACTCAGTTTTAGCATGGTGAAATCGGGGTCGAGATGGCGTTATATGACATTGTCATCATGAGAGCAGATGGAAAAAGACTGTAATAGTTAGTTATAAAAAAATATTTTCTGTGAGTATATAAAATCTTTTTTTTTTCCTTCAGGAAAGGCACCTATATACATAAACTTAAAAAGCACAACCTTATCTGAATATAAAATTTGATCCAAGTCATTAGAGCCGTTTCCGAAATACACGAAATAAATATATATGTTACGGGCAATGTAATTATTTAGGTCAGTATTCATAATGCTTGGTTATTATGAATAATGACCATTAAAATTGGGCAATTTGATAAATTTGAATTACTTTACGATAATTTCTCACATTGACCGGTCATTATAAATACCGCTATTATTTCTTTGGGCACTTTGATTAATTGACAGCAATGGGACAA
>JAPMOR010064657.1:544140-556690 GCA_026543865.1 Argiope aurantia | reverse complement strand
TTTTTTTTTGTGGTGGTGGTGTTTCTAATAATAGGTAAAAGATGAAAGTTAAAGTTTTAAAGCCAAAAGCAGAAAAATTACAGAATGAAATATTAACGTATATGTTACTTGTTTTAGAACGTCATATTCAGTGCTATGGCTTCGACAGTTCAATTTATTCTTATTATGTTGTATTCATTATTATGCTCTAATAAATATAGTCTTTATTCTTCTAGATTTCTTTGTGAAAACCGATAGAATTTTATTTCTAGGTCTTTTTTTGGGGGGGGGGAAGTTACACTGATTTTTATATTTGCATTTACATACATTTTAAAGCTTTTTGCATCTTTAGATGCCATTTCCTAAAATTCTAATCTCTGATAGAATTTCCTACGGAAAACATCATAAATTAAAATCTAATGCATATTTTTTATAATGCATAATAAACATTTTAAAATATAATGCATATTTGTAAAATTTGGTATAATAATTCTCCTATATGTTCTGTCGTTCCTGAACTAGAAAATAAGTAATCTATTCATTTAGAAATATTTTATAGTTGCTTCAATGCTTCATAATGGGAAAAAAATAGGGAATTTTGTGTTATTTGTCATTTGATGAATAACACATTAGCATATGAATAGATATATAGCTTATTTTTTAGTTCAGTAACTAGATTACATATTCATTAAGTTATCTACAAAATTTTAACAAATCATTTGATAAACCTCTAAAGTAGAAGAGTTTTACCTTAAACCTCTTTTCAACCAAAAAAAAAAAACGCCACTTTTCCAATTTTTTTATATTGCCACTTAGCTTCTTTATTACTATTAACACAGAGGCATGCTGGATATTTTCGAAAAACTTCGCTAATTTGTGAGTATCAAATACACATTTCTGATTCTTAATAAACAATCTTTTCGCATTTTAATTATTTATTACATTGCACACATTTTACCAACATTGAACAACTTGGATTCAATGTATAAAAGTATCCAAACCCAAAAGATTTATAATTTCAGATTTATTTTTATATTAATATTACCGGTTATTTACTGATTCCATATCCAAACGACCATGGTTTTATCCAGACAGGCTGAATCCCCTATCGTATTGGGAAGTTGTGGGCTATATTTTCCCTTTCTAAGGATTTTTATTGTGGCCTGAAATCGTTATACTGCACTCCACTGATATGAAGAGTGCATAATTGTTTTTGTTAAGAACTTAAAACTGTTGACGTATGTATCAAATAAGAATTTTTCATTCATTACTGGCTTTTAAGCCAAATTTTGAATCAACCTGTATTTTCATCATATTCATAAGGTATCAATGATTTCACTGTTATAATTCTTTGTCAAAATATTATTCACTTTAGGATGCACGAAAACTTTTAATGCTAAATAAGTTATTAATATAAACGGTATATAAATTCATAATTTTCTGTCTCAGCTTAGGCAAAATGCAATTATTTTTCGAAAAAATGCAAGTTGAGAAAAAAAGTAGAATATACTTTTCAAATTATATATAAAATTTAGACTTCTGATTAGATCCGATTCTTTTTTATTAGCGAATAATTCACTAAAAAAAGGGCTGAAAAATGAAAGCCCGCACACATTTAAAATAATTTCCTTTACCGATAAAAGCGAGAACTTACGATCTTCGATATTCGATTTACCTTGAACTTTGTACGCAAACATTGCCTATCTTCGGTGAAATATTAATGAATAATAATTTAAAAATGTATTAATAATTAGTATTAATAATGTAATTTTCAGCATAGTGCACGCCTATTTCGATACTGAGAACCTTATCAACCTCCACGACCCTTACTGTAGAAATAAGGGGATTGTTCAAAGTTGAACCAGGGCTTCCTCCGGGAAGCCCTGGTTCAACTTTCCCACATAATTTAAATCTGCGTTTATAAGATTCCGGCATTGAATGATTATACCTATCTTAAATTCAAACACGGTAGGTACCTTAGCATGTAGAAATCATTTCCTTCTCACCCTTCTGTTTTTCGGAACTTCCGCAAATTTTATTATTTCCTAAAACTTATTTTTTTTTTCTTTCTCGTAAATTTTCTTATACTACATTGAAGAACTATAGTTTATGGGAAGAGAACACATAATCTTTATTTCTTTTCCACGAATACTTTTTTATAGTTGCTTTTGTACCATACCAAGCCGGAAAAGAACATAATAAAACAATTCATAATGTTAATTGTTTCTCCAAACCTTATTGGCTATATTTTATGCAAGAATATAATTTCTCCTAGCACCTTGGCGATTTTCAGACTACCCCAAGATTATATCCCCTTGTTTTCTTGGCGATTTTAAGATTATGCCCAGATCGCCAAGTTCCATTGTTCATAAGAAACCAAGATAATAGCGACTATCATTGGTAAAAAGAAATAACAAGAACAAAAAATAACAAGAACGGTAATTTTAAATCTTACTCATCGCATTTTTTTTTTTTTATTGAATATTAGTTCATGAAAATGCAAGAATTAAAAAGTAGGTTTTTATTCTGTGGAAGATTCTATTTTCATGCAAAATATTCAATTATATTTATTTCGTACATTTCAATCAGTGCTTGTTAATGTTAATCAGTTCTATATCCAGTTCTACTTATACTGCAATCATTATCCATGTTAGTTAACTGTACCAAAGTCTTTATAACTTTTACAAACTGATATTGATGATTCAGTAAAATAAAAGAAAGGTGATTGCTAATCTTATAAGTGTAAATTCTTTTGTAAAATATTATTTCATGAAAATTTAGAGCTTTCAGAAGTGAGGTTTGATTCTGTGAAAGATTTCTATTTCCACTTTCAATTTGTTTAGCAATTATATTGATTTTGAATATTTAAATAAGTATTCATTAATGATCAATGTGTTTTACTTTTTCATATTCGCAGAAGAAAGAAGGTATTGTAATTATCAAAAAATTCGAACTCGAGATTTTGACGAATCTCAGTGCTTTGGACCTTCCTCAATTCGAAAAACAACATTTTTGGAAAATGTCCGTAAGTCTGTCTCTGACAAAGTCATATCACTGACTCTCCGACCAACCCGAAGGCACACGGATAAAGAAAACTAAATGACCGGACCGCTGCAACAGCAACACTGGCGGGAACTGTGGTTGAGTCCTAAGGACCATCACCGGCCATGGTACAACCCTTCCCGAAGGAAATACGTCCTGTCATCGATGGGAGGAGAAGATCTCACACCTTTTTATGTATCCTTCAGAGTCGCGATATCCAACCACCATATCAGAAGTATCTCATCCTCTTTTTGAGGTGCTCTTCGGTGGTCTGTCTGTGACAAAGATAACTCAATAACGCTTTGAGCTGGAAGGGTTAATTTTTGGGTTGCGGTCTTCATACCAAATTTGTAGATTTCTATCAAATTTTGAGCAAAATCAGCTTAGAGGAAGTCCGTCTGCCCGGTTGTCCGAATATAATTTAACGCAATAGTTACAAAACGAAGAGAGCTAGATAAATGAAATTCGATACATAGATTTAACATCTACCAAATTTTGACCGAATCCAACAAGGAACTGTTCGTCTGTCGGTCTGTACATTTAGAAACATATAAACGCGATAAAACAAAGTCGAACTGATTTAAATATATCAAATATGATATGTGGTTTTGTGACTGCAAGTGTAATTTTGTGTCGAATTTTAGTTTTAGTCTGTTGGATAAAACACGTCTAAATCATAAATTCCATTTTCGAATTCTATTAACCTTATGCCAGGGATTAATTTCTAAAAGAGAACTCCAAAGATAACATAACAGAGTCAGTAAAAATGCGAAATCCATGCTAAAGGTTGATATTTCGTATTTATAATGATAAATAATAGCACCAATTTCATGGAAGGTGTTTTCTGGGATAACGCCTTTATTAGAAAGTATGCGATAATGTTTTTGAGAGACCACTGTCATTGATTTTATATTGTAATGAAATTCAAAAGCGGCATTTGCTACTACATTCCTTTTTCAGAACGCGTCTTCAACTGTGTATTTTTATTCTGTGAAATTTTCTGTTTCTTTTCAAAGTTTTCTTAGTAGTTCAATTTTAGATATTGTATGATAAAATAACTGTCTTACTCTTCAAAGTTGTAATGTTAAGCGATTGTAGTTAGGTTTCTTAACTGCGAATCTTCTTCAAAATATCCCCCCCCCCCCCATGTAGACAGCTATGATATCAACTCCCCTCTCTCATCGAATCTGTAATACCACTCGAAGCTTGGACACAAAAGATCCGATCGGTAATTTTATTTTCTTTGAACTTTTCTGCTTTTCTGGAGCAGTGCCTATTCTAAACAAATAAATAATAACAAGGATCCCCCCCCCCAAAAAAAAAAAGGAATTTAAAAAATGAAAAATCTTTGAATTCGACGAATTCTACACCCTGCAAAACCACACCACAGGTATCATCAAAACAAAATACGATATTTTTCACCAAATTGTCTATTGTGTGAATTACTGAATATTCTTTATTCTTTCTTAATTTTATTTTTCGAATATCGTTTAAAATTTCTTTATGAAAATGAATTTGGTTGCGGATGAATGAGCTCACTTTTCGGTATCTTTCTATGAAAAACTGGATGAGGGGGTGGAAAGTTCTCCTCGGTGATACCAACGTTTAAACAATAATAAAACACCGAAATGGCGCGATCTATTTTCTTTTCATAAAGAATAACGATTCAATGTTTTGGGTTGGGCTTGATGTGCATCTTATGTGATTGATGCGAGGGAGAACTCTCCTATAAATCGGGTGGACGAAAACAAACCCCTGAGAGAGGCAAGACAGACATTTTTCTTATTATATGCATCCTTCAGAAAACAAACGCTTGAAGCGAACTTTGTTTACCTTAAACTTAATTTCAATGGTTTATAATTTTCTCAGTGTTTTGATATTCTAAAGTAATGCACATTAATGAGAAAAGATATGATTAAATGAAAACAATCAGTAAAATTAAAATCATCCGCTATGTTATGTTTTAGAACTGTATCGGACACAACACATTTCAGAGAAAATGTGAATTTCAGGATATCAGGAATTTAATTTTATCATTATTCAGATAGATTTATTTTCGTTTGTGCGATAATTAGTTGCCTTTGGCGACCAGCTGGTTTTCCAGGGATATTGGTTATATTCAATTCCTGTTAAGTCGTTTAGATATGCTTTTATGTATATGATTATCACACCAGGGGGGAGGCACCTCAGATTTGAAGTTGAGAAGCGTCTGGCATGATGAATGGATTTCACCACTTGAGTGGGTACAGAAATGATGAGGGGTTGACTACCCTCTACCGATGACGGAGCATGCTTCCCAGGAAACGGGTTGTACCGTGGCCGGTGATGACCCTTAAGACTCAACCTTAGTTCCCATCAATGCTGTCACGGCAGTCCGGTCATTCAGATTTTATCCGAGTGCTTCAAGACGGATCGAAGTAGTTAATGTGTGATTTATGTATATGATTGTCAAGCATTAAAGCCGTGTTGTTTTAATTGTCTTATATGAATGTTTTTCATTGGATGGAACTTTCATGGCATGTATATCATTTCCATGACGTCATAGCGATATTGCAAAAATAATTGTATGGTCATCTATTCTCTGAATTCTGCTTTATTGCAAATTCATTTTTTATTTGTCTTGTAAACCGCACAGATATTAAATAGAATTCTTCTTCTTTAGCTTTCAGCAATGCAAAAAAAAAAAAAAAATCCTATATCTTATAAAACCATTAAACCAGTTCAAATTTCATGGCACCAATGTAATCTATTGTTGGAAATTAGGTACAAAAATATTTTGAAAGTGTTGTCAAAATTCAGGGAAATGTCCGCATGGTTATGAAAATATAAGAATAGTGGAATCTTTATCCTATAAGAGATATAGGTACCTAATGATTGTATGATATAGTATCAAAACTCCTATATCCTTCAGGGTTCCGCTTCAGATATGGGAAGGAAAAACTCTGGGTCTGGTGATTGAATCTTATTTATCAGGTAGTTGTATTAAAACTGCGGATTCGAGGAACCTCCACTTCCATGGCAGATAAATATCACCGGAAAAAAAAAGGTAGCACTAAGACTGTGTTAATTTATATTAGAACTGCTGGACAAACTTTCTCTTAATACTTTTTGGTCAAAAATCTGATAGGAATCTACAAATTTGATGTAAAGACCATATGTGAGATTTCATCCATATAGGTTGAAGCATTTTTAAGTTATTCTTTTTACATGCAGAAATAATTCCAAAAATGAGTTTTTTATTCAGAGATGTCTAAAACGTGAAAATTCGTCAAAACCTCGAGTTCAAATTTTTTTTATGGTTGCATTATTTTTTTCTTGAACAATTCATATACGAGAAAGTGAAAACAGTCTTTACAGACAATCAGAGAGGTAAAAAAATACAGAAATTTATTAAAATCAATAAACCTCAAATTTTTTTGACAATTGCACATTTTTCAAATACAAGCAAGTAAGAAGCGTTTTCCATCCGACTTCTATGTTCTCTTTTTATCATCGTTTGCTTCCTCTGAATTTATAGCGGATTTTAGTTTAGTTTTAGTTATATTAACTCCCCGTTTTAAGCAACACTAGAGCTAGTTTGGGAGGGTCCTCGTAATTTTGAATCGCGGTCAGATCACGAGGACGACACCTGAACTGGTACCCCCTCTCCACACCAACAGGAGGGCCTTGACGGATTTAACGCGCAACAGACCCCCTTACTCGACGGTTCTTCGATCGAATCGGGTCTTGAACGTGAAACCCTTCGGCTCACGAGCCGAGACCTTACCACCAGGCCACCGCGGCCCGAGTTTGTAGCGGAATTAGGATAGTGTATGAAGAATATCGGCAAACCCTCGAAGATCTGAGGAGTTCGAAAGCTTAAGTGTTTCTCCAAAATTTCAGGCTATAGTGTCACAAAATGGTGAGTTTAATACTTCGTAATGTGATGAAAAAATTGATGCAGCATTTTGGATGCTTTCTTTTCCCCAAATTGAAACCAAAATTTGATTCAGATCTTTGTCTTTTAAAACCGCATAATAAATTTTATTTGGAGTCTTTGAAATTTTGAGATATTGTTTACGCATACATGAGGGCAACGAATGATTTGCCCTTCGATTTTTGCTCCAAAATTTAATATACATCTGCAGCTCTGGTGATAAATATGTATACACCAAATTTTATCAATGCGGCTCCTTGTATTTTTTTGAGTTAAAGTTTCGAACAGACAGAAAAACTGTCCTTCGATGGATTTTATCCAAATTTTGATGAAAATCTATAAATTTAGTATTAAAGCTACACATCACATTTCATAGCTATAGATTAAAAAGTTTTGGAATTCTCATTTTCACAGATAAGCAGATTGAGTGAAAATTCATATAACTCAAAATTCCCAATTCTGAAAACTCCCATCCTCTGACCTCAGGACCTCTGACCTTAGAAACATAAAAAATTCATCAAAAATCTCGAAATTGAACTTTTTAATGATTTCAGCACATTCTCTCTATACATATTTCACTTTAGAATGTAAAAAGTGAATCGCTAAGTTAGTTGTTAACTAGAAATCACATCGTAGTATGACAGTGTAATATGTCACCTTGTCATATAATTACGACGATGTGATGAATAATGACTGCTATACTCAACGCTTACTAGTCATGGTCATGGATGATCAAGACCTCGCTACTTAATCTCGGGTACTTACCCTGTTACATAAACTTCTTACTTTGCGAAATGAATGATGCATGCATTCGGGAAAATGAATGACGATGACTGCATGATTGCTGTCAAATAGTAATTCATGTGACTGTAGCCATATTGTGAATAATGATTTCAATCCTGCTTGACCAGGGCCTTTTTATTTAATCATTGATGCCTATCTTGCGTCATTTGTCTTGAGAGGAAAAATAAACGAAAAGATGCTTGATTTTTTTAAATTTATTTTTTAGAAAAAGTTTTGTAATGGTCTGAAAATTTAAGCTCTATAATTTGAAGAATCTGCGTATCTTTAACTTGCTTGGATTTGAGTAATATTTTGTGGAACTTTGTTTGTGAACATAATAGCTCGAGAACGGAAAACGAGTGAGAAAAATTAAGTTCGTATAAGTTCTTAACACCAAAATCTACAATTTTTAACAAGTACTAAATGAAATTCCTAATGGGAAGTCGGTATCCACTATAGCGACAATGTTAAACTACACAATTTTATGTACCTTTTGCTCAGAAATTATTAAAGATGCAAGTATAAAAAATTTTCCACAATGTTCCGTCTTAGAGATGCCTTTTTCCCTTTCCAACTGTGATTGCCATGGAACCCGGCGCATGTGCTGTTTTTCTAGTACTTGACTTATTCTTAGCTACTATACTTTTTTTATTCCTAGCTACTCAGATTTGTAATGTATAATTAGAGATGTAACGGTGAATATCTTTGTGTAAGTTTTCGTGTTCGTCAATCAATGTCATTCTGTGTTCAATGATATCTTTGATTCTTGAGAATTAGAAAATAGATTTTAAAATATTAGATCATAGATAATTAAAACCAGTGTACTACATAAATGGCCCGACTGCACTTAGAATTATTTTGTAAAAGCTCTGGCATAGACATCGACACACAGTTTAAGTTGACAGTTTTTTCTTTACTGTTGTGAAATGTTAATTATATATTGCTTGGTATTTTTTTTAAATTTAACTGAACGTCACGGATAAGTTTTGAGAGAAAAAATGACATTTTTTAATACGAGATCAACACTATTAAGAAATATTTTAGGAATATCAGAAAACTTTCACATCAGTATGTGCATTTATATGCATGAAATACCTGAATAAAATTTCAAGAGCATGTATTAAATAGATTTCGAGAAAAAGGTACCCGCAGCTACTAAAATACTATTTTAAGATAATGCTATTTAAAGAGATGTCAGTATGTCTACAATAATTTAAATTCAGTAAATAGCTATTCAAAAATGCAAAAATTTAAATATATGAAATTTGGCATTGCTTTATCATTAGAATTATACATGTGCATTAAATTTTGAACTAAATTCGTTCTATGGTTGTCCGTCAGTCAATCTGTCTATCCATGGGGATGTAAAGGCGCTAATTCAAAAAAATAAAAAGTAAAAAAGGCAAATGAAATTTCGTAAGGGGTCTTTACATCAAAATTATGATTCTAAAACAAATTTTAGATCTAATCAATCAAAGGAAAAAGATCAAAATGCATACTATGCTCTCTTCTCTGTATTATAAAGATTTAAATAATTGAGCTATATTGTGTATTTAAGGCGGAACGAAGTGATTTTATGTCTTTGAACTACCAAAGCAACACCTCACGTACATATTATATTCCTACTCATTTTCACCATCCCCCTTCCCTGGAAAATCCTCTTCTTAATTTTTGTTTGTATAGAATTGCATACATTTTATAATTTTGTCAGCAATTTTAATAAATGGATATGTTAACTTTATGAATTGTATTAATAAAACATATTACAAGTCGCAATTTTGAAAAATAGCTACAGTAAGTCTTGAATTTTTTTCCCATGCATAATATATTCTATTTTACATGATCATGATTTTCTGTGAAGTAATTGATGCTTCAGATATTATGATCCGATTTTTGATTTAATTTTGTCTGTAAATGCTGTATTTGAATTTCGACATTTGTTCTTTATTCTATCACGTAATAGAGAATTTTTTAGAAATATTTTTATTTTCATCGTATATTTCAGGAAACATATCTAATTCTTGATCTTATGCTTAATAAAATATTACATTCATATAATATTTCATTCAACAAAGTTTTGAACTTGAGCAAAGTTGAAAACATTGCCTAAGTGATTATTTGCTCTATCTTATAGTAATGCTATCAGCCACTCATATAAGAGCATATAATGCATTAGTGAGATCTAATGCTGCACAAACTGACATAAAGGAGATGATTCAGTTTGGCGTCGAAAGATGTGATTTTAAGTAATCCAACTTAGCAAGCCGCTGATGGCTCCAACAATTATTTATATCCTAACTCCCTCATCCCTCAAACAATTCAAAAGGAATTTCTCGTAAACCAAGTTTTGAATGTTGCTTATGTGATTATTGTGTAGTTGACATGTAGTAATGACAGAGAATAAGTTATGTCACAATCAGTGTTGCACGATCTATAATGTAAAACTATACTTCAGGTTGGAATCAAAAGCTAGAACCTTACCTTTGTTTTAAATGATCTAATCAAGATCGGAAACCAACCGCTGATAACTTCAATCATGTTTTATCTCTCCTTCAAATATGTGGACAATTTTTTTTTCACAGTTCAGGTGAATTTCTCAATTCCGACTCAATGTTTATTATTAGAAACTATATTTGAAATACAATTTTTTACTTTCTTGTATACAGTGTAGCTAAAATGTAGTAATCGTCAAAACATTCGAACTCCGGATTTTGAAGAATCTCCACATTTTAGACCACTCTGAGTTCTAAAAAATACATTTTTGGAGAATGTCCGTCTGTTTGTCTGTGGCAAAGATAACTTAAAAAGGCCTTGAGCTAGACGGTTGAAACTTAGTATACAGACTTAAAAGCAAATTTTCAGGTTTCTATCAAATTTTGTGCAAAATTCTTTCAAAGCAAGTCTGTTTCTCCGAATATAAGTTAGCAAGATACCTACAAAACGAAAGCAACTAAATAGATAAACTTCGGTATACAGATTTAACATCTTTAGTATAGAGACCTATTAAATTTTGTGTGAAATACAACAAGAGATTGATCGTCTGTCTTTCAGACACATGAAAACGTGATAGCTCAAAATTTTAATGACATAAATATATCAAATTTAGTTATGTGATTTTTGTGATTACAAGTGTAGTTTTATGTCAAATTTTTCTTTCAAATCTATCGGGAAGAACGCGTCTGAAACCAAATTTAATTTTTAGATACTATAAACCGTATGCAAGGGATTAATCGCCAAATAACTCATAAAGGATGGCACGATAGATTCAGCAAAAGAACTAAATTCACACCAAAAATTACTATTTCGTAATTATTGTACCCCAATGCCATTCAAGGCATTCTCTGGAATAACACCTTTATTAGTGAGTATGTGAGAAGGTTTTGGGGAACCACATTAACTCTATCCAGATGTTAGATGCCTTCCAGTTCACAAAGCTCTTTAGTCAAAACTTGCTTATGTGATTGTGGTATAATTATCATGTAGTGATGTTGTCACACGTTAAACTATAGCAAATAATTATTGTCATTCCCAACGTACCTTGGTCAAATACTAAACTATGAGATGTTGAGATCTACATGGAAGGCTGCGACCTTGTCTTTTATTTTAAGTGATTCAATCAGTATTGGAAATAAACCAATGATACCTCCGACAGAAGTTTGTCTCCTCACATGTGTTGACAGATTCTTTCGGGGACAAAATGGAGAAAGTGCTAATAAAAGTAGGTGTTTTTTTTAGTTGCGAGCCACGCCCTTATCAAGAACGATGGATATGAATATTTTTCAATTTCGGCCACTGGGCGTGGTCAATAGTAGAAGGCTTTGTCCTCCCACTGCTAAGTGATGAATTGGCACTTTCATTGCAACTGGATTTCTTCTCTTTCTGTCCTGCGGAATGCCACTGGGTTGGCGGACTGTTGATAGGAATTAAATAAAATTCGCTACATGCTTCTTTCATTATTTTTTTGTTTTTCTTTCGTTTCTCTTCAATTGTTTTTAATGGAAAACAAACCTGCTGTCGATTCTCTCGAGTTAAGAAGTTAATATTGTTATTTTTTTAATACGTTTTTGGGGAATGTTTGAATAAATCTCTGTGTCTTAATGAACATTTGAAATTTATTTGTCATTTTGTAAATCTTCTTGCAGGAATACTTGTTTTGTAATACTCCTTGCGTGGCCCTACTGAGATTGTTCTGAATACAAAAGATTAGTTGTTGTTTTTTTATTACTAAAATTGCGAAAATTTTCGGTTCACTTAAAAATTTCTTTAAAAAATTTGAACCAAAATGGAAAAGAATATTATTTATATTATTCATCTGTTTGGTTAAAATACATTTTTAATTACCACTGCAAATGTCATTTTTTTCTCTCAGTCTTAGTAAGAATCGGATCTTGTTAAAATTTGAAAATTTAGTTAAAAAGCGTTTTAAACAGCTGCTTAGAGTTAGGAGCGGGTTGGAAAAAGTGGCAGGAAAGTTTGATTAATTTCAAGGATTGCAGTAAATTACTGCAAAGAAAGAATTTCAGCTCATGCTGTCTCAATTAAGGATGGTTTAAAGGGAAAGGATATTATAATATAATTCGTTGTGAACAAAGAATGCTTGATAGCTGATGATTAGGATAGAATAACAGTTGATTTGGTTAAATTTTTAATAATGGCTGGAAAGTTTGACTAATTTCAAACACTGCAGTAAAGGATTTAAAGAAATAATTTCAGCTCATGTTGTCTCATTAAGGATGGCTTAAAGGAAAAGGATGTTATCCTTAGTTGTGAACAAAGAATACTTGATAGCTGATGATTAGGATAGAATTACTTGATAGCTGATGATTAGGA
>JAPMOR010064657.1:525618-544130 GCA_026543865.1 Argiope aurantia | reverse complement strand
GATAGCTGATGATTAGGATAGAATTACTTGATAGCTGATGATTAGGAATGATTAGGATCAAAATGATTTGGTAAAATTCCCCCAGTCGTATCAATTTCCGGGTGGTTTATGTATGATATTATTTATCACGTATCATTGCTCATTCGTCATGATATACAGAATAATATTCTGTAAAATTTTTTTTACTGTGAATCCCAGATTTTGGCTACATACGACAGAGCAAAATGAAATATTTATTTGTCTAGTAGTTTAAATGGAAATGGGGAGTGTCTGCCAATGAAGGAAGTGATTGACTAATCTTTGGTTAAAAATTTATCTGTATTGTAAGTGAATTGTTGACATGGTTTTATGGCTCACAATATCATGGAAAATTTCATTAAATATTGCGAATGCAACTACGAGGTAAATAAATAAAAAAAACTTGGCTTAAAATGTCGACAATTTTTTCATTCAACTGTCGAAGAAATTTTAAAAGTTAAAATAAATATTTGTATTGATAAAAATACAATTTTTGATTTTAAAAAACGCCTATTCTATTTTTTTATGCCTTTTTCTATTTTATGAACATTGTTTATCAATATGATTGTCAATATTATTTGCGAGAAAAATTTGGAGAAATGTCATTTAAAATAGTTTAGAAATAATTAAAATTGCAAGCAAGCTTTTTATGAATTTTCTCTTTTATTTTTCTAGATTACTACATTATTATGAAATGGTCAAAGGCGCAATATGTTCCCTGCTTTAGTAATTTTAAGCTCATGTAAAAACTGGCGGGGGATGGAAATTATATTTTGTGAATATTATGACATCAATGTTCTTGTCTATTTTATTCCTATTTAAATGGAGTTAAATACAAAAATAAAATCCATTTAACGCATTTATAAAGATATTATTTTTTAAACATCAAATATTTCTTTGAAAATGCAAATATATAAACTTTTTATGCACAAACCTATCTGTAAGTCTGTTCTCTGCTCAATATGTGTATTTAAAATTGTAAGAAATATTAGCATAATGTATAGATGTCTTATACTCTAGAATATATTCGATTTTAAAGAATACAATGAAAATGGCTGATAAGACAATTATATTTTTTCAAAAATTCGAATTCAGAAAAATATGGTTCTAAAAATGAATACAATTTGAGAAAACAAAAATTCGTAAGCAAAATGTTCAGTAAAGATTCATTTTTATTTTTTCGTATACATTGTATAGAGAAATTATAGTCAAAAAAATTTGAATTCGAGATATTGATGAATCTTACACCTCCCTATGTTCGAAAAACACATTTTTGAAAATGTCCGTCCTTCTGTCTCTGACAAAAATTATTCAAAAGCACTATGAACTAGACGGATGAAATTTGGATGTTTATACCAAATCTCTAGATTTCTATCAAGTTTTTAGCAATTTCAAATATAACTACAAGATAAGTAAAAAATGAAGAAAACTAGGAAGATAAAACTCGATACATAGATTTAATATCTATAGTGTTGACAGATATAAAAATTTGAGTAAAATCCAACAAAGGGTTGGCCATTTGTAGGTCTGTACTTTCAGAAGAATGTAAACATGGTAACTCATAAACGCAATGACTTAAATATATCAAATTTGGTATGTAATTTTGTGATTATAAGTGTAGTTTTGTGTCAAATTTTGTTTTAATCCTGTGGGAAAAACTCATCTAAAACACAAATAAAATTTTCGGATACTATTAACCGCATGCCAGGAAGTAATCGCCAAAAAAATTCGTCGCGATTGACACGACATATTCATGAAAAATGCTAAATTCACGCCTCAAATTAATTATTCTAAGCCAATGCTATGCAAGGTTTTGTTCTCAGCAATAAAAGCTTTATTAAAGAGTATGCCGAAATGTTTTTGAGAGATCACTGTCGTTGGTTTAAAAATTTAACAGTTTCTGTAAATGTAAAATTAATAGATATTATTTTCCAAATAAATTATTAATAATTGTAAATGAACATTGCTAATAATTTATGAAATAACTATTTCAAAAAAACAAATTAAAAATTAAAAATATTTTAAATAAATTTAAAAATATAACTAAGTATAAATAATTTAAATAAGAAGAAATAATAACAAACAAAGCACACGCAGCATTTTGGATTCAACAGTCATAAAATAAAACTCCAAAGTAAATGTTATATATTTAGAGTGATCAAAATTATTTAAAATGATGATAAATTTATTATCATTATTAAAAAATGCATTGTAAATCAATTAGACATAATCGCTTAAATATCTGAAGATACAAAATGTGTGGATTACTTCTCGACAGCAATTCAGAACCAGCGGGAGTGGTCTCCCAAAAACTTTCTCGCAATAAACTTGTCATGCCAGAGAACGTCTTGCATGTTATTGGCATACATTAGTTACGAAATATTAACCTTTAGCATAAATTTAGCACTTTTACTGTATCTATCGTGCCATCCTTGGGGAGTTATTTGGCGACTAATCCCTGCCACCGAGTTAATAGTATCTTAAAAGTGTCTGAATTTGTTTTAGACACGTTTTTCTTAACAGATTGAAACAAAATTTGACACAAAACTGCACTTATAATCTAAAAATCCCGTTCCAAAATTTGAAGCATTTAAATTGTTGCGTTTTTGAATGATCGCTTTTACTTATATCTGAAAGTAAGGGCCGACGGACAGCCAAACCTTTGTTGGATTTAGCTGCACAATTTAACAAGTGTCTTCACTATTGATATAAATCTGCGTATCGAATTTAGCTCTCTTTGTTTTGTAATTATTGTGTTAATTTATATTCGAACAGCCGAACTGACGGTCCGGTCTTCTGAACAGATTTTACTCAAAATTCGATAGAAATCTGTAAAGACCAGATACCAAATTTCAATCGTTTAACTGAATTTCTTTTTCAGTTATCTTTATCACAAACAGACAAACGGACATTTTCCAAAAATGTGGTTTTCGAACTCAGGGAGGTCTAAAACGTGAAGCTTCCTCAAAATATCGAATTCGAATTTTTTGGCTACTACAATAAATCCTCTATACTACGTACATGAGAAAATAAAAATGCATTAGAATTCAGGCAAAGTTATTATTATGTTCAAAAGGGGTAGTGGAAAAATCCCAATTTTGCAAAAAGAATTCGAATCTAAAGTGTTACAGTTAACGTTCCACTACATTGAAATGGTGATTATCTGTTAAAGTGAACAGGTTCTCAGACGCCTAGTGTAAGGTTGTATGCTTTAGAATTGAGAATCATCGGTCTGAAAAATTAAAACTGTAAAATGTACGAAGAATATTTCTTAATGACAACGCGGTTCAAATTTTCAACAGTAATTCTCAGAAATCCATGTTGCATATCTAAACCTATATTTATTCATAAGGCTTCGTCGCAATTCATGCGTGCAAAAAAATCCATTAAATAACAGACATTTTTTTTTCCGAATTATCAAAAATCAAAAATTTTATTTTGTTCTGAATTGCATAAAAATAAAAAAAAAATTCTTGTTTTTAGAGAAAAATTTCGTGGAAATTTGTTCTTGTCTTCTTACTTCTGAAAAATCTTGTAGCAGTTTTGAAGAATTTCAAGGCATAACTGGAATTTCCATCAGTTCCATCAATTAACCGTTTTCAATAAATTAATTCCGTAAAAAAAATCTATAGATTTTACTTTCACATATTCGAGGAAAAACAAAAAGAAAGCACTGTAATTGTCAAATAATTCAACCTTTGATTTTATTATCAAAATCCCACGGAATTTAATATTTATATCTGTATGTCTGTAAAGCTCTGTGAAAGGACGATTCACAAACGCACTAAGCTTGGCAAATGAAATTTGGTGCTTGTCTTTATATAAAAATTCTACATTTCTATCAAGTTTTGGTGAAAATTCATTGCTAACTTTGGTGTTTTAGTGGGCTTGTCAATACGAAAATTCAAAAGTGTAATAAGTTTAATGTATTTTATACATATGGTTTTTGTATCAGAATTATAGATTTGTATCAAATTGGGATCAAATTCATCCAAGAGTTGACAGTCTGTGAGTCTGGATTTTTTTCTATATTTAAATACTATAACATAATGACATACACATATGAAATTTTGTATAATAAATGACATTAATAGTATATATCTATACCAAATTTGGACTTTATTATATTTCGAATCTCAAAACGCACTATACTATGTTATTATATGTGAGAATCGAAGGGAGGGTACAATCCTGCCTGTGTTCCCCATCGATTATTTAATGCATTTATAATAATATTTTTAAATATCAAATATTTTTTTAACTAGCGGTTGTAATATCTTCAAAACTTTCTCGCTTACTGTCTAATAAACGTTTCATGCCAAAAAAAAAAAAAAAAAAAAAAGCTTTACATGGCATTAGCATACAATAGGTACGAAATATTAATTTTTGGCGTGAATTTAGCATTTTTACTGAATCTATCGTGTCATCCTTGGCGAGTTATTTGGCGATTAATCTCTGATATGTGATTATTAGTTTCCGAAAATCGAATTTGTTGTTTCAGATGCGTTTTTCCTAAGCGATTGAAACAAAAATGTGACATAAAAGCCCACTTGTAGTCACAAAATTCCATACCAAATTCGATATACTTCAGTTATTGCGATTGCATGTTTCTAAAAGTACTGACCAACAGACGGGCAATGAATTTAGCTCAAAATTTGATCGATATTTAGACTACATATTTTAATTCTGTGAATCGAATTTTTTCTATCTAATTCTCTTCGTTTTGTAGTTATTTTGTAAAATTACATTCGAAGAATTGTACAGACAAACTTCCTCTGTACGGATTTTGCACAAAATGTGATAGAAATTTTGAGATTTTTATTAAAGATCATATACTAAATTTCATCCGCCTAGTTCAAGGTGTTTTTGAATTATTTTTGTCACAGACAGACAGATAGAGATTTTCTAAAAATGTGTTTTTCGGACTCAAGGAGATCTAAAACGTTGAGTTACGTCAAAATCTCGAGTTCGAATTTTTTTATCATTACTGTATTTTATCTATATTACGTAGCCGAGAAAGTAAAATTGCTAAAATATAAATTTTTTCTCCATAAACCTGTCTTCAAGCTCTGTTTAAAATGTGTATTTAAAGGTGTAGAAAAATATTAGCTTATTATGGAGATGTCTTTTTCCGAGGAAAATGTTCCGTTTTAAATAATATAGTGTAATGGCTATCCATTTTTGTTGCCTCATTCCGGCACATGTTGGATATCATATTTATATTCGTGTATTTGCAAATGCAATAACTCAAAAATAAAACAGGCTACATACCTGAAATTCTGTATGCTGTTTTGACAATAAAATTGTATATTTGTAAGAGACTTTGGAAATAATTTAAAAGGAAGAAATACTAAACGCATATACGGTGTTTTTTTTACGGTACGAAACATAACACAAAGCGGGCTATACTGTGGAAATATATAAGAATGTTGAAAAGAAAATTCATCACATGGTTTACTTCATGGTTCAAACTTTTATCATTCTTTTTCAGTAACTAGTCATATACATTCTTGCATGTAACTTAAAAATAAAGCAGGCTTTGTACATGAAATTCTGTATACTATTTTGCCCCGAAAATTGCATATATGAAAGAAATTTTGGAAATAATAATTTAAAAGGAAGAGTTATTAAATGCTTATACAGTCTTTTTTATTAAATTACGAAACATAACGCAAAACGAACTATACTGTGGAAATAAATAAAATTGTTGAACGGCTACTCAAATTCACCAGATGAGCTATTTCAACATTAAATTTTTATCATTCTTTTTCATCAACTAATACTAGACAATTAGTCATATATATTCGTGTATGTGCGAATGCAGTAATTGGAAAATAAAAAAACAGGCTATATACTTCAAATTCTGTTTATTGCTTTGACACCAAAATTATATATTTCTATAAGACGGAAAGGAAATAATAATAATATAAAAAATAAGGAAATAATAATATAAAAGGAAGAAATACTAAACGCATATACGGTGCTCTTTTTATGGTACGAATAACATAACACAAAGCGGAATATACTGTGGAAATATCTAAGAATGTTGAAAAGAAAATTCATCAGATGGTTTACTTCAAAACTAAACTTTTATAATTCTTTTTTAGTAACTAGTACTAGGCAACTAGTCATATACATTCTTGCATGTGCAAATGCAGTAACTTAAAAATAAAGCAGGCTTTCTACATGAGATTCTGCATATTGTTTTGCTCCGAAAATTGTATATATGTGTGAAACTTTAGAAATAATAATTTAAAAGAAAGAAATACTAAATGCATATATAGTCTTTTTTATTAAATTACGAAACATAACTGAAAACGGATTATACTGTGGAAATATATAAAAATGTTTAACGAAAATTTCACCAGGTGATTCATTTCAATACTATACTTGTATAATTCTTTTTTCAGCAACTAGACAATTAGTCATATATATTCGTGTATGTGCGAATTCAGTAAAAGAAAAATAAAACTGGCTATATACATGAAATTCTGTATATTGTTTTGACGCAAAAATTATATATCTGTATGAGATTTTGGAAATAACAATTTAAAAGGAAGAGATACTAAATGTATACTAAATGTATACTAAGAGATACTAATTATATACATTTATATACTAAATGTATATAAATGTATATAATTTTTTTTTTTTTTTACTATGCTACGAAACTTAACGCAAAACGAGCTATGCTGTGAAAATATGTAAAAATGCTGAAAGGAAAATTCATTAGGTGATTTATTTCGAAACGAGAAATTTTTATAATTATTTTTTAGAAGCATGTACTTGAGACAAAAGAAATCTAAAATATTTCTATCACTTAAAAAAATATTACCCTCATAGTCATGACTTGATATAGTTTATTGCTGAATATAATTTTAACCATGCATTTTCTTCAGATACATCTAAAGTAAAAGTGTATGAATTTAAAAGAAAAAACATTTATTATTAAATTTTTCTTATTTCTTTTTGTTGTTAAAATGAAATTGCGGAAAATATAATTTCATTTCATTTATTCAAATATTTTCCTTTGTTTACTTTGAGGAAAAATCCTCTATTAAAAATAATTTTCTTTACCATGGAACTCCTCTTCTTCTTTGAACAGAAAAATAAAGGAATTAAAAGGGCGGTGTGCGATTGACTTTAAAATGAAAGAGAGCGATTGTTTACTTATGAACAATTATTTGACTCCGCATATTGCGCTTCAATTTTCATAATTCAAGAAAAAATTATAGCTTTTAGAAGTATATGTTTATTTAAATCAATATAAATTACTTCTGAGTCATAACTTCGAAAGCTGGGTTTGCTATTAATTGAAATTATTGACAGTTTGATTTTATTTCAACACATATAGAAAAATAAATAATTTTTCAACCTTTTAACTTATTTCTTATTTATGAATTTTTCATACAAATAAAATGCAATGATTAATTCATTTATTTCTTCTCGATAATTGTTAGGTTTTGATATTTTCCAGTTTCTCCAGTTTTTTTTATTTTATTTATTTATTTATTTTGTATTTTTCAGTCTATTTCAATGTATCCACCAACAGTCACATAACACATCGAGTTGATAAGACATTGTGGTATACTTGTATATTTTTGAGTCCTCTGCGGTAAATCGACAAAAAATGCAAATGTCGAATATCATTTTGTGTATATTGCAGTTTAATATAATTGGAAAACCTTCAAATAAAGCCAGGATGAAGCCGTCTTGGCATCATAAATATAATAGAGCTTGGCGATATTAGTGTTATCTAAAAATCGCAAAGTAAATCCATTATCTTAGTACAATCTGAAATTCACCAAGTTAACCTGAGAATGCACCCTTTTTGTCGAAATCTTGGCATTTTATGTATAATGGAACGGGACGATTCTAGAGAAAACTGAATATCTTAGCAATTCATCTAATTTGTAAATCAACAAGTAAGCGCTGGAATGCATTCATGTATAATTGGTGATTTAGACATAATCTGAAAATTGCCAGATTTATCTGAAGACCGTAAAAGTGCACAGCTACTGAGATTTCCAACCAGAAGCTAAAACACTTAATGTCCAGTTATCAAAGTGGATTTACTTTGGGGTGATTTCTCGCCAAATGCAATTGGTTAATTCTGTGCTGAAACTCTAAAAGCCATTTGTTAGCATATTTAGTATTATTGTTGGATTGATATTCAGGATAGCGGATTTTTAATGCGTTTTTAAACGGTTTTCATGATTTTGACATGCTTGGCGTGAAACCGCATAGTAATCTTAAGTCTTATGCAGATAGGTTCCGTGAAACACTGGAATATCTTCCTCTTTTTCTAAATACATATATAAAAATCGTAAAACTGCTATGTGTTATGCCATTTAGGTCGGTCTTGTAGATAGGTAAATTTAGGGTTGCAATAAAAATTGTCGAGATTACATTTGGCCAGTTTAGTTTAGTTTACTTATATTAACGTCCCGTTTTAAAGCAACACTAGGGCTAATTTGCGACAGACCTCGTAATTTTGTACCGCTATCAGATGACGAGGACGACACCTGATCTGGTCCTTCCCCTCTCCACACCACACCACACCAGCTGGAGGACTATATTTGGCCAGAAATCACTGCAAAGTAATTCAACTTTGACGACCGCACATTAAGCTTTAGTAGTCTTGATAATAGGCGATATTTATTTACATGGCGGTAATTACGGGCATACCAGAAAGGTAGTTAATATAATAAAATATTATTATATTATGATTAAAAATCGAGAAACTAAAACAATAAACTGTATTAAAAAATATATTTATGTACAGAAATAAAATGGGCATGCATCATTGATATATTTTTATATTTTTTTGAAGTACTGAGAAAAAACCGTGACATTTTTTAAAATTCGAAATATAATCTTCAAAAACGCTTTTTCTTTGCAACAAAAAATAAACATGCATCTAATACCTTGCGTCGTACATTAGTTAGTATGTTAACTTATATCCGAACAGCCGGACAGGCAAGTTTTCACTAAACGAATTTAACTCAAAATTTGATAGAAATCTACAAATTTGGTGTAAAGATTGTAGTATACCAAATATCATCCATCTAGCTCAAAACTATTTTTAGTTATCTTTGTCACGGACAAATGGATGGACATTTTTCAAAAATATATCTTTGGACTCTAAAGAGTGGAGATTTATCAAAATATCTTGAGTACGAATTTTTTGATGATTACGATACTTTCTCTATACTAAGTATATTAGAAAATAAAAAGGAAGGAATAAAAAAGGGATTCAAAGACGTCTAAAAAGCTAGTTTAATTTAGTTTAGATATATTAACGTCCCGTTTTAAATCAACATTAGGGCTATTTTGGGATGGACATCGTAATTTTGAAACCTTTTTCGTCATCGGTCAGATGACGAGAACGACACTTGAGCTGCCACTCCCCTCCCCAAGTTTCCACACCACACAGTGGGAGGACGTTTTCCCCGGCTGATTTAACGTGCACCAAGCCCTCTTACATGACATTTCTTCGGTGGAATCGGGTCTCGAACCTGAAATCCTCCGGTTCCGAAGGCGAGGCCTTACTGCCAGGCCCTCTAAAAAGCGAAGATTCTTCAAAATCTCGAGATCAAATTTCTTGACGATTATAATGTATCTACATATGTAGCATATTTAAAAATTAAATCTTATGATTTAGTAAGAAATTAATGTTTTAATGAGAGCCTCAAATTATCAATCATCCTCTGTCACTATTCTTGCATAATTATTCTTACACACTCATTACATAAAACCAACGGAAATTAATCCAAAATTATAGCGCACTCTCCTCTCATTGTACATTTTTGCGTACGACATATTTCCCCGCTGCCATTTGAACAGGAAAAAACGCAAAGCACAAATGCACTCGAGAAAAATGGAAATTTGCTTTAACAAAGAATGCATGAATCCGAGACTGTTTAGGATTCTGCTAAGATATTTCACCAGATAAATTTCAGATGTTATCACATGATCTTGACCGGCATTAGGGAAACGACTGGGTTCCAGCGACTGAAAAATTTCACCTGTCTGCCACTTTCCAAAATAGGTTTTCTGTAGCCTTCACATGACATGTGTGTGTATGTTCGCTCACCCATCACACACATATATATTTATATAAATATACACACATCCCGCCGCAACTCGAACGTCCACAATTGCGCCACTGGAAGCACATGTAACCATAATGAGAAGTGATCGGTTAGAAGTTCGAGTATCGCCTTTTTTGACAAGGTCGCATTCCATCTTACAACATCGGAATAAAAATCTTAAAATAAAAAGAGAAAAAATCATAATAAAGTGAAACAAAAAAACAAGCAGGTGGAGGGAAAAAATAAAAAATAGACAGAAAGAAAATACCCGAAAGAATGAAATAAAATAAATAAATAAAATGTAGGTAAAACATTCGTTGTCTTTCGTTCTTTTTTTATTTTTTATGTTCTTTGTTTTTGAGCGGGAATCTTTTCAAGAGACAAAGATCATTCCAGGTAAAAATCTTGGATATCGCCAGTCGGTGCCAATAAAAGAAGATAAACTTGATGGAGAAAAGATCGTTATCTCGAATCTAAATGTTAAAAAATGATGGCTCTGTGTCTCTGGCGTGAGATGGCGCTTTGGACGTCGCATTGGATTAATCGATTACGATTATCTTTCTTTGCGATATTAATGAATTTCTTGATGGGAAATCGCTTCTGGCTATTATACTTTGATTTATTTTGATTTATTTACTCTTTTAAAAGATCTTTTTAACCTTCTTATTTCTTTAGTGGACGGAGTTCATGGAATGGTTTGAGAGAGAAAAAAATATATATATTGCTGTTGAAAGATTTTGACATCGTCTAGTTCCATTAAAATCAATATTTTGATAATAATCTCTCTCTATTAACCTATAATTGAAAATAGATTTTCGCGGTCGGAATTTTAAAAGGATAGCAGACCATTAAAATGATTATAAATAACACTGAATTCAAAGGATTTGAAAGAGCAGATTACATCATGCCCAGTGATTTGTTTTAGTAATTTTTGATTTTTTAAAATATGATTGTATTTTTCATGAAAAAAATAGTTTTAAACTAAATGAAATTAAATGGTAATCTTATAATGTGCAAACATAAATATCCATTTATTATTTTTCCGGTCCATACTGTTTTTTTATGAAAATAATATAAAAAGTATTTAACCCAAAGAGGTACCATTAGTATAAAATATTGCAAACTTTTAATGCTATTTCATTTTTTTCAAAAAAAAAAAAAAAAAAGAAGAAGAAGAAAAGAAAAGAAAGAAATTTGCAAAGCTGAAATATCTATACGAAAAAACGAATGCACATATGAAACATATCTCACTATTATTCATATACATGAATGTGCTTTTTTGTGTGCTGTCACTCTTTAGGGCAAACCGTTAAATCCATAAATGTCAAATTTGTCACATATGTACTTTGGAAAATAAAAATATGCACTTTGGAAAAAAAATGAAAAATTTTATTAGAATTTCCATTAATTAAAATTTTTAAAAGCATTCTGACATTTTTTTCACCTTAATTTTTGAAAATATTACAGCACAAAAATTATTTTTATATTACCTATAAATTTTTTTAAAAAAATTTATCATTTCAGTGATGTTAATTTTGTTGCCATATAATTATTGTCTATATTTTATAACGTCTTTTAAAGATGTGCGTTTATTTTACAACCATATATTTCATTATCGGTATGGAATTCAGTTTTCATTGTTGCTACCAATATTGTTTCCTGGATTTTTCTTCTTTCTTTCTTTGAATCTTTCTTTTAATGAAAATATGAAGATAGAACGTTAAGTCGAATTCTGTTTGAGCCATGCTTTTAATAAATTTTTGCAATTTTGTTGTTCTTACGAGCAGAGTTTAACTTCAGAAGTAGTCGAAATTCTATTTTGTATTTATGCTCATATTTTAAATACGATGGCCGAAAATTAGAGACAATACTTTATCCCTTATTTAGTACAATAAATAGAAACTAGTTAAGCTTCTTAAATAGTGCGATTTTCATGTCTATTAAAATTTGAAAATTAAAAATGCTTTGTTAAAGAAGTCATAAAGACTAAATTACAGATATTTAATTGAAGGAAGTTAGATAAAATAGGCATTCAAAAATAAATACTACGATGTGGAATCGTTAAGGGGTTCAGTAAAAAGTCGGAACTAGAGTAAGTAATTTATTTACAGGTTACGTTACATACATACAATTTACATGCCAAATTTTGCATTGATGCATGGAAAAAATGCATGGATTAAAGCACGCAGAACATGCCATCGCCTGACCTGAACTGAGTCATAGCGCCACAAGACTTCAAAGTAAGTAAACTTTCTTGTTGTAAACCAAAAAAGTAATAATTCTTTAACAATATGGGGAATTTCATTATTTAATTTCGTAGTATAATGAAGTAAGCAAAGTTTGTATTTTCAGAGATTTTCCGTTTGCCCAGATTTCTTTACCCATCTAGAAATTGAATTCAAAATTCAATACCAAATTCAATTTATCAAGATTTAGTATTTTCCGATTATTGCGCTCGTCTACATACGAAAGATACTTCATACTTTATGCATAGGGATAGACAACGAATAGACAGTCTTCACGTTCATAGATTAATTTCAAAATTAAACAAGAATCCTTGTCTTCATGCAAAGGCAATATAATGAAATTCATTAATTCTTTCATATGTTTAAGCTATCGCGTATAAAGATCAATACAAAGATCAGAATGTTACGATATTTGTTTATTTTTACGTTCCCACAATAAATCGCTAAAAAATGCAAACCATGTTCTAATCTTATATATATAATGCAGCTTGGCGACCTTGACGTAATCTGAAAATTACCAAGTAAACTTGGGAATGCAACCATTTTGGTGAAATCTTGGCATCTTATGTATAATGAAATAAAGTATACTTTACTGTTGTGGAATATTGTATGAAAAATGAGGCTAAAAAGTGTTATTTGCGTAAATACGTATTTGTACTTTTGATAATTTTTTTATATCATAACACTAAATAATGTTTTCTTTTGAAGTTATTACACAATATTATGCTAGGCTGTATTATAACTATGTAAGAAAAACTGAGTATAATAAAATGTATATTGACCTTGAATGATTATGTTTATTTTTAAATCTACAAGATTTTAACATGTTTATTACTAACTCAGTTTTAACCAAGATTTACTATTCTCTCAAAATATTAATAATAAATAAAGAAAAACATACATAATTATAAATTCAAGGAAACAGAGAGAGATTATAAATAGTACAGAATATAACTTTAATTTTAAAATTATATGCAATATTGTTATGAAACAATTTCGCATGATAAATCAATATTATGTAAAAATAGATCTTATAATACTTACTATTTATTTATAAATTGATACTTAATTTGTATTATAATATATTTCTTCCTATTTCTTTTACAGTGTTTTTTTTTAAATTTTACTTTATGAAAAACTATCAATTACATTATCATAATCAATATTTTTTGTTTTATCAGAATTTAAACATAACACAGAAATTTGAGACAATTTTCCTTGAAGAATACATAAAACTGACGGATTTTACACTGTATTGATATTTTGTTCAAAAAAGTTCATTAAAGAAGGAAAAGTAAAATAAACTTTTTATTCAATTTTGCCCCTCTCCCTCTGATGTGGAGTCCCGGGACAAATGCACCGTATGCCCAGGACTTAGGCTCTGGATGTGGAAACTTCCTGGGAAGTGTTGGTGAGATGGCTTTGAAATTTTGAGACAAAGGGTCGGCAAAGCTTCGGAATTTTTAATTGAATTGTTGAAATGGATGGGAGAAACTCGCTATTATTCAAATGTGTGTGTGTGTGTGTGTGTGTGTAAAATAGGAAAAAATTTTGAAAATTTTAGGGAGAAATAACTGTTAATCTAAAGTTAATTTTTAGATATCATGAAACCCAAATTGAGAACAGAACAAAAAGTACATGTAAATAGTTAAATTTGTTCTCTAGATACTAGCTATGCTGTACAGGGTAATTCCAAATTCATGGTACAAACTTGGAGGAGAACAATAATATGAATAATATTTACATAGGAAACACACACACACACACGCACACAGGATTGTTTTAAATAAATGTACCACTGTAGAAAATTCCATTAACACCATCTTCACTGGAATAGAGGTTAGAAATTAAATATTTGTTTCAATTGAATTGAGATTTTGTATGTATGACTAAAGAAATGAGCTGCGGCTTGGGTTCCCTATGTGAACCTTAATCGTAACCGTTAATGAGGCATTAAATATTCCAAAGTATTCATTTGGAATATTTAATGTCTCATTGCGGGAAATACTTTTAAAAAAGAATAAAATGATTTATTGCCCGTTTTTGAAGAAATGTTCATATTCCGAGAGTGAATTTAAATTTATTATTGGCCAATTTCATTTATTATCTCCTTTACCAAAATGAAGTTTTGACAAACAATCAGGAAAAATATGAAAGATTTCCACGCTCGGGGTTCTCGTATTCGGATTCGCCGCTATATTGGCTTAAAGTTGGTGACAGCTTTTTCTGGGCATTGGATCTCGATCCTAACTTGCGAGATGAGGTTTTTGTTGCTTTTTTTAACTCGGTCATTTTCAGTTTTTTCGCCAATGGTTGGACTTTGGCGATTTTAGCTTTCTGAATTCGCCCTCTTTTGATTGGTTTTGTACTTCGAGCCATTGTTCTGTGACCAATATTGTAAAGATAATCTGGTGACGAACGTTCAACTGAGACATCGACAAGAAGTTCCAGTTTTGATTTTGAAGTCAAAGATTTTTGGACTCGTTTGTTTTTCTCTGGTTTTATGGTTAGTCCCAATGTTTTAAAACCAGTTTTTTCTTGATAATTTGTTGGCGGATGTTTACCTGCAGAAATTTCGTGCTCTGGGGCTTCACAAAGAAATTCAACGTCCAATTTTGAATCCGAAATCATCTGAAAAAGAAGGTGTGGAGAATTTCGATAATTTGAAATAGAAATCAATATTGTCAGTCTAGATAATATTAATAGAAATAATAATAATAATAAATTGTATCTAAATCTACTAGTAGCCGAGCTTTCTTTCTGTCCACCACCATCTTAGGCATAGGATATATGAATATTTTACTAGTCGCTTTTAGCGACCAGCTGGTTCGCCTTAGATATAGATTGTACTTAATTTCAATTCAATATTTTGATATAACTAAACGTTTCTCACACCAACAAATTTCCAAACATTAAAGTCCGTTAGTTTAAATGTCTTATATGTATGTTATACGTGTGTATGAATTTTATGACGGAAACTAGTCCTATGATATCATAGCGCTACTAGAAACACGATTGTCCGGCTCATCTATCTTCTAACTTCCGAGCTATTATGACTTCAATTTTATATTCGTTTTGTAAACTACGCAGACAGTAAACAGAGTCGTTCTTCCGAACAACTCTGTTCAGTAATTTTAAACATTGGAGATTAAACCCTCTATGAAACAATGAAAGCGGTTTGGATATTAAGGTAACATTTTTTCTATTTGGGAATTAAGCAAAAATAATAATTTTTAAAGAATTGGCGAAGTCAGTAAAAATTTGCACTATTCTTAAATTGCTTAAAACTTAAAAATAAAAAAACATTTTTTTTTTTTTTTTTTTTTTTTGAGACAGCTTAAAATTTATTTTCTTGCAATACTATTTTTGGAAGTTATTTGTTAGTAGTACGTCGAAAGATCTGTACGGATCTGTTTAAGTTCCAATACACACACATTCGTCTTTGTTATTATTAATAGAAATAAATATACGAAACAATCGTTTTTAAATTTTCACAATAAATATGGAGCATTCTGATTGGTTATTTATGCTTACAAAATAACCAGTTAGAAACGGCGAAAGAAGGTGACGAAATCGGTTCATTTTTTGAATCTAAAGGGACTTAATCATAGTTTTATTTTGCGGTATTTCTCCTGTATAGAGGTTTATAAAACTTCATGAAATTTATTTTACTCTAAATAACTTTGCCTATTGCAGTACTTAGTGATCAGGTCTATGCACCTCGATAGGAGAATCACGGTGTGGATTGACTTCTGGCCTTTAACGTGGATTTGGTTCATATTAAGCATATCTTCTGGTCTAAGTCCTTCCTCACCGTGGTGAAGTGTAGGAAATTACAACATGGTAAGGCATTATAACACCCTTCCGAGTCCCGAATAATTTTAATGTACATTCTAAAATATTCATCGTTTATTTCCCAAATTAACATAAAGAAGAAGAATCATAATCATCAAATTAGTCCATAATTACGTAGTTCATGAAATTGCACTAGATAAATCAGTCACTAATATTCACACTTTCCTTGTTTGGAAACATTTACAATTAAAACCAACAAACGGAAGAAAACAAATTTCGTGAACTAACTGCGAAAGACATAAGTAATTTTATAATTATCGTGAATTATAATAAAATATATTTTTAATGATATTAAGTCATTACTCTCTCGTATACGTAGTATAGATAAAGTATAGTAATCGTCGAAAAATTCGGACTCGAGATTTTGACGAATTTTTACATTTTAGAGCTCCTTGAGTTCGAAAAATACATTTTTGGAAAATATCCGCCTCTCAGTCTGTAACAAAGATAAAAAAGCTTTGAGCTAGATGATTGAAATTTAGTATTCGATCTTTATACCAAATTTGCAGATTTCTGCTGAATTTTAAGTAAAATCTATTCATAGGGAGTCCATCTATCCGGCTGTTCTTATATAAGTGAACACAATAATTACAAAACGAAGAGAGCTAGATAAATAAAATTCGGTACATAGATTTAACATCTTTAGTGTAACTGCCTATTATATTTTGAGCCAAATCCAATTACGAGTTTACTGTCTGTCGGTCTATTGTTTCAAAAATATATAAATGCAATAATTCATAAAAGCAATGAATTAAATACATCAAATTTGGTATGGGATTTTTTGACTACAAATGAAGATTGGCATCAAATTTTTGCTACAATCGGTTAAGAAAAACTTGTCTTAAGCACATGTTCAATTTTTGGATATTATTAACTGCAATACACGGATTATATCGCTAAAAAAATTCGCCAAGAATGTGACGATAAATACAGAAAAAATGTTAAATTCATGCCAATGGTTAATATTTCGTAACTATTGTTCGCTAGCGCCATGTAAGACTTCTATGGATGGCAGTGCATTCTCGCTAGTTTGATGTGTAATAATAGTAATTTTTTTTTATTTTAAGTATATTAAGTAATTTCACGGTTGTAATGAAAAATAGACCAATTTCATCGATATTATTTCATCCTTGATTTTTCTTTCAATATTAATAATCAAAATATGAAGAAACGATTAATTTTTTCATTCTGAATAGTACTTTTGAAACCCATTTTTAGTACAACTTTCTAATTTTTTTAATTTTGTGGTAATTGTAGCTGAAAGTTAACTACGGAAATAAACAATGACGAAATTTTTTTTTAGTTCGTCTAGTTTTGAACAGTGCTTTTCTTTCCTATAAAATAAATGAATGTATTCGTGGAATGTTTATAAAATATGTGATTTAAAAATTGTGACAAGCAGAATGAAACAAATGAAGCAAGTGTAAGGCACTGCCATTCATTTTTAATTTTGCGAGTAACCCACTTAACGGTAATATTTAAAAAAAAAAAAAAAAGTTTTTTTCTCCTCGCCAGCAGAGCATGCTTGAACAACGTAACTAAAACAACGGGGGGGGGATTCTAAATTATGAATTAAAATGTATCAAAATTAAAGAAAAAAATTATTAAGAAATAAAATTGATACTGCTTTTTTTTATTTTCGTGCGAAGGTCAGGTATCGTTTTCAAAACGCTTATGAATAGTATCCCATTTCCTGCCGATCAAGCTAGAATTATGCCAACAGCTCAAAAACTCGCCAACGTTGCTGAATACAAATTGTTTAAAATCACCATATTTGGCAGAAAATCGCTACAAAATTAAACATCTGCCACCGGATTATATTTTTAAGTCGGAGACTTTTCTCTTCATCAACTAAATCTTTCACAATATTCTTATTTCGTGAATTCATTTTTTCCAGAAAAAAAATTGATACTTATTGGTTGTAATGACAACCAAAAAGCGCCAAGAAAAACATTTCGCCAATTTGGTGATTTCAATCGTCAAATTATATAGCATGCGATTCGTTCGTTCAAAATTTTTCATTATAAATAATAATTGCTTTTTGAGTATGCTTTTATAATGTGACGAAATTTTTTTTGGAGATTTTTTGGTCGCCGTCAAAACCGAATTGTACCCAGCAAAATTTTTATAAAGAAATGTTCCTAATTAAAAATTAAAGATTTTTATTCGTTTTTAAATATAAATGTAAAAATTATAGGATAAAGTGAAGAATAGTGTTCTCTCGAGTTTGTCGCCAATATTGCAACCCATCGGAACGCTCTTCTAGCAACCCTAATGTTGTTTTGTTTACTACTTTTTG
>JAPMOR010064657.1:509447-525218 GCA_026543865.1 Argiope aurantia | reverse complement strand
TTCTTTCTTTTCTTTTGGTTATGTACTGTTTCTGTTATCCACACAGTCCTTATGTTCAATGTGCTAGCGAAGCTACTAGGTTCCCGCTCCCGCTGCTAGCGAAGCCGTAGGATGTTTTTTTAAGTTAAAAAATTCTGCCCGGTGCCTTCCACAGATGCCTTTGTTTATTTTGTCCACCATCTTTATTGGCATTGTTGGCGCAGCAGGGGGCACACTATAATTCACTTTTGCCAAATTATATTTTAATACAAATTAATACTTGCATGACAAACACACGATTATCATTGAACTCTGAAAATTTTACTTCATTACACGTCGCCAAATTCGCAAAATGGATGATTGCTTTCAATTCTATTTAAATCCATATTAATTATTTAGTTTTGCAATTTCAGATAAATCCGAAATAATTTTAAAATAACTAACAAATATGCAAATATTGTAAATTTTAAATTGGTGAATTCCACTCTTTTGCTCACTGAAAATCGTTTGAATTTCTATTTCTTTTTTTTAAACAATTATTTGTTTATCGTTTTGAATGCAAAATAAGTTTATAAATGGAATAAAGAATGAAAAATGCAAAATAAGTTTATGAATGGAATAATATGGTAAGAATGCTTCTATTCAATATCGCCGCACCATTATTAGATTGCAAAGATTTAATATTAATAAAGCATTTGCACAAAATATTGAAATTCCTCAAATCACTCTTGCAATTTTAAATTAAATTTCAAATCCTTTTTTAAAGAAATAGTATGCATTAAATAAGTTAATAAAAATTCATCCGGCAAAAAAAAAAAAAAAAAAATAGTAAATATTTATAAAATGGCAGACCCTTTTTTAAAAAATATTTATCTTAAAATCTCAGGTTAAATTTTAACTTACTATAAATATTCCAATTTCAGCTACAAACCCAATGAATCCTTGAAATTTTATTAAAAATATAATAAAGTTTACGTATTTATGCTTACTGCAGTGAAATATTGTCGTCTGGCTTTACTTCTAATGATTTAAAAAGTTTTAACATCATCAATGATCAAAGATTTAAGAAAAGTTCAAAAGGGATTAATTACTCAAAAACGAATAAATAATTTTTCATTTCGTTCAATTTGTTTTGGGCAGTTTCAGATAAAACAACTGAAGTGAATACATGTCTCGGAACGGTGGTAAATAAATGAATAAAAATTCGTTCAAATTTAATTGTTCACTTTGTCTTTTTTCTTTAAATCAAAAAACGACAAAGTGAAATCTGAAAAATTGTTTTGAAACGGATATATATTATTCATGTCGTGTTCATTTCTAACATTTCCTAATTGAAAATAGTAAAATTGGTTTTCATACAGGATTTTGTATCCAAGTTTTTCAAATAAATACAGAAGTTTATTAGTGAAATTTATTTTCATACAGAAGTTACAGTTCTTTTTTGTAACTTGTATTGCCACGCATAAATAATGAAAAATGTACGAAAAAATAAGGCAATGAAATCTGATCAATTAATCAGGCATTTATTACTATTTACCTAATATAGAGAAAGTGCAATATTCGTTAAAAAATTTGAACTCGAGATTTTGACTAATCTCTACATTGAGACCTCCCCGACTACGAAAAAAGAATAAAAGTGTTTAGAAAATGTACGTCTGCCTGTGATAAAGAAAACTGGAAAACGATTTGAACTAGATGATTGAAATTTGGTGTACGGTCTTTATTTTTCAGATTTCTCTCAAAGTTTGAGTAAAATCTGTTCAAAGGAATTCCTTCTACCTGGTTATTCAAATATAAGTTAACACGACAATTACAAAACCAAGAAAGCTAAAGAGATAAAATTCGGTACACAGATTTAACATCTTCAGTGTGGACACCTGCCAAATTTTGAACCAAATCCAACTTCGGGTTGATTGTCTGTCGGTCTGTTCTTTCAAGAATAAGTAAATGCAATAATTTAAAAATGCAATTACTTAAGTATATCAAATTTGGTATAGAAATTTGTGACTGCAAGTGCAGTTTTGTGTCAGATTTTTGTTTCAATCGGGCGAGAAAAATGTGTTTAAAACAGAAATTGCGATTTTTGAATACAGTTAACGCATGCCAAGAATTAATCCCCAAATAACTCGACAAGGATGACACGATAGATTCAATAAAATGTTAGTTCACGCCAAAAGTTAATATTTCGTAACTATTGTACACCAGTGCCATGTAAGGCGTTCTCTGTCATGATAAATTTATTAGAGAGTATTCGAGAAAGATTTGGTAAGACCACTCTAGCTAGGTGTTACAAGGCAATACGCAATTTGGCGGGGGGGGGGGGGGGGAAAAAAGATGAAAAATCTTTTAAGGAATATTTGATTATTTTTGCTTTTTGTTAAAGGCGCAAATTACCACCAGAATGTTAATAATGAAGCATAATATGGAATAAAAGGTCAACGAGATAGTTTTTGAATTTTTAAATATGTCACTTAATAAATGAAAAAAAATGAATATATTGATTTTATGAAAATCGGAATTTAATTGTGAGCAAATTAATAGGTGGTAATAATAAAACTATTTAAGTTGAACAGATTGATTTATAAAATAAGGCACAATGTAATTTCTTGTTTCTCGAAAAAGGAGATAATTTCCGAATTTTGATAAATAAAGATAAAAAGGAAACAAAGAAGAATCTAATTAATTATAATATCAACCACCGGGAGTGATCTCTCAGGAACTTTCTAGTTTCCAATAAAAATGTTATTTTTCTCTCCCGTATAAAACTGTAGACATTGGACAAGGTCACGAATGCTTTGCATGGCGGTGAATTTAATCTTTGGCGTGAATTTAATGTTTTCAATTCATCTATTGTGTGATCCTTGGCGCTTTTTTTTGGCAATTAATCCCTAGATTTTGAATACAATTAATCAATTAATAGTATTCAAAAATGCAATTCGGGTATTCTAACATTATGATTTTTTGTTTTCATTAATATTATCGGTGTAAATCAAATCTAAACATCATAAGTGTTTTTTAAATCAAATATTTGGAAAGTTTTATTTAAATTTTTATTTTTATATGCTAATTAATAAATATATACAGATGTATTAAAGTAGAACTTTATAGGTTACAGAACTTCTACTTTACTTTATGACTTAGGTTTATAACCTTCTTTTTGAGTGTACACGATTTATTTTGTTTAATAATTAGGACTGTCAGAAATTAAAAATTGGTTTCATATAGCTATATTCATTCACATTCGTTATAATATTAAAAAATTTAGTAGTAATATGTTTAATATTTAAAAAATTGCCATATTTAACAGAAAGTAATATATTTTCTTATCCACCTCTTGCATTTCTAAAAATAAACTTCCTTTCTATACATTTTCACAGAATAAACAAACAATTTTTTAAAACTCATTTTTATTAGTATACTAAAAAGGAGGTTTTTAAAGAATCATTTTCTATGTTTTAATGTTTAATTTATAATTCCCTTTTATAAATAGCGTGTAATCTGGAAATCATTTTTTTTTTCAAAATTAATATTAGGTAGCATTATTGTCATGGCATTAAATTTCTTTTTAAATTCATCGATTAACTGACAATTTAGCTGTGGAAATATTTAAAAAAGGTTTTGTCAGCAGAAACATAATGTGGACCAAATTTATAAACTCTGCCACATTAGAAAATGAGTGAAAAAGTAGATTATAAATTTACTTCTTTTGAACGTGAAGCAAGTTAATTTAAGTAAAACTACATAAAAAAATTTCAATAAAAAACAATTTTAGAAAGCACACTTTCATTACAGTAAAAAAATTATAGGATTTTTTTTATTCTAATAATATATTATATTAATCAAAATATCAATTGTTTCGCCAACTGACTGACAGATGATGTCACTAAATTTATAAATAATTAAATTAATTAAAATTTAATTTAATCAATGATTAAGAGACATTACACTGTGAAAATATTAAAACAACATATTGTCTTTTAGAGAGCTCTAATTTCAAAGCTCGAGCGCATTAGGATGTAGATGAAATTACCAATTAGCAGGATTACAAATTAGCACTTTTATAAGTTTGTAACAAATGAAATTTAAAAAAAAAACCGATTTGTCTCGAAATTGATTGAAGGGAAAGGACAGTCGACCTTTGATGAGATATGTATGAATTATAAAATTTCATATGAAACAAAAACTATCGAAATCGGACTAGTTGTTGCGATTGGGCTACTGATTCATTTTTTTTCTTACAATTTTAAATATATGTAGATTAATATATAAAAAAATCCGAACGATGTTACTATTCTATTGCTCACGTTGCAAAAGCTTCCATTTTTTTTCAGTTTTTGTTTGAATTTCTTTCGTATTCTGTTCTAATATTAAAACTATTATTTTTTAAAACAAGTGAACAACTAATCATTTTATGAAGCTCAGGAATTCATTCTTTATTTTGACTTTAACAGGCCTTTTGAAAAATTAACGATCTCGCATTGAATGTGAGAACCATATGGCCAGACCAAACTAGAATCATCATCTTCGTTGAATTCTTGCCTTTCCCCGAAGCTAACCCTAAAACTTCCAAACAAACCTTTTAAAAAAAATCAATAAGATAAAGTTTTATTTGTCTAAATTTTTACTAACAACGATTCCAAATTAAAACTCGGCTCATCCATAACAAAAGCGAAAAACCGAGCGTATTCCATCTGCAAATTCAAGACCACCTGCTCGGCAGAAAGGATAAAAAGAAAAACCCTAAGCCACCCCTGTTTGTTATTCTTCGGCAAACACCGGCAATTTTTCTGAGAAGTATACGCGAGCCTGGATTTTCGCACCTATTATTAAGACACAGATTTATATTTATGTAAATAAAAAAAATTAGATTTTTTTTCTATTATTATTTTTATTATTATTTACTTTTTTGGTCAGGTCTTTCCAACAAAAGCTGAGCGAGATTTTAATCCTTTTCAGTTCTTTTGTGTTCTGTTTGCTAAAGCTTGCGGGGCTGCTGTTTTCTTTCGTTCAGAGTTTTTGAATGTGAAGGAGTGGTGGCACGGGAAACGTTTACATATTTCTCCTGCTTGGCATTAAAGTTGTTGAGCACTGCTGCGATAACTCAGGCCAAATCTGGTTTCATGATTTCATGCAGATTAAGTCGACCGGTTGGGGGCAAAACATTGGGGGCCAGAAACCATAAATTGAAAGAGAACAAAAATGGAAAATTCGTCCAGCCTAAGAATACGGAATTCTTGAAATAAATAACAACATAAATTTATATATACATAAGAATATAACAATGTAACTAGATAAATGTTAGGTATAAAGATCCCTACTATTAATAAAAGAGAAAGTGTGTATATATGTGTCTGTGCCTGTGGTTACGCACGCAGAAAATTAAAAACTACAGACTGATTTTTACTATACTTTAAAATTTTAAAATTTGTCTTTCTAATGATATTAATTTAATTGTTCCACATATTTTAGTTGACTTTTTAATTTTGACAATTTTTATTATTGTTTTTTACATAATTTTCAATAATGTATTTTATTGCTAAATTGAAATTTAAACAGTTTAAATTGTTTCATCAAATATTTAATTGTATCTTGTTTACCGTTGTTGAAGGCCAAAAAAGGACTCTGTTAAATATCTGTATAGTTTGTATTTTTACTAATCATAAAGATGAATGTGTGTGCGGGTATGTTGACGTTCTACAGAATAGGCTGTTAGATTAGAGCTATCAAAGTTGATACATATAAACTTTGGAAAATAGGGAAGTACAATTAAAAACACTTTTTTTTAATTAGAAAGAATTAAAAATTAATCAGAATTTTTTTCGTTTTTCCGCAAAAGTTTTAAAAAATATTGCTGCACAAAACTTAGTTTTACATGATCTTAAAACCAAAAAGGTTATTTTATTCAATTGTTTAAATTTTTCGCTATATAACGTTTTTTTTTTTTTTTTCCTATTTTCAATCAATTTTTAAAAAGTATTTTAAACCTATTTTACAACAGTATATTTCATTTCTGAAGTGAGTTTTCATTTTTGCAAACAATATTTTCTGTTTTTTTTTTCCTACGATTGTTAATGATCAAAATATAAACATTTGATTTGTATTTCCTCTTTGAATAGGTTTCAATATATAATATGCTTTTAATATCTTTTTAAAAATTTTATTGTACTTATAATTAAGGTTTAGTTCCAAAATCACGCAATGGTGAGAAATTTTCAAAGTTCACACATTTTTAAAGATTGGCTTTTAAATACTTTGATATAACTGAATTTATACAGATATAAATAGAAGTTTGGAAATTTTCAATTATTATGAAAAGAATTGTATAAGACTTCTAAAATAATATGAGTTATAAGTCGATGAAAAAATATTTCGTTAAAGAAGCCATTATACACAAAATATTAATTAAAATTTTCATATTGCTAAATTCGAACTCATAACCATTGATGTAAATCTAGAATTAACCATCTTCTTCTTTATAGGATAACGTAATGGAAATTATTCCATTCATTTCAGATGATATTGTTGTTTGTTATGATAAATACCTCTATTTCTTTTGTAAAAATATGAAATCATATAATAAAATAAAATTCCTAAATGAATATTTTCGTACTATATAATTGTACTCTTTACTGTGCCGCTAACAGAACAGAACTACGAGTAAACAAGATCGAACACTTTCATGTTTTGTTTCACCGGTCTGATTAATCATTTTGGTCTAGGAACCGTGTGCAACATGATTGCTTAGTGTTCAAAAACATTATTTCGAAAATATTTTGTGAATAATTTTTTTTTATTATTATTTTTTATGATTTTGCTCAGTTGTTTTCCACGGTTCAGCAAATTCAGACAGTATTTTATGTTACGGGATTAATGTGTTAAAATTAAATTAAAAAATGGAATAAAAGATTTATATTTCAACTAACAATAAAGCAGAATGTATTTGTGTTTGTATGAGTATTGTTTAGTATTTCTTAGAACAGAACGTTAAATTTAGAACTACTGAATGAAGTGCGTATATATTTTGTACTTTAGAAATGTGCACCTCGAAGAGATTTTTTAATGTTTTAATTGAAAATAAAAATTAAATTTTGACTTCTTTTAGAATTATTTCCAAAAACCTTTTTCCACAAAAAAATAATTTTTTATATCTTCTCAAAATTTAAAAGATGCCTCGGCAGTGAATATCAATTTAATAACTGCACTGGTATTTTTGAAATTTGAATTATTTTTTAAAATTATTTTTCTGTACCGTTCGTAACAGATTTCTTTATTGTCAAATCGTTTCCTACTATAAATATTTCATCTTGGATTGCTCTTCCTTTTTTAATGATCTAGGTACAGTTATTGGGCTCATATTTTCATAATGGCAAGATTTCTGCTTAAAGTATGCTTTTAATAAAGCTTTTAAAATTTTGTTGCATTAAGAAACTTTAATAAGTAATAAAAGCTACTTTTTATAGTTGGTGCAGTTTTAAATATTGCTGCTCAATTCAGCAACATAATTGGATATATGAAAATACGTCATCGCCCTTTTACCTTAAAATATTACTTTCTTAGTATGGTACACTGAATATTTTGTTGAATCAGAACATTTTTCTTGAATAATCATCAGAGTTATTATGAAAATTATGAAACATATTGCATAGCAAACTCTGAATTTCAATGCTCTGTGAGTCCATTTTCTATCTTTAATCATGTGAAAACATGATGTTGTTTTGGTTTAAGGTTTTTGAAACCTCAAAATGCGTAGGCAAAAATTGTCGATTTACCGCTTTTAGGGTCATTAAAAAATAATGCAGAAGATTGTCACATTTGGCTATTTATCGCCAACTAAAGTTGCAACTTGATTTCCAAATTCTCTGAATTCTTACGAATTGTCTTAATTATTTTAAGTCATTACCAGTTCAAATATGTTTGAAACAATCACGAGACTATCAGATTACACATGCGTCAATATTTAGAAAAATGATGGTTTTTTTCCCCATTTCAAAATCGGTTGAGCTCCAAAACTTTGTTTGCCTGCTAGAAAAATTTATATACTTATATAAAGCTCAATGTATGTGTGTGTGTGTGTGTTGGCGCTCTACAGAAATTTGGTACGTGAATACCTTGGAGGTTGGGAATGTGCACCTGGGATCCTTTTTTTTTTTTTTTTTGAAATTTTAATTAGAATTTAAATTATTAATTAAAAACTAACTTTTCCCTCCAAAAAATCTTTTTTATTTTCCCCAACGCTAAATGAGCAAGGCTTCGGTTTTTTTTTCTTCCAACAGTAATGAGGCTAGGGTTAACATTTTTCGGCCGATTATTTCAAACGATTCTGTTTATTTTCTTAATGTTTCATGCATTTAAAATTAAACATTGTTAATTAATCGATCTTTCAGGTTCATTCTGAAGTACTTTCGATTTAAAATAACACAGAATAAAGGAAATTAAAAATTTCTAATCTGCATAGCGTTACTCCAACTGACGTAGAAAAATTCACGCATTTGCGTTTCCGTAACTGGCGTTCAAAATTCACGCATGCGCATTGTGTTCTGATTGTTGACAATATTATCAACGGATGATTCTTGATTTAAATTATTTTTAGGTTAGTTGCATGCTTTTGTAATTAAATTGTATTTATGTTAGTTATATATATTTTTGTGTATGCTTATAGTTTTAAGTACATCGTTTTTTAAGTATTTTTTTAAACCTGTTTTCGACCGATTATTTTATACGATTCATTTTATTTTCTTAGTGTTTGATGCATTTAAAATTCAACATTGTTAATTAATCGATCTGTTCATGATGAATCTGTAGAAAATTTTCTTGACAAATTCTTGAGATATAACATAAATTAAGAAAGATATTCTTTAGTGCCCATAAAGCTTAAATACTCAGTGACTCTATTATCAGTAATCATATTATAAAAAATGCTTTGTTTCAGTAAAAAATATTATTATATTAATTGCAGATTAATTCTTTCCACTTTAACTTAAAGCATAAATTCTAAGAGAGCTAACAGAAAATTAGAGAGATACGTATTACGTTATGACTGAAGACTTTTATAATATTATGTGTGAATTATATGACTATCAAAATTTGAAGTTTTAAAATATTTTGATGAAGAATCTATTAAAGTAGGAATTACGTAAAATAGTTAATAATTAAAATTTAAGCGAACATTAAGATTGGCGAACCGACTAGTTAACTAGCCAAAGGCGGCTAGTTAAAAATAAAAGTTTTAAAAAAATAAAAATCTGGCGATATTCCAGAGAGAGAGAGAAAGAGAGACCGATAGAGAAAATTTCGTGATTGTTTCAACCCGATTTAAACTGGTTAATGGCTTAAATTATTTAAGACAAATAATGACTTAAAAAACAATAATGTTCTCACATGATAACTTGAAATTTACGATCGTAGATTTCCTTTTCTTGCTTTTTTATTTTTATTTTCTTATATACGAAGAGAAAGTATTGTAATCTTCAAAAACAAAAACAAAAACAAAAAAAATCAAACTCGAGATTTCGACGATATTCCACATTTCATTCTCCGAGTTCGAAAAATACATTTTTTTAATTATGTCTAACTGTTTGTGAACACAATAACTTCAACGTTTTTTTGTGCTAAACGGTTGAAATTTGGTATATATCGTTTCCACAAGAACTGAAGATTTCTATTAACTTTTGAACACAAATCATTCAGAAAAAACCTGTCTATCGGACAGTACGAATACGAGTTAACACAATAACAACAAAATGAAAAGAGCCAGATGAATAAAATTTAATGCTTAAAGTTAGCCTCTAAAGTATAGATCTGCAACGAATTTGGAATCAAATCCGCTCAGTGTTTAACTGTTTGTCGGTTTTTTCTTCTCGTGCATGTAAATGTAATAATTAAAAAAATAGAATGATCTAAATCAATAAAATATTTTATGTAGTGCTATTACAAATGTAGCTTTATATCGGATTTCGGTTCCATCATTCGAATAAATGCAACCAAAATGTGTATTAAGTTTTCCTGTACTTGTAAACTAACGGCATTCTAACAATTAGTTACCAAGCATCGCATATTAATATGCTCTTTTGTAACAATTTTTTACTAATAGCATATGGTTAATAATAAACAAATGCCGTTTTTCTCAACAATTCCATGAAACGCATAACACTTATCGCGGCATTCTGAAAATAAAAATTTGAAAACTTTATAAACATATTTCTGTTTATTTAGATAGTTATTGGATTAATAGGAGTTTCATTGCATCGTATTTCAAATTTAGAGAACAAAAAAATTTAGTGAATAGATATCACAATGAACATAGCAATGTAAAACTTCCATGAGTATAGATTTAATAATATGAGTTATATGCCTATCTAAATATGAAGTTAAAAGTATTTTGCTTTTTAAGTGCTTGAAATTAAATTAGCAATAAAAATTTCAATTTAAACTATAATTCCGAGACCAACAAAATAGATTGCTGAAATCAGACACACGGGAATATTTTACACTGGTGTGAAATATTTTACACTGGTTAAGCAACAGGTTTTTTTTTTTTTTTGTCATAACTCCACAAGAAATCATCTGAGAGACATGAAATTCAAAAATGAGAGACAGCATTTTGTGCTTAAACAATGACGATAGCATAGTTGCGCAAAAAGAAATAATATAATGCCTATAGTATGGAATAAACAAAAAGGCTTTATTGAGCTTATAGTATCGCTACACATGATTGTCTGTCCAAGAGGAAGAACAACAAGCAGATGTTCTTTAGTATGGGATACGCCTTCCCCTTACTGTAATGGTTGCTCCGCACCGTCAGCACCAGATTATCCAACAGTTCTTGAGATAAGAGTACCCATTCCTCATTCAGCATCTGTTTCAGTTGTTGGGTGTTCCCCGGAGGTTGTAATCATGCCATAAGACATCTCCCCAAAGCACCTACACATGTTCTATGGGATTTAAATCAGAAGAGAAGGCTGGCCAATCCATTCGAGTGATATCTTCACTTTCCGGTAACTGCTGAACATCAGCAGTCCGGTGTTGCCGTGCATTATCATCCATAAAAACGAAGTCTGGTCCAATAGCACCACGAAACAGACGCACATGGGGAAGGATCACCCCTTCCTTACAATAGCAATCTACGGTTATAGAACCTTTGTCGAAAACGTAGAGCTGAGTGTGCCCGTTCAGCATAATATCTTCCCGTCGACAATTCCAGGACCACCGTAGCGATCTCTTTCCGTGATGTTACTGGAGATGAAACCGTGTCCCGATCTCTCTCTAATTCAACTGGCATTGAGAATCACTTGTGGCACTGAAACGACTCTCATCCGTAAAGAGGAGACTAGTCCATTGATGAGATGCCCAGTTTTTGTGCTCCTTACACCACTTTAAATGGTGCCACCGATGGCCAACTTTCAAAAACATGCAGCGTTCAGGATGGTCAATAAATAGGTCACCTTGTCTGTCCTCAGCAAACCGCGACACTTGTCGCCTTGTTGCTGTACGCAGTTGCTGAGCAATGGCACTTGCTGACTGGTATCGGGCTCTTTTTGTCTGCAGGACGATATATCTGTCATCCACTGCAGTTGTTTCCCAGGGTGATCACCACCAACCTTTTTAACAACTGTATTTATGGTTTGGAAGGCTTTCCAAGCTCGCGAAACGACACTTTTGTTGATTCCGAACCCTTCAGCTACACTGGTGAAACTGCGCCTCTCCTCCAGCTATCCAATCATTCTTCCACGTGTGAAGTCGTCCAGGTGATTTCTTCTAGCCATATTTCAATAAAGAACATTCAGTTGCACTTGCAGCGAATATCTTTAATTATGCCTCCGTTCTTCCATTCCTTGAGCTGCACGCGCTGATTATACGCGTTTTGCGTACACTCACATTGCCTATGATGTTTCGTTCCTGACATTTGCATATGCATCACCTCTCTACTGAATTGCGTGTTCACTGTACTAATCGGAATAACCTCTTTTCTACAATTTCATGGTTACTTACTTAAAAATTACATTGTTGCTTAAGTTTTCCACACCAGTGTACAAGATTTATCAGGAATTATTCTATAACCTCAATTTTGTGCAAAGCAGTTTCTAAATTAGCAGTGCTATTTAAAAATATTTAATCGCTTATGGGATTGTTGTTCTTTCATTCTAACAATCGTTAACATATTTTTTATATTTGTCCTTTTGAGTGATGTTTATTGCAATCAAAATTCTTATATGGCCTTATGTCCATAACGAAACTGCACGACAACTAATTTGGAATAAATAAAAACAATTTTTTAAATTCTTAATATAAATAAACATTATTTTTTAAAAAAATATTTTCTGAAATTATTGCCGAAATACGTTAAAATCTCGCTCAAATTTTAATTAATTAAAATATGTTTCTAAATATAACTTAGTAAGTCTAGATCAAACTGGCTGACCTATAAAGTACCAATATACACATTCGCGGGAATGGGGCATTTGCGCTCAGTAAATTATTCCCTACTCCTGTTGCATTGTAGGTTTACTGGGATTTGAACCTTTGGCAAGAAAACTTGGCGCGCATCTAGAGGGGTGCCGGTTTTTAGTTTTGCATAGCTGCATTTCTGGTCTGACTAATTGATGATAATGGAATGGTGATAATTTTTGTAAAAATTTTATTTGATCTTGCATTTATGAAATCTTGTACATACATTTATCTTATTCATATATCTTCAATAAATGATAATTAATTCTATTGTTAATAGAAAAGTAAGACTGTTTTTATCAGAAAAATAAATAGCGGAATTAAATGCATTTAAAAGGAATGTAGATATAAGAGAATCTATAGCTGTTTTATTTACGAATATTTAAACAATCTCATATTTCTGAATGACAATATCTTTATTAAGAAACTAGCCGCCTTTGGTGATCAGCAGTTCGTCAGTATAAAAGATGTCTAAAATTTTCAAATATATTTTATGTAATTTGATCTCTTAATAGCTTTTTCTGCAAAATATTTAGCTATCAAAGTTTCAGATTTTGATAGTTATATAATTCAGTCATACTATTATGTAGGCCTTAAACAATTCTGTTCATTGTATTACTTACTAATTTTTGTTAGAGCTCATAAAATTTGCACATTAAATTAGAGTGGAAACGCTAAACTGCAATTAATATAAAAATATTTTTTATTGAAACCAATCACGTCTTTTTTTGAATATGAAAATTGAATGTAGAGTCGTTCAGCATTGAAGTTGTATTTGCAATGCAGAATAATTTTTGTAATTTATACAATATCTTAAAGAATTACTCAACAAAATGTTCTTTAATTCATCGTAAAAATCAGTTTTTATTTTTACTTTCAAAACATTTAAATGATGCAAATGAAAATATTTTATTTAAATTCAGTCAATAAATGTTCTTATGAAAAAATTATGAAGTTTAAATTTTACACAGTGCTTTTGTCCTAAGGAGTCATATTCTGCGAAATACTCTTGACACTTAAACTCTTAACTCAAGTTCAATAAATAAACTTTCTATCTTCTGCAATCAAATCTGTCAGTTTTCACATATCAATATTAGAACAATCAATATTTTCATAATCATAAGCCAATCACTGTTGAAAAATCCTGGTAAAAGATTGGCGTATCTTTTTTGAAACGGAATATGAAGTGTTCTAAAATCGCCAGTTTCTATAGAAGAGTGATATTCAAATTTCATAAATTATTTAGTTTTAATGGATGATTTTGTTAATTGAAGTTCAAAGATTTTTATTTAACCCTTAGCGCTCCGAAAAGTAATTAGATGCATAAATATTTGCCAAATGAGAGAACTTCTTCATCGCTCCGAAAAATTAATATATATGAATTTTCCCAGAAAATTAATCTACATATTTTTACCACTCTTAAGTATTTTTACCAGTCAAAATTTAATAAAATAATTAAATAAAACACCAAAATGATGCACTGCCTTGAATGGTTCTTGAGAGGAGAGTCGAAGTGCTGTTAAAATATTGATGTCTCAAAGAAATTGTTAAATAAGATTCAAAGGTTAATGTAAAAGGGTAAACATGTAAAAGGATTACAAAGGATAATGTAAAAGACCTATGAAAAAATTTAAAATTCTTAATTCATCGGAGCATTTATTGACTCAAGTAACATAAAATGCAATTGTTTAGTTCATTTAGACCATTTTGTTAGTAGATGCGTGCCCCTGATTAAAATTACAGTGATTATCCAATACATATAATAAACCATGTTTGCCTTAAATTTAATTGTTTGATTTAATTAATACTATAGATATCGTAAAAGGTCTTAGAAATCTTTTCCCCCATTTACTTTTTAGAAAATATATTTCAAATTTTATCGCTTCACACAGACACTTGCTGAAATTTACACTTTTATATATTTATTTTACAATAACAGTTGATTAATTTTTTTAATATTAACTTATGTCAGTGTGATGGCAACAGGTAGATAAAAGCTAATTTTTTTTCCATTGACGGGCTCGTGAAGATTAAATTTTATTTTTATTTTGTGCGAAATACATTGTTGAAAAATACGGTTAAAATATTTCTTTTAAAAACTCGTTAAAAATCGAAACTTAATTTGTAGATTAAATCATTGATATCATTAAAAAGAAAATTTTTTGAGTTTCATCTTAATGCAAAAATCAATTTTGTGCTGTAATTTTTCGGAAGTTTTAACGTTGTAATTTTTAGAAAGTGTATCCATTTTTAAATCCTGTTACTCCTTAATGTAATAAATTATTGTATGTATAAGGATCAATGTTAGGGAAATTAATTAATATTAGATAAGAATGTTATCTGTAATGCACATAAACAATGCTGAATGAGAAAGTTTTTGTATTAGTTGAAATTTAAACACTTTCGTTTTTCAAGTTCTCATTTTTGTTGAGATTACTGAAAATTAAAAGAGAGGCATTGCACAAAAAGCGGAATAGTATAAGGTCTTTAGTACAGTAGTAAATGTTACATGTCCAATAGAATTTGAAGTCCAATAAGCTCTTGTGAGTAAGCGATCAAGAACAAGCTAAATTTTAGCAACCATAAATCTGAATTATAAAATTAATAATTTTTAATTTTATAAAATACTTAAAACTTTAAAAAAAATGCTTTTTAATGTGTATTAGCATTTGTGTAACAATATATTTTACAAGTATTTTTCTTCAATTCATGGTTATATAAGAGTAATCCTAATTTCTATTTTGAAAAAAGCACCTTTCGTACCAAATTATTTAATTGAATCTCTCATAACTTTTTTTAAAATTTTAGTTACATGCAAATGAACAAAAATTGCTGATAAGCTTTCAGAAATGCGGAACAGTCTTGACTATGCTGAATGTCAGACAGAGAATTTGTAGTTTATTTTTTAAAATATTTTTTTATTTTATTTATTTATTTATTTATTGTTAAATGTGAGTGACCATATTATACATATTGTGAAATATTGAAAAAGAATTATTTAGAAATTATGTATATATATTTTAATTTCTAACGCCTTTTTATTATTTTCATATTATTTTTTTTATATAACACGTTCAGATGTTGCATTTAAATGTCGTTTGCGGTACATTGGATTATGTATAGTTAAATCTGACAGTAAATAAGCTAGAAAATGAAGTAATATATTTCAGATTTGAGGGAATTTCAGTAATTATCAACATTTTCTTATTAAAAATATGTTGTTTTTTTTTCTCCTGAGGATTAACCAGCAGCTATTTTTAAAATTATTAATATGATTCCTATCATTTATTTTAACCAAAAACGCTTATTATTTTGCAAAAAAAAAAAAAAAAAAAAAAAAAAAAAAAT
>JAPMOR010064657.1:440541-509347 GCA_026543865.1 Argiope aurantia | reverse complement strand
ACTTGAACAGTTTTAACATAAAAAGTACAGTAGCGCATTTCAAGTATCAGCTTGTGGAATGTACATACATAAAAGCATACATACATATAGAAAGAATTGAACATTATTGATATCCATTTAAATTTGAATTTAAAGCCCTTTCTTTCTATGTATTTTTTTTTTTTTCGTTTTTTAAATAAAGTTAAACCGTAAGAGATATAAAGATTAAATTCTCATAAAACTAAAAATTATAATTCATTTTATTAGATTAAATTTGTATTATGCACATCAGAATTATAATTTTTATAAATATCTTCCGTGTGGGAAAATTATAAGCGTGTTCATTTATAATAAATACATTTTTAAAGCAAATTTTTCACACCTTGCATTTATTATTTTCAACACTCCTCTGAAACGTGGTAAGGGTCTTCAGTATTTTTCTCTCGGAAGTTTCGTTTCGTTATCAGAGCCAAGGAGTATCATTCTCACTCTCAGTGGATTTGATTACCATTTGGCTTACATTGTGAAATCGCCAAATCTTACATGCAAAGATAAAGTTTATAATGTGGTAACCTTATTTAAGTCTTGAAGGGTAGGAGGAAATTTATTGAGCGCAAATACAACACAACCACATTCGCATTCCTCTTTGTTATTAGTAGATATTTACTGTTATCAAAATTGGCAAAAAGCGCACAAAAGTAGAGCACAGAAGTAGAGATTAATAAGCACTAGTTCTGTTCATTATTTAAATAAAATCACAGCAAATACATGATTATTCTGTAATTATGATATACAAATAATGCATTTATGGAAATTACTTCAATAAATATTTTATGATTGAATCATTATCAATAAATTACAGATTTTTTTAAAATCTTTAATTCGAAAAACAATAGCACGAATAACTGTTCCACTAACACGGGCTCCTTATTGCTTGTTTTTCACAGTGCAGCATTTGAAATAATAAATGTTCTGAGTTTTCAGCATATTTCGAATATCACTTCGAGATGTACATTCCCATCTTTCAATATATATATATATATATATATATATGCCGAATTTGGTAGCTGTAAAACAGTCTGATCTATAAGGTGGCAATATACAGACACACATTCTTCTTTATTATTAATATGCATTTATTATTATTATTAAAATTGGAAAAAGGTGCACAAAAGTAGAGCATAAGAGTGAAGAAAAATAATCTATGGTTCTGTCCCTTATTTAAACAAATTCATAGCAAATATGCATATTTTCTGTAATTATGATATACAAATAATGCATTTTAGACACATTTCTCAGGTAAATATTTTTGTAATCAAACAAATTACAGATTTATTTTATTTTTAATTCTAAAAACAAAGGCATAAATAATTCTTCATATGCCCTTTCCGGTCTATATTTTCACACTACAACATTCGAAATAATAAGTTTTCAGGGAAGATTTCCAAATATTTCAAAAGTTCAATTGCTTGCGGTCTGCATTTTGGTGAATGTTTGATTGACCGTAAAATTAAATGCCGACTCCGAAATACTAGAATTGGGCGAAATATAATAAATGTTTTACGAATTCGAAAACTGAATTTATTACTAATGGCATTTTTTAAGGAATGTATTCATAAAAAAAAGAAGAAAAACTGAGCAAATAAAATTAAAATGTTTATTTGTTCATTTTTTTATTTAACTGCTTTAAGAGAAGTTGTTCGCTATTTTGTTTGTCTTTACCTCTTTTATTTCTTTTTCGAATATGAAGTGCTCTGGACTTCAACCAATCCGAAGCTTTAAAAAAATTAAATTATTTTTTTAAAAAGTATGCTCCAAAAGAAAATGAGGCTCCAAAAAATGAATACAAAGAGAGAATATAAATACAGAAGAAAATAATAATTTGTAAATTAAAAATTGAAGTAAAGATCTTTTCCCATATTTGCTATATATATTTTTTTTTGAAAATAATACATTATAAATGAATAACAGTAATAATAATTGTAATCATAAAAATTTTATTGATTTAAAAACATAAGTTAAAGAAAAAGAAATAAGAAATTGGAATAAATAAGCAGTGTACGGCGTTTGAATGTAGCAATTGTATAGAAAAATAAACAATTTGATTCACATATAAAGGTTCAATGCTTTTTTACGGAAGTCTTTTACTGCTTTTTTTTTATCGTATGTATTCATTGACATGCAAAATTAAAAACATAACGCTTTTAGAATTTTTAGTTTCAGCTTCAAATGGCCAAAATAAAATTGAATTATCATTGATATTTTATTACTCTATAAAAAGAAAATATCAATAAACGAGAGAAAAATTTAATTATCGACAAATTCGAATAAAAAATAATATTCGAATTAACAAATTCTAGTGCATAAAGAAAATATGGTCATAATCAAAATATTAAACCGAGTGATTACAACACATTTCATGTTGAAGAAAACTTCATCCATCCGAGAAAAAAAATTATGTTTGGCTCATGTGTATGCAAACAGTGATTCAGCGATTTTTTTCTTTACTCTAAAACTGTAGATAATTTTTTCTCTACTTTAAAACTGTAGATATTCAAAAGGAAGTTATTGTCACCAGTATTTAAACTCGCTTTCTTTACAGAAAAAGAGTAGATTTACAAATTATATATATATATATATACGTGTTATTTATTTTGTTATTTATTTGATATTCTGTGCATTTTTATTTCTTTCATTAACACGCTGAATGTTGTGAATGCCATTTAATTTTGGTCTATTTTTCAAGTTTACTCACTAACTATATTATTTTTTCTCTGCTATAGTGAAGGTATATTAGAGAATGTGATTAGAAAGAGGGTATGAATCTGGTGAATTAAAATATCTTAATTTTACCATTTAAAATTGTCGTAAAAATAATAAACAATTTTAATTATATATTTATATATTTAGTTTATTTCATGCGCTTTGCCAATCGGGCCATTGAAAAATATTAAGCATATTAGCCTGTGTGTAAGTTACATTTATTTAGAATTAAATTAATATTTGGGGAGGGTAGAAAATATTTCAGCAATCAAACCGGCTTAATCGAAAACCATTTTGATATCATTATTTATTTATATATAATAGTATATATTAAGTATATTGTATTATATTAATAGTATATATTAAGTAGTATATATTTATTATATATTAAGTAGAGCTGGGCGATGACGAAATTTCATCATCGCGATATATCGCCCAACACATATCGATATTTTTCGATATATCGTGATATCATAATTTATTTATAGCTATTATAAATTATAAATAGCATAACGACTCCCAAATAAAAGGAAGTTTCAATTTATGTAATAAAAATAATTGTTTTCTTTTGAATAAAAATAGTTAGAAAATAATTTTGTTAAAACCCCTTTAATAAAGTTAGTCAATACCAAAGCAACGTCTGCATGTTACAGTATTATAACATAGCGTTTAAAACGAGTATTTTTATATACGACAGTATTTAAAGAAATATTTTTAAAAATTCTGCATGTAAAACAACAAGAATGAAGACCAACAAAAAATAAGCACTAACCGGTAACCAAACGAAATCGAAAACGCAAATTATTTGTCAATATCGATTTATTGTATCGCGATTTATCGTGAATTATATTCATGATCATGATTTCGATAGATCAGTATTTTTCAAAAACTGGCATTAAAAAAAATCGATTTTTTAAATATATATATATATATTTTAGATAAATCAAAAATCGGCACAGCCCTACTTGTAAGTATCTTTTTATTATTGCTAATCGAAAATGTGAAGTTCCATCATGACCTCGCCATACATTGTAAGTGATTTGTGCATAAATAAAAGTGTGTAAGAGTTAAGAGAAAAATAATCCTGAAATTCAACTCATATTTTGCGTTGTTTCGTGTTTTAGTCATTGGTGGAAGCAACTTTTCTTTAGTCGTCATAAACTGCCCTCTTCGGAAAATTAATGATCCGATTTGTTAAGCATACGAAATCAATTCTTGATTTACACCGCGTATATCAAAAACATTAATTTACATGAAGAATTTATGACAATAATAATACTTTTATGATTTATTTACTTTTAACTGGCTTATATCAGAGTATTTCATTTTCCATGGCAACTTTTACTTAAAAAAAATATCCTCGTTCGATGCTAATAAAACAGCAATTATTTTGTGTTTCTCTTTTTGCGATAACGATTAATTTGTTTATCACGAAGAACTCTCGTGCTTCTTTTAACGTTTGCATATATCTTGGTCCCATATATATATATATATATATATATATATATATATAAGCCCGTCTTTATCCAATTAATTAAATGGTGAATAATCCAAAAACGCCATTAATCCAAGTATGATTTAAAAGTTTTTTTTATCCTGATTTTATTTTAATTTTTATCAAAAAATATCATTTAATTATAATTTTAAATACATTAATAGTGAAAATATTTTTAAGACTTGTAATTAGACAAACACCGATTTTTAATTATTCAAATAAGTTTTGTTATATTAACGTCCCGTTTTAAAGCAACACTAGGGGTTTTTTGGGACTAACCTCATAATTTTAAACCTCGGTCAGATGATGAAGACGACACCTGAGCTGGAACCCCCCCTCTCCACATCACACCACATTCACCACACCAGCGGGAGAACGTTTGGCCCTGACGGTTTAAAGTGCACCAGACCCGCTTACATGACGGTTGTTTGGTGGAATCAGGTCTCGAACCTGAAACCCTTCAGTTCCGAAGCCGAGACCTTACCAGCAGGCCACAGCAGCCAAAAAGTATTGACTTAAAGCCAAGCAGTGATAAAATTCAATATTATACGGATAGTTAATTATCGATGATAAATAAGACAGCTACTACCTTATATTTTATATCCCTACAGTTTATCAGATTTCGTTCTTAATCAAACAATAAAAATGCAATATTAGAGAATATGATTAGTCCCTGAGCAATTTAAGTCTAATATTTTTATTTTAAAAACAATAATGATATTTACTTTAGAAGACCATGAAACTGAAAATTATCTTCATACAAATATCATTTTATACGCCATACATATATTCACCATTACAGTTGAATTTAAACATATTGACTAGTGATTTTATTAATGGCTTAGCTCAAATTGTTTTTTAGTTATCTTTGTTGCAGACAGACGGACATTTTCCAAAAATATGTTTTTTGAACTCGGAGAGATTTAAAACTTGAAGATTCCTCAAAATATCGAATTCGAATTTTTTGAAGATTATTATACTTTCTCTTTCTATGAATATGAGAAGGTAAAAAGGGGAGGTAAAAAAATTTCGTTTTTAGCGGAAAAAACGAAAATTTCTTTTAACGTCTTAGTTTAATGACTACAAAAACTACATTGTTTATATTTCTATACTTACTTTAAAATATGACGTGTTAAGCTTTTAATCAAGATCAATTGTTTTCACCGTCTTTCCTCGTTTTTCTCGAGTTTCTTGTATTTCCTTTACAATATTTTTTATTTTTTATTAAAGTTCTCATTACCCGAATAATTGAAATTCGGATAATTAAAAGTTCCACAGTATGCAGGAAAACAGGAAGAGATTGCTTCCGCTCATTTTTGAATTGATGTTATGCACAAAATGCCTTTCTTATTCTTCCAGGACCCTCTTCAGATGAGACAATAAATGCTGTGCTTCAGAAATCCTTTCCTTCTGATTCAGAGGAAAATGACAGTCACTTACAGAAAGTGTATCGTCAGACCGCGCGTAATGCTTACTCTTCTCTTATTGATCCTTCCTTTTCTTATGATGAAGTTAATACAGTTGTTTCTATGCTGAAGCCAAATAAATCACCTGGTCCAGATTCGATTTCAAATGAGACTATTAAATAGTTTCACTTGGCCTTCCCTTCTTTTCTTCATACACTTTTTAATGTTTGCCTAGATGCAGGTATTTTTCCACGCGCTTGGAAACTTGCACAGGTGATTCTTATCCCCAAAATAAATGAATTTAGAATTCCTCATTTGGATAACCTTAGATGCATAAGCTTACTTCCGGCTCTTGGTAAATGCTTAGAGAAACTTTTTGTTAACAGGATGTGCTGGTATCTGCATCGTGGAGGCTTTCTTACTTGTGATCAGTATGGTTTTACCCCTCAAAATAGTACTGAAGACGCTCTTTTACGTTTGAATGAGATTGTTCAGAGAGGTAAAAAGAAATATTTACACTCAATCTTGGTTTCTCTTGATATAAAAGGTGCTTTTGACAATGCATGGTGGCCTTGCATTCTGAATCTCCTTAAAAAAACGGATATTCCGATTAACATTTTTTTACTTGTTGCTGACTTTTTAAATGACAGAATGGTCAAAATGCAACTGGGTTCAACTTCAGCAATCCGTTGTCTTGAAAGTGGTTGCCCTCAGGGATCAGTATCTGGACCTATTTTTTGGAATATCATTATCAATGATCTCCTATCTAAACTTAAAAATCTGGCCTGCTGTGACATCATAGCTTTTGCTGATGACATCCTAATTTGTTTCCAAGGTAGGGATCTTCCAGCGACTTTCCTACACGCACAGGAAACTTTGAACCTCGCTTCCGAATGTTCAAAAGGTTTTTAATTAGACTTTAATCCTGAAAAAACAAGAGACATGGCTATTGAAAAACGAAACGTCTGCTATGATGCATTTCAGCTATATCTCGACGGAGCTCCCTTGATTATGGTAAAGCAAATGAAATGTCTTGGGGTTCTTCTTGATAGTAAATTTTCGTGGAAGCAACACTTAATTTACGTATCAAATTATTACGTGACAAATTACAGCGTGGATTAAATCGGATTGCACGCAACACGTTTGGTATAAATTCCAACGTACATTCGCTTATTTATAAACAAAGAATCGAACCCTTCATAATGTATGGTTCTAGAGTTTGGGGTGTGGCGCTTAAAAAGAAGGTGAATTCTAAATATCTGCGACGCATACAAAGAAGGATACTTTTGCGGGTTATACGCGGATATCGTACCATAAGTTACGAGTCAGTTTATGCAATTTCTGGCTTCCCTCCAATTGATATCGTTATTCTTCATAATATTGCCTATAAGGAAAATCTCTCTGTTTCTTACATCTCTAATTATGATTACATTCTGTCTCCATCTTTTCTCCCTCATCCCTCAAAGAGAACCGCTATCATTATTATTCAATTTAGTGATAAAACCAAGGATGCTTTTCCTGTTATTTGCTATACTGATGGCAGTAAAATTGATGGTAAAGTTGGTTTCGCATTTGTTGTTTTCAGAAGTGGTATTGAATCCGAGCACTTTCAATTCAGAATTCATGATGAATGCACAGTTTTTGTAGCTGAACTCTTATGTTTAAACTTCGCCATCAAATGGATCGCTGAACAAAATAGTGTAATCTCAGACTATCTTATTTGTACCGATTCTCTATCATCCTTGGATTCTCTGAAGTGTATTTCTTCGTCTAACAACATAATCGTTGAAATCCAAAAGCAAATTAAAAGCCTGAAAGATAAAAATATCCGAATAGTTTTTGCATTTGTTCGTGGACACACGGGCATTTATGGAAATGAGCGGGCCGATTGGCTTGCAAAAGCTGCCACTAAGCGCAAAATCGTCATCGACGTTAATATTCCTAAATCCTTTTACAAGAAGATTACGAGAGAAAATATGGTGGAGTCTTGGAATCAAGAATATCTCCTTTCAAATAAAGGGAGCTTAACAAAGAAATTTTTTCCATCAATAAGATACTGTCATGCCATCATTTTTATACTAATTACAAAATAACCCAATTTCTAACTGGTCATGATAACTTTAAAAGTTATTTGTACAAATTTAATTTGTTTCCGTCATCTTCCTGCGATTGTAATATTGATGGGGAGGAAAATGTTGAACATGTGCTCCTTCTATGTTCCAAGTTTGTCAAAGAACGACAGATCCTAAGACTGGCTCTCAAGGACATGAATATAAATTGACCTCCAGAGTTTCACCAACTTATTTCCACTAGTAGTGCTTTCGAAAATTTCTGTAAATTTATTGTTGACATCTGTAATCCTTCATAATTGTTAAATTTTCTTCTTTTTCTTTTTGTAATGTGTTACATACTTACTTTTGTAAGCCCCGTGTGATACTTTGTGGTGCACGGGGGATTTATAAATGTTCAATTAAAAAAAAAAAAAGACCCATAAGACTAGAAATGTGTCAAAATATGTCGCTTTGAAGTTCAGATAATTAAGAGTTATAATTGAAATTCGGATAATTAAGAGTTATAATTGAAATTGGGAGAATTAAGAATTATAATTGAAGTTCGTATAATTAAGAATTCCATAATATATGGAAAAATAGAAAGAGAGTACTTCCGCTCCTTTTTGAATTGATATTATACACAAAATACCTTTACTGTTCTTAGCTGGAACCATAAGACTAGAAATGTGTTGAAATCTGTTGATTTTGCTGCCATTTTGGACTCTAACTGACAAACTTATTCATTGACGCATCAATTTCCATTGTGGCTTTATGACTCTGACGATTGTTGACTCAGCTGTCCAGGTTGGATGGCCGTTCCTCAAAGTTGGACTTCCCGTATTTCAAGAAAGACGACCGAAAGACAAATATTGACCGTCTACTATAATACACGTGACATTCCTCGAAAAGTTTCCTCTTGGTGTCGACCGCTGGAAGTTGGAAGTGAGTTTGCTTTGGCAACTACAAGCAAACAAGGAATAAAATATGGGCTGATATTTTCGTTCTGCCAGCGTTTTTGAAGATATTTTCGAGTCTCAGCAATGATGTATTTGATGCTTTTAGTATACCCAGTAGAACTCCAATTACTCACCTTAAACTAGGGCAGTGGCGTATTTCCCTTTAGGCAAATGCCTAAAACCTTGAGTGGGTAACTACATAAGAGGGTTAAAAAAATGCTATTAGCTTAGTTTGCCAAACAGATAATTTTATTTAAAAAATACAAATGCTATAAATTATGAAATATTAAGGCAACAATAAAAAAAAATTTTCTCGTGTGCAAAGTATACAAAAAGAAAGTACCGAAATAGTCAAAAAATTCAAACCCTCGAAATTTTGAGAAATTTCTACATTTTAAATCTCTCGGAGTAAGAAAAGGGTATTTTTGGAATTATGTCTGTTCATGTATCGCTTTCTCTGTCTGTGAACACAATGACTCAAATAGGCGTTGAGCTAAATGGATGAAATTTGGTATGTGGTCTTTAAATCTAATTTGTAAATTTTTATCAAATTTTGGACAAAATTCTAATATGACTCTTCGAGAAAAGGTAAACATGAAATTTACAAAAAAAAATTACAAAGAGTTAAATTTGGAAAAAAACTGATGCAGAGATTTGGCATGTAACATGCAGATCTATATCAAATTTTTAACCAATCTCATCAGGGATTAATCGTCTGTTGGTCTATACTTTCACGCCCACGTAAACACGATAATTCACAAACGCAAAAACGTAAATAAATAAAATTTGAATACAGTTTTAAACTCTAAAATGTACATTCCTATTAAATTCTGAATGGTATCCGTCAAAAACTTGGTTGTTCGTTGCTCTGTGCATTCTCATTCATGTAAACGCAATAACTCAAAACCACAACATCTTAGATAAATATGTGATTTTGATACCAAAATTATTATGTATCAACTTTAAGCTTCATTCGGCCTAAAAAATGGCATATGAAATGTACACTTGGTTTTCTTTATTATACTACAAAGCACAGAATGCCTTTGTACGGGACTCTGAAACTAAAAATCTGAGCACTTAATGGCGATCATGACTTTGCTCAAGGCACAAAGTTTTATCCGGGGAACGAAATTGCGACTTTACTATGGAGTAATGCGAGAAAGTTCGGGAGGCGGGGGGGGGAGTCTACTTCCACCGGTTTCAAGTATAACTGATCAATTTCGTATCTGTTTCATTTGATTCATTTTGTTATTACAGAATTTAAAACCCTTAAATAATTCGTTGAATATTATTTTGTATAAATATGGATGTCCCGATTTAAGACGCTGTCATGAGACAGGATAAATAAATAATAATAATAAAAAAACATATTCGCAAAGTAATTCAAATGAAAGAATATTTACCTAAATGAATTATTAGCATGCTGATTAAGTTTAAAATGTATTGAAATGTGAAAATAAATCGATCAGTTTATTAAAAGATGTACTTCATAATATGCACTTCCTAAGACCACAAATACTCTAAATCCGCCTCTGAATTGATACCAGATCGGTTCGAACATGCAGAAATTCTGATAATTTTAATTAAGCAAAAAAGATGTCATACAAGAAAAAATTAATTTTAATCCATGAAATTAAGTTTAATAAACATAAGAAGCATTTAATTGCAAATTCTGTAAGATACGGATAAAAAAAATCAAATTATGTTATGCATAATGATTCAATATATGCATATTATATCTTTTGTTTCCCTAAAAGTCGATGGAAAATCATATAATTGGATAATCAGGTTTTAGTCTATTAGAAAGAATCAAATTGATAAACCATCTCTTGTTCTATTGGTAAATGAAAAATGACCTTTGCAAATTCATGTTTGAAATTTGTTACGTATCATGAAATTGTTGCTCCTAACATTCAGGGCAGTTACTTCGTTATTTGCAATAAATATTTATTTATTTTTATTTTTTTGCAGTAAAAACTTAATAAAATTTTTGGAATTTCCTTACTTTATTTTTTACTTTACTAATTCAATATCGTTTTCTGTTTATATTACGTAAAAGGGAAAATATTTTTTAAATAAATCTAATTAAACTCCCTTGATGATTTTTCAATTTATGTTGTACTTATTTAATTTTACTTGAACAGTTTAGATTAATTTTATTTTTCACTTCATTAATTACTCACGGTTTCTGCTTATATTAGAATATCAAACATTTTTACAATAAATCTAATTAAATTCTCTTGGTGATTTTTGAATTTATAATCTGTTTAATTAATTTCATTTTAATAGTTTAGAATAATTTTATTTTTTATTTCATTAATGTTGTTTTTTGTTTTATATTAGAATATCAAATATTTTTACAATGAATGTAACTAAATTCCTTTGAGGATTTTTGAATTTGCATTGTGTTTAATTAATTCCATTAGACTAGTTTAGAGTAATTTTATTTTTTACTTCATTAATTTAATATCGTTTTCTGTTTATACTAGAATATCAAATATTTTTACTATAAATATTACTAAATTCCCTTGATGATTTTAGAATTTATAATGTGTTTAATTAATTTTATTTGAATAGTTTAAATTAATTTTTTATTTCATTAATTTAATATTGTTTTCTATTTATATCAGAATATTAAATAATTTTGCAATAAATCTGACTAAATTCTCTTGATGATTTTTGAATTTATAATGTGTTTAATTAAGTTTATTTGAATAATTTTTATTAATTTTTTACTTCATTCATTTAATATCGTTTTCTGTTTATGTTAAAATAGCAAATATTTTTACAATAAATTTAATTAGATTCTCTTGATGATTTTTGAATTTAGATTATGTTTAATTAACTTTATTCGAAGAGTTTATTCGTATTTTATTTAATTATAATTTATTTATTAACTTGATTATATATATATTTTGCTTCATTAGGGCTTTGTTCACTTTTTATACATCAAATTAAATTTTGTATGCTTCAAAATTTAAATTTAAAAAAATTTCTTTTTCCTGAAGTATTAGAATAATACAATATATTTGTTTACTGACTTTAAAAATTTGCTTAAAAAAGAAATCTATACGTTGTTTGATTTGAAAGGAATTTACATCCGTTAAAAAATTTTATTGCATTTTAAAAGCCAGTCTAGAATTCTTAAGGCTGCTTCGTGGAAATGTCAACATATAAGCTTCTTAATATTGATGTAAAGATAATCTAAAAACTTTTACACCTGCAACTAAGTATTACAGTTGGTTAAAAATGCCAACATTTTTCTTTCAATGCATTTCTATTCACAATAGGGCTTAAGGTATCTCCAAAAAGCAATAAAATCATTTAAAAATTATGGAATGATATAAACATTTTTTTGTTGTTGCAACATAATGGGCAAACCGTATGTTTCTTCGTTTTTCTTTCTTTTCTTTTTTTTTTTTTTTTGTAAGTATAAAATTTTACGCACACATGCGCAACTAAAGTATTAAACGCGGAGTGACACATTTTATGTGTTGCGTGAGATTATGTACGAAAATATTTAAAAAAAAAAGAGTATGAGTAAGGGAATAATAAGAAAAAGAGTGTAAGTGGGACGGATCTTTAACCTTTTAGGTGGCTAGACAAGTATTCTTTTTAATACCATTGTTTATAAGACAGTAGAAAAAGAATTATGTATGCACGAAAATGTCATTTTCTTTTTTGGTTCCGATGTATGAGTATTTTTTTTTTTTTAAATCTTAAACAGGAAGCTGTGTTAAATATATTTTGGATGAACGTTTTATTGTTCGAATGTGATTTTTTGTAACAAATTAAATCCGTGGAGAGTTCAAAGCACGCAATATAAATTGCTATTGTAAACATTTGCAAATGAATTATGAAAAACAATGGGGTTGAAGATAGTAATCGCGTCTTCCGTTTTATGGCGCTGAAATGAACTTTATTGTGGAATAATACTTTTGCATTCTGTTAAAATGCTCACGTTAATTTACAGTGGAAAGAAATATTAGGTTTTTAGAAGAAATTCTTTCCTTTTTTTCAATTTGGATTATTTAACTAGACAACTATCCCTTTCCGAAATTACACAAAGTCTATTTTGAACCTAGCTAATTTTCATTCATGGTCCGTTGAGATAAAGTGTCAGTAACTGTTCGTGTGTTGCGCCCGTATGTGAGCAGGATGCTATAATTTATACATTATGCATTCATGCATTCCGACCCAAATTTTAGAATTTTAGTTACAAAAACGCATATCAAATTTCATTTATATAATTCTGTGGATTTTTAAGTTATCACCTTTACATGCATACAAAAGAATAGACTAAAAAATGTTCAAAATTAAGGCAGTTTCTTTTTTCTTCAAAATTTGATGAAAAATTATATTTTGCAAAAACAATTATGTATCAAATTTTATTAATCTTGTTCTTTGCGCTTCGTAGCTTTCATATTCACTGCACTTGGACAGTCATACAAACAAAATTCCTACCAAAATATTTCGCTCAAAATTGGATAGAAATTTACAAAATTAGAGTTGAGACTCAAGACCAAATTTCATTTGTAGTTGAGACCACAGACCAAATTTCTTCCTAATAGCTCAAAGCGTTTATGAAGTGTTTTTTTTTTCTTCACACACATATAGAGAGACAGACAGATAGATATAAATAGACATAGATATAGATATCTATGGTATTATATCTGTCATATATTTATATAGAATATATCATATTATAGATATATAATATGTCAATCATGTCTATCATAGATATAGACAGACAGATTCCAAAAATATGTTTTTCGGGTTCAAGGAGATTTGCAATATGGAAATTTATCAAAATTTAGAGCTCAAATTTTTTTAACAATCCCCATACTTTATCTATACATATTTTGAAAACTACAGAATAAAAACAAAAGCGAAAGAGAGAAAAAATTAATAATAAAGCAAACAAAGTGTAAAGAGTAAAAAATAAATTTTTAAAATTAAAGAAAAGTATTACATTTTAAGAAAGTGAGTGAAAACTTTTTGAAGTTTATAAATCTATTTTTTAAAAGAAATTAATGTTTAAGGAAAAGCTGAGTATTATGCTGAAATAAATTTCAGCATAATATTTGCCAAAATAAATCTTTTCACTTACTGATTTTTTTTTCATAAAAAATTCTTCATAAAAACACAAAATATTTCTTCAAATATTTTTTTGTATATTTTCGAAATGCGCCGCTTTGTTGTTAAACATAATAGAAAGTAAGACTTAAGGAGTCTGTTAAAATTCGGTTTATAGTTTGTTTGAGAATACACATCGTTAACTTTTTGTTAGAACAAGATTTCTTCATTTCTTCTTGTACTCACAAAAGTTCTACAAGAACTCTTCTACATTTGTAACTGTTCAAAGGTCAAGTATTCTACAAGACAGCTGAAATAAGATAGGTTCGAATTCAAGAGGCATAAAAGCATTTATTTACAGATAACTGAGCAGGATAAAATCATATTCGTTACAGGGACAGAAATAAGTAAAAGTGGATGAAAACATTAAACATTTTTCATTCCATCACCAAAATATAAGTTTACAATCAACTAGAATAGTTCAATAAGATGAATATTTGAAAAGCCGGGGGAGGAAAAAAAAAATGCAATTGGCTTTTCTATTTCACTAACAAATGTCAGTAACAAACATCACTAACATCAGTCAGTAAAACATCAGTAACAAAGTTCACTAACAAAATTCATTAACACTTTTTTTTCTTTCAGAAAAGTGTTGATGATTTTTATGAAAATAATACCATAATTTGATTTAAATAACTTTGAATTTTTCAAGGTATACTAATTTTCGAGCCAATTAAATAGAATTAATAATAAAGATTTCGGTTAATTATTAAAAAAAATAGGGTATGTATTTCGATGTTTTTTAGATAGTTAAAAGTCAATTTTAGAGTCATAAAAAACTTCATAACTCTAACTGAATAATTTGCAAAAGTGCCTTATAGAGTTCATCGTTCCCTTAAAGAAAAATAAATTATGTCAGTTTCTGATCATATTTTTGTAAAGGCAATTAATTCTTCAATCAGCTCCCAGATTTTACAAATTAATTTTACTTCGGAACTTGTTACAGCTACATGCTTGTAATAAGTAACTCTAATGATAGTCTTTATTACGGACTCAATCCGTTTGGAACCCAAACCGTTGCCGCCATTAATGTAACAATATTTCATCCTAAAGATAATGATTTTTGTTTCCATAAAATGATTCCTTTTTTATGGAAATAAAAATTCCCGAATTGAAATTATACGACCAAATAATATTGTAATCGTCAATATATATATGTGTGTGTGTGTGTGTGTGTGTGTGTGTGTATGTGTGTGTGTGTGTGTGTGTGTGTGTGTGTGTGTGTGCGCGCGCGCGTGCCTGTGTGTGTTAGTGATGTAAATTGATTCCCGTTGATTTGTCAATATTGAAAAACATATTTAGATAGCAGCAATGAAAACATTTTACATTAAGATAATTGAACAGCTGTTTTTGTCATATCTGTTCATCCATGTCTCAAAACCAAAAATGCCACCGAATTAGAAGATGAAATTTAATATACATGAATTTTATGTCAAATTTAAGTCAGGAGGAATGTTTTTAAATAAACTGAATTTTTTATGTCAAAATCAACAATAATAAGAGCGATATTTTAAAAACAGATTATTCCAGTTTTTTAACTTTGTATTAAAAATCAACACTCGCACAAATTTTTCAAGTCTCTTAACTGTTTATACAGAATAAAAATGGTTTCTTTCCCATATTATTTAAATCTTGAATCTATTTAAACGTCCTTGGCTCCCCATATACAAGGAAACATTTCAAAACTCCAGTTTTTGTGCCTTTTCTGTGGAATTTGGTTATTTAAAAGGCCTCGGTCTTTCATATAAAAGGAAAACATTTTATACTTCTAGTTATCATATTTATTGTGGAATTAAGTTATTTCGATTGTTTCATATTGGATGATAGTTTAAAATTTTTCTCAATTCCTTTGAATTATCTATAACCTCTATTATTTCCTATATTTATTATTATTAATAAGCAAAAATATGTCAAAATTCATATTTACTTTGGCTAATTTGAAGTCGATTCGAAAAAAAAAAAAATACTGACTTGTTTTCATCAGTTAAAAATACACATACTTTTTTTTTATGTTAGTGATTATCAGTAAATAATTTTAAGTACCTTAGTTTATTTCAAGACTTTAGAGCTGTAGAATGAGTTATGCTATTCATTAATTTTTATTGTATAGTTTATGTCGTTTGTTTATTGATATTTATTTAATGAATATAAACAAGGTTATTCCTGAAATGTTAATAATACGAATTTACTTTTATTTTATTTCTATTAAAAGTTTATTATTTTATCCATTCTTTTATAAATTTAAATCTAATGAATCATTTTTAATAAGAACCATTATAAGAAGTAAATAGGGTCATTTTATTCCATTTGGGACAGCAAGTAAACTTTTAAAATAATTCAAGACAAACCGGGATATATGGTGACCTTAGCAACGAATGAGAATGAATATTCAAAAACTATTAGCGAAACATTTCAACCCTTTACCTTTTTCTCCAGTCAATCACTTTTCCGCATCAGCAGTTGTTATTATTTCAATCAGTTATTTCCTTTTCAATCAAACGGGGCGTCGTATTTGGACAAAATCTCACACGCCATTGGTCTTCCCAAATTGACCGGCCACGCCTCCTGGCTTTATTCGCAAATTCAAATGATCATCATTCTTTTCACTCTTTCTTCCTCTTCTTTTTTTTTTTTTTTTTTTTTTCAATCGGGAGCCAAATTGGCGGTAAATCGTTCTCGGCTGGGATTCTCCGTCGGAACACGTGTTCCACAGCAAACGATTTTCCATGGAGTGTTCTTTTTTCGGGAATTTATGAAGATCGGTTTGGTTCATTTGTAGCGAAGCAGTTGATCCCGACCTCGCTTCGAAGAACAGAAACAATTGCAATACCTTGGATGAGAGGAGCTTACAAAAAACCTAAGAAAGGGTAAAGGGGTAAAATAAATAACAGTCCGTCTCTGTGATGCGGGTTTTTTATTAGCATTGACCCATTGGTGAGGTGGCGTTTAGGCGAAGGAAACATACGTGACTCGGGTGCTAAAGTTGCTAAAACTCAGTGGCGTATCTTTCGGAACGACCGACTAGATTTCTCATCAGATAATGTTCTGAAAAAGGAATTGTTCCCGTAGAGATATTTGGAAGATTTAAACCAAATAGGTTATGGATGGTTTCGCTCCTTAAGGAGTTTTATGGCGGAACAGAAGAGACAATTTTCTTTAAGCTGTGTAAACCAAGCGTGGTAAATTCGCAGACGGCGGTCTTTCTTCTTTTGATGACAATGCTTCTCTTCGACTTTTCTCGGCTAATAGCAACTCGTTTGCCTTATCTCATGCAAATGAAGGAAATGGAATCTTGATTTCTATCTGGAACTAAATGCTCAATGAAGCTGAGGTTCCTGCACTTTACTGACGATGTGAAATTTGGTTTATTCGAAGTTAAGGGAACAACAATATAAGATCCATTTATTCGTATATAGGAATTAAGGACCGGCGAATCTAAAATAAAGTACAACAAGAAAAAGGGCATTTTTTAAAAACAAAAATGGGAATAGAGAATAATTTGTACTGTTTAGCAATTTTAATAAATAATACATAATTAATTAATAAATATTTAATAACATTAATAAATAAAGTGATAATAATTATAACTAATCAAACTGGTGATAATTTTAACTAACGAAATAAATCAGAAATAGAAACAATATTTTTTAAAATATCCTTTTATTTATTTTATTTATTTATTTTTTGAATTCGATAACACCAAAGTGAAGTCGAACTATAGACGATATAATAATGCAAGATACTAAATTTTAAAAAATAATCGAATCAGTTACAAATTCGAATTAAAAACGTTTAATTTGACAAAATTATACTGCATTTGAAAGAAAAATATGAAATATTCAAAAGTTGCCTGCGATACTATTTGTTTGTTTTGCCGTATTAATAATAAAAATAGTTATTTATAACTAAGATATTAAGTAGTATATTGAAAGATTCGATATTATTTGCGATAAATGTTGAAATTGATTTCGCAGAACAAAATTGCTCCAAGAAAAAAAAAATAGTAGAACATTTGACATGTATCAAAAAGCAAATATTTTTCACATTGTTCTTTTCTTAACTAATCTACATTTCTTTAAAAATTATAGCAATATAGCCAGTCAAACGAGTTGGTTAGCCGGTTGTTGTATAAATATGTTGTATAACTATGTCTCTATTATCGTCAATAATATATTTTTTAATTTCAAATTTTAATGCATATGTAATTCAAATATTTCTCTATGCTCATTTTGCTAAAATTTTTCCTAGTTTTCTTTCTGTGTTTTTATACATCCAATTATCTCACAGAAAAAAAGAAGCAATATTTGAAATCGGGCGTATTTTAAAAATTTCTCACTTTTCCACCAGCAAAAGAAAATTTCATAATTTTTATTTAAAATATATACTAAAATCTACAAATTATGGAATAATAAGACAAATCTTTATATTAGGATCATCAATAATGGAAAAAAGCCAGAGCAAAGTGATTGAAGAGACAATTATTTGAATTTTATGTTGTAAAAATCATTTTTTGCTGTAATATTTGAGTAGGTATCGCAGAAAAACGTCAAAATGTCGCTTAAATTATAATTTAAAATTCCGCGGAGGTGTATATTTTAGCCCTTTAAACTATATTTGTACGAAATTTGATAATCCTTGATTAAACTCTCCGACCTTAAGCACCAATGCAAACACACATACATTTCCCTTTATTACTCGTAGAGATATATACTTAATATCTTATTAATTCCCTAAATCTGATTAAATAAAAAATAAAAGCAAAACATTATGATATTTCCAAAAAGTATAAAAATATAAAATTACTTGTTGTTAAATATGAAAGAAACTGTAGTTAAATATCAAGGAAAAAATCACAAGATTTTGAACTTCTTTGATTATTTTTTTAAAATTATGAAAAGATTCGAAAGAGGAATTATTATAATTGAAAAAAAAAATATTATTCTAAATTTTAAGGCAGTATGAAAATTAGTTTTGTGCAATATTATTTCCAAAAGATACGAAGAAACAGCATAAGTTCGCTTAATATTTAATTAATAAAAATTTCAAACAAATCTCTGGGCGATGCATATTTCTCCCTCCCTTCAAAGTATACTTATACTAAATTTGGTAGCTAGACTCAACGGTGAGTCCTAAGAGAGCCAACAAACAGACATATACAGATACATATCCACTTTTATTATTAGTATAAGTAACCAATACAACTCGTTCAATTTCACAAACAAATAAATTATAATTACTCATGAATATCAAAACTGGCACTGATGTTATTCGTAGTAAAACGACTCCTCATACTACATCAATAATCTTATAAAATTATAAACAATTACGTAAATAATTAAACAAATTTTTATAAAAATTACGAAACAAAATCGAAACCAGATAGCTTAGATGAAACGATATGCACTGCAGAGAGCTAAGAATACATAATACCCTCAATGGAAAATACCTAAATCCTTCGCTGATAAAGACTAAATATCTCGAGGCTCATTCAGGCTCGAGATCCAATTCGTGTGAGCGGATCTGGTGCTCGCTAAATCTGCCGGGCCAAACGTCCTCCCACTGGTGTGTTTCGGAAGTTTGAAGAGGGATTGCCAGTTTTGGTGTCATCCTCATCATCTGACAGCAGTTCAAAATTAAAAGGTCCGTCCCAAAATAGCCCTAGTATTGCTTTAATACAGGACTTTAATGTAGCTACACTAAAGTAAACTAAAATCCAAAGCAAAGAAATAAATTTCGTCTGTATCCAATCTTTAAATATTTATTGACATTTTTCATTTTTACGTACTATGAAATATTAAAATAGCATCAAAGTTTTTTAACATATTAGTTAATCTACAGTTGAAGAACTATAAAACATTTTTAAATGCTATGACACAAAATTTAAATTAAAAATATGCATTAGATTTTAATTAATGAGAAATTTTTTTTCCACCGGAATATGAAATTTCCGTTGGAACATTTCAACAAAATTCAAAATTTTGAGAAAACAGCATTTTAAGATGTTAAACAGTAATGAACATAGATTATCCAAATAACAAAATATAATTATAATTTCCAAAAGAAAGAACGCAGAAGCGTTTATTTTAACATCTGTTTGGCACTGTAAGCCAAATATGGCTCTTGCATCAATAAACAGCAACAACAACACAGAAATGTATTTCAAACAGTTTTCTGCAGAAAATGTTCAAAAAATAAAAACACTGAATAAAAAAATATATTTGCCATTTTCGCAATAAATCAACTTTTTGCGAAGTTATTTATATTTACCATTTCTTTGGCCAAATATGGCTCTTTCATCAATAAACAGCAACAATAAAGAAGAAATGTATTTTAGTTTTATGCAGAAAATGTTCAAAAATTAAAAACACTGAATAAAAAAAATATTCGCTATTTTTGCCAAAAATCGACTTTTTGGAGAAGTTACTTATATTAAATTAATTTTTTCCCCCCTTTCAGTATTTTAATCGATAAAAAACATTTTTAAAAATCTTTTTTGTGTGTAAGTCAAAATCTTTTATTTCAAATTAAATTATCAGAAAATAAATCAAATTCAGAGATTCAACTTTCCAGACAAGATGCCACTTCTTACCTGAATCTTTTTAAATATATCTAAATCTAGATTTTTTTTTTTTTCCTTCCCATATTTGAAACCACTAGTGTCAGAATCTGAAACACATCAGAACATCCGTTTACTCGTTCAGTTTTGCTCGTTTTTACTGCAGCTCCTCATTTCGCAACTTCGAAGCGAGACAATAGAGATATCAAGTGTCAAAATAAGTCACTTTCACGAGATGGCGCTGCGATAAGTGGTAATGAAAAAAGAGGAGATGTCTATAGAGAAGGATGTTTTCCGAGAAAGATATTTGGGAAGATTGCATCCAGGCGAAAGATAAGAAGTCCAGATAGACATTTGTTTTAGAAAGTAATTACTAAAAGATTGAAAAGAAATGTACGGATAAGCATCAAAAATATTCTTCGGTCGTACGATTTTTATTTTAGGAGATGGTCTCGAGAATAAAATAAAAATTGCGGCATTAAATATTTTTTTTCTTTATTTCTAATAAAAGAAACATAAAAGAGAAAGCATTGCATTGTTGAAAAATTCGACCACGGAATTTTGATGGAATATTGGGTTTCAAATTTCTATGTGTCTTATAATATAGAGTTACACAAAAAGAAGGAGCCGATTTAAAATATTAATTTCTAGAGAACGATACTAGATAGAGATAAATTCTACATTTAGATTATTCTGGTAAAGACGACTTGATTTTATAACTTTTAAACGATCAATTCTTGTATATATATATATATATATATATATATAAATTTATTTCTTGCATTTCGAAAACGGCTCTAACGATTTGTATCAAATTTTATATTTAGACAAGGTCTTGCCTTTTAAGTTTATCTATATAGATGTCTTTCCTGAAAAGACGTGATTTTACATTAAAAAGAAATTATAACTAAAGATTGACATATACCTACCTATACATGAGATGCCATAAGCTTGTCAGGAATATAGTAATGCTTAGGGCTTCGTACTTACATGCGTTTTTCACGTGTTCTATCCTGTATTTGTAATTCAATTAGATTTCGCTTATAACTTTAAAAGTGCCATAGAATAGAATTTTATTTACGATTTTACGGAAAAAAATAAGAAAAGGAAAGAAAAACTTCCGAACGAAGTTTGGTCTCCCAGGTACAAATTTGTTTACAAAAGAATGATGTCTCTTCCGGAAAAGTTTTTTGCGCTGCAATATACAAAGAATGAAACCATTCGCTGGCTTCCTCGCCTAGGGGTAGCGTGTCTTTCCCGTGATCTGGGCATCCCAGTTCGAGCATGATTGTTCTTCCCTTTATTCTATCTGTGAGGTGTGTGCAAGAGCCCTCCGGTAAAAAAGGGTTGTGGCAGCGAGTGTGAGTGTCATCTTCATATTAGCTAGAAGTCAGACTTCTGCCCTCCTATGTTCAGGGGTACTTTACCCTCAAAAACTAATGCACGAACTCGGCTTAAATCACTGATAATTGCCATAAGTGACAATAGCAACATGAATCCATTCTTGCATTGCAACGTTCTTTTTTGCCAGCTTAACAAAGAACTTCTTACTCATAAATTGTCATATCGTTTATATAAGAAATTCTGCAGAAAATGGTTGCATATGACATGGGAAAAGCGCTGGCCGTCCTCCCACGTTAGATAAAAATGCAGAGTGTATTCTAACTGTTTTCAAACACAGCCACAGAAAATCCATGAGCACATTTGGAATTTCGCACTCAACTCAATGGCATATGCTTAAAACTTATGCTTGGTACTCTTTAAGATCTGCAAAATTGAATTATTATAGCAATGAATTCTATAACCAGGAACTAGCTATTACGAATGTGCCAAAAAATACTTCAGAAATGGAACTTATGTTAAATGCATAAAAAAGAATTTCGAACTTTCCTCTATTTAATGTTATATTGTATACATTTATTTAATGTCGTCCATTACATATAAATTGTTTCAACTCATTCCTTTCTTTTTGAATAACTCTGTATTATTTTTGGAAAGTCATTCTGTGAACACAATAACTCAAAATCTCTGAACTAAATGGTAAAATTTAATAAGGAGTCTCTTCACCAAAATTGTAGATTTCGGCCAAATTTTGGATGAATACAATCAGCATCAGTATCCTAATGGATGCTAACAGATTCCAAAAAGTTAATTTAAAAACATCACGAATGAATATGGTCTTATTCCCGAAATTCCATATTGAATTTATTAATTCTGTCGTCGCCATTATTGTGTCCAATCCAGTAACATTTTTTCTTTTATATGTGCTTTGGCAACAGTGTTTTGACACTCGTCTTTTGGATTTGTTCCAACATAAGCGAGTATCACTATTGTGATTCTGCTTTAGGCCATCTGAACTTATGTTAGCCAAGGAATAAATTAACATTTCAAAACTATTTCAAGCTAAACTAGGGCGATGATTTGACTGTCTATCAATATGTTTATTCGAGCAAAGGTGAAGACTATAATACAGAAAAGCAACGAACTAATTATATAATTTTAGCATATGATTCTTGAATTAAAATTTTGGAGCAATGACAAATATTAAACTTAATCCGCCAAAGCTAGATTGTCTGCCCTGGTGTATTTTATTTTAATAAACAAGCATAATAATTAAAATTCGATACACTCCAAACTTTTAGATCTTTAAAAAATTTCAAACCAAATGATTCGTAGAATGTCCAAAATAAATAATCGCCCTTCTGCGGTGTACTAAGAAGTTAAACATAAAAATTGTCAAACTGTGCCTCTATATGAGAATGTCAAACTTTCCCGCTGGTTTCGTACTAATAAAAAATATAAATTCTCACAAAAAAAGGGGGAATTAAATGAACAATATCCTATATTTCCTACTTCTGTTATTACTTTTATTAAAGGTTGAAAATTGATATAAATGTCAGTAAGTAATGATGGGAAAAATGATTTTAAAATTTCATTTTGATTTATTTAATTTAGAATGATAAATAAAAACCCATTAATTAGTTAATCAAAACTTCATCACTGGAAAATTTTCCCGTAAATTAAAAATATTGAAATAAATATATTAATCAGTAAAAAATATAAAATATTTATTCAAATTCAAGTTCTATTTTTCTAACTTAATTAAAATGGGTGAAAAGCTAGGTATACAAATATGAATCCGTAGATAATAAAGGGTTTAAAAACCTGTATATTCATAAACACCTATAATGTTTTTTGTATGGGAATCGTTTTCAAAAGACAATTAACAATTTATGAAAAAAAAATTAAAGTAAAAAATACAATGATAATATATATATCTATATATATATATATATATATATATATATATAATTGCTTAACTAAATATCGTTTACGTCATTGCTTTTAGATTGCTTTGATTGTGTCTCATGTCTATAAATTCTTTTATATTTGGTTACTATTAAACAATTTGCAAAACTAAAATTTTATGGGTTTTTTTTCATATCAAAAGGAATAAAAAAAACATAAAATCTTTTTCGCTGATTGCATACAAACTCTGCTATAGATTTAAAGCTTTAATGCTTTAAGGGTAAGTCCATATGCAGAATTTCATTAAGCTATCCTGTAGAGTTTTTGTTAAGTTATCGCATTCTCAAACCTATGAATATACAGGACGACAGACAGACATCTCTGCGACGCATGTCATTGAAAATTTGTTATACATCTATGTTAACATCTAATAGGTGATTAAATTAAATTTTATTGCCATAGATTTTGAAATATCGTGCTTCCAGATGGATACTTGGTGAAAAATTTTCGTTAAAGTATTTAGTTTAAATTTTGACTGATATCTATAATTTTCATATAATATAGATCAGGTATGAATTTTCATCCATCTAAGTCGTTGCGTTTCAGATTTTCATATTCGCAGACAGACAGACATAATTAAAAAAAAAAATGATTTACCGAACTCAGGAAAGAATAAAACCAGGAGATTCATAACAATGTCGAGGTTAAAGTTTTTAACGATTGCAATAATTTTCTTTTTATACTAGAGATACAATATACATATCATTATCACAAATTAAATAGTTCAATGTTATGGAAATACTTGTCCTAAAAAATCGCGCTGTACAGGATATGGATAAATTTCGACTTCCACGAAAAACGGAATAGTTAATTCTCTTACAGTTCGATTAAGACATACAAGATCTATTTACCATCACTTATATCACGCAGAGCAAGTACCAGAAGCCAGAGAAAGTATTAGTGACCACACAATGAAATCATGTTGTGTCATCCATATTCTACCAGAATGTTCACATGTTAATTACCAACGTTCACAATTTTTCAAAATTACTTCGATGCCAGTGACTACAATACTTAGAAAAAAAAAGGCACAATTTTATAATAATTTTTTTCTCATATATAAAAATATTATTCAATTTTAAATGGGCCTTTTCTATCAATTTTTGCAATTTGCGAAATTGCCTTTTATCTTAATATCATTATTACAATTTAGGCTAATACAAGCGATCATACTTCCCTTGTCTCTTGCCCAATCCTTTCCAAAAAATTATAGAATAGCCACCCATACAACGAGATTTTCTATAATGCATATTCACTCAATGGGGGATTTTCCATGAGAATATTATGAGTACACAAGAAAGTAAAAACAGAGGAATGAAAATTTGACGCAATTTATAGTCGTTCCCCAACAATCTGATTGTTATTCTACGTGTGACATACTGGGCTCCTGATACTTCTGAGCTTTTATGTAAGTTGTCCCTTTTGGGGTTATCTCGGCTGTAAATTCTGCCATCCAAAGAAAGCCCATTCTTCTAGTCCGTGCAGAGAAAAGAAGAGCAGTTAATAAAAGTTGCCCAAATGAAGAAGGCAAATACAGAAAAGATTTACCTCCTGTCTATTTACGAGACAATTGCTACATTGTATTTCAAATACAAAGTTTTTGCAAGGTGGTACTAAAAGCATTGATCGCAGAGGCGGTCCTCAGATGTTTTTAGAAGCACTCAAAACTGGCCGAGCTACAAAGTTTAGGATCTAAGGATTCAAGTTAACATATTTTAATAATTAATTTTAAGAATTGGTGACGAGGTATCTTTATTTATAACATTAAGAGGTGGCTTTTCCAGTTTGTTTGTAACATATACAAGTCGTGAAAGCCAACAGAAGATGGTCTATGCAGATATCCTTCCAAGATGCATGGTCTTAAATGCATCCCTGGATTCAAAGTGTCCAGGGGATGAATTTGAGAGTCTTGTGCCAGTAAACCAAAAGATATTGCCACTATTTGCGTCGTTATTCAATAGCCCTTATAGCTAGCAAATGCTGCATAACAAATTCTGATTGTCTGCGACGTTTCAAACACTTGTAAAATTTCATATAAGGAGAAAATATTTTGATTGTTGACTATGAAATGTTGCTGAATTTCAACATATAAGCATTTTGTATTAGAGCATTAAAAGTAAGTTTTAGAGAAGAGCATTAGAGCCAGCATTAAGCATTAGAGCCAAGTCTGCCTGTTTTAAGATTATGTCCTTAATAATTCAGAAAGTTACATGAATAAAATTATAAAATCTAGTATGTAGTCCTTACTTAAATCTTTTAAATCTACATCAAATTCTGGGCAAAATTTACAGGAGGATTATATTTCGATGTGATGTATACATGATAACTGAAAAACAAAATGAGATATATGGAAAAAAAATTCTTTGAGTTTACTCTAATATCACATTTTAGACCGAATTTCAGCTCAACAGTTTCATTCAACATATGTGGGCTATAAATGCAGTATAACGATAGATGCAAAAACAAATGTCACTCATACCCAATTTTATAATGTAATTTCAGAAGGCAGTATTGGTAATTATTTCCAATTATGAACAATCATTTTCATATAATATTGACACTAATAATCAAGAATGCCATGGATTAATCGCCAAAAAAACTCGTTACATCGCCAATGTCGTTAGTTTTTCTCCTCTCTCTGACTGCCAGGAATAACGTAAATGGCGAGTTGCTAAGATCTCATGAATGTTAACTTGAGGATTTTGATGCATTATCAATAACAGAAACCTGAAAGAACCAACAAAAAATGTTATAAAGGAAGAATCAACGTTAAAGACGAGAACGTAAAAGCGAGGTAATACTTCATTTATTAAGTGGAAGTGCGCAAAAATAAGCATTATTTTCCATCTTGTTTTAAGCTTCGTTTGATTTCGATATTAATATTTCATTTTATGGTTTATACTTTGAATTAAACTTATTCGTGAATACCAAAATATTTCAAGTACGTAAAGCAACCAAGTATTTTATACTTGGCCCTGTATTTTGCGGTACTGTAACAGAACAAAAGTCCCATGTAATGGGGCTTCGGTTAAGATAATATCAAGGGTCAGTCAAAGGGGACATCCTCCCACCCCACAGCTCATCCCTCAAGCATCGGCTGGGAGGTCACACTTCCCTACCGTGACATATTGGAGAATGTTGGAAGTCATGCAGAGGTCAGATGGAGAGATCAGAGTAGTTAGATCCTTCTGATAGACTCTGGCAATAGAATGACGAGCGATAAGGAAAGAAATTGATCCATTGCCGGAACTAAGAAGCTAGCGGGGCTACATGTCAAAGTTAATGGCATCTTATAAAATCTTTCCCTTTTACATCCCCAGTTACAACAATAAAAATAAAGACTGACGTCGTGTCTCTAAGGGGAAAATTAATATTAACGAATCCCACGAAATTTGTATTTACAAGCTCGTCTAATATAATCATGGTCAGTCAGCTAATTTAAACAGAATTAGAAATAGGCATATTCTTCCAGATATAAACAATTAGAGATAAATATATTGGAAAAAATCCTCTAAGCGAGGTAAAGTATTATATTTTAAAGTGTTTGACTCAAAATGTCTGAAAAAATAACGAAGTCCGAATTTGTCTATCCATGTCATATTGGCCATATTTAATATTCTTGAGACAATAACATTTTAAGTAAAAAGAAAATTCTATTCTTCAGCGAAAAGGCCTAACCGAGTTATAAAACCTTAAATAGCTCTATTTTAGACTATTTTAAACCATTTCAAATGCCACTTCGTGAAAAAATGCACTGCACTTCCTAGCAGTGTCGTTGATTGGATTAAAATAATAAATTGTAAAGCTTAGTAACTTCATCAGTTTTGGTCCTTGAAAAATGCTTTATTAGTATTATTATTATTTTATAGAATAGAAAATATTTTACTATCTGATGAATAGAATTGGAAGATTTCATAAAGGTTTTGACATCATAAAATTTTCAGATGTATTGATTCAAATAATATAATAATATACCTCAAGTTATTGAAAAGAAGAAATTTCAAATGAAAATATCTATCTATCTTTAAAAGTTTAGAAAATAACTATTAAACCAGGATTAAATGGATACCCTGTATAATATCTACAGTTGTTTTAATAATTAGTCTATAAAATAAAAATTAAGACAATCTTACGTATCCATGGTGTTTTAGTGAATCAGTTTAGTTCATTTATCGTAATCTTCATAAATTTGATTTTGAGTTTCTCCCAAGATTTAACTTCGTCATTAAATATCATTTAAAGAAAATGTGGTATATGGTATTACGATTAAATTTGCAGATTTCTATCAAATTGTGAACAAAATCCATTCACAGGAAGTATATTTTGTTACTAGCCGCCTTTGGCGATCATCTGGATCGCCGAGAATGCTGGTTTAGTTTATTTTTAATAATATCTCTTATGCAAAACTGGATGTTCGTAATTTCCAAGAGATAAAATTTTTGAACAATATATCATTATTATCATTTAATTGTCTTATATATGTTCCTTTCATTTTACATACGAATCAACCTAATACTCAGGTCCCATAAAATCACAGTGCTATTAAAAATGTAAATGTCTGATTCATCTATCAACACAAATATTAAACATGATCTTTTTATTAAAGTTTTAATAATGAAGAAAATGATGCGATTAAATATCTGATAGTACAATGAAAGCGGTTTGATTTTCAGGCCAACAGCGTAATTTATTAATGGAAATTATGCATGAAATAATTTTAAAGAAATGATAAAAATCCAGGAAAATTTTGCAGGGCAGTTAAAGTGACTTCACTACAAAAACAAATTTTAAAATGGTGTAAGAATCGGTATTACACAATTAAAATATGTTCGAGAATTCTATCTTAAGAATTCTCGAATATAAAAGAATAGAATTTCCGAACATTCGAGAACAGAATTATCGAAGTAGTACCTTGAAGCCAATGCTAGTAAGTAAATGCTAGAAGTAAAATATTAGTACCTTAATTATTTTCCAATTAATTAAAATTTTAAAAAGTCGCAGAAATTTTTAAAAGTAGCATATTTCAACCCACCAAAGTATATCTATGCCAAATCTATCCTATAGAGCGCCAGCACACACACACAATCATTATTATTAGTTATATAAGTTAAACTTTACAAATTGAAAAATGCATTTGCAATAGTCAAGAGTAAGGGCAAATACTCGAAATCCTTAAACAACTACCTGCATTTCCAAAGAAACGCAAATAATAATAAGTAAAACTCAGCAAAATTAATAATGTGGTAGAGTAGCACATCAACTAAAGGGTTATACTCGTGAATAGTTTTTTCAATAATAAAATTGAGCTAAAAATGTATTTGAAATAGTTAAACTTAAAGACCGAATATTCAGCGACATTAAACAGCTGTTTTATTTTAAATACTTCTTTTATAAAACGATCAGGGGTTAGGGAACTTCATATTTGAATTAATTAAGTTCGTGAATTGATACTTTAATTAAAAAAATTTATTACAAACTCGAGTTACAAGATATATTTGAAATAGTTAATACAAAGGCACAAATATTCAGAATGACTCAACAACACTTTGCTCCAAACCATAGCTATGAACCACTGATTACCATTTTATTCATTTGTGGCAGAAAAGAAGGCAGGGAAGATATGATTTTTGTTCTGGTAGTGGCCAGCAATTATGCCATACCGTCTGTGCACAAATATTACGAACCAGGTGGTCGAAATGGATAGGAAGGGGGGGAATGAGAACCAAGAAGACTGTTAACTCAAGGTGGAAACTGGCAAACTGAATGGGGTGTAGTCCAAGAGCAGACTGAATCTCCATATCCGAATCAACACGACCTTTCCACGGGAACTGGCTTTCGTATTCCGCCTGGAAGATGATATCTCTTACATTTTCTGCGGTTCTTTGTAGAGTTCACCTACGCCTTTGGAACACAGAAGGATTTGTTTGTTTTGCATTTAGATTATAAATGCTTAAAATGGTTCTTGATAATAGTTAATTCGAATGGAAAAAGAAAAGAAATGGGGAATAAAAAAGATTTTAAAGTTTGTTCTCCCACAAGACGAAACAAAATAATCAAGAAATCTACCTTTGCTGTGCATGAGAGAGGGTGTGGGTGGATTTGCAGCGCTGAGATTTGTCCATGCTGGTGCTCTTTCAAAACTGCTGAATATTAAGGTTTAATTTTTAAAAAAGGAGAATTTATTATACTTATAGCAGATTATTGATTAAAAACAAAATCCAAACGAGCAGGTGTGGTTTCCCTGAAGCTTACTCCTATACGCTCTAATAAAGTACTTGCGCAATATTAATCGCATGCTACTAGCAATAGTTACAAAATAGCTTGTTAGCGCCCGATTTTCGGTTATAAATCGTTGGGTTAAGGTTAATTGTTCTCCCATAAGACGAAACAAAATAATAAAGAAATCTACTTTTGCTGTGTATGACAGGAGTGTGGATGGATTTGAAGCACTGAGGTTTGCCCATGCTGGTGCTTTTTCAAAACTGCTGAATATTAACGTTTATTTTTTCATAAAGGAAATTTTACTATATCAGATTATCGCTTATGGTTAATAAACAAGTATAAAAAAGATCTAATGTACTTTGGATACCTTTTCTTTTAAATAAATGGAAATCAAAATTTGGTATAGAACTGCAAATGTCGTAACAAAATTGCATATCGAATGTCATATATTTATGTCCTTGCGTTTTTGACCTACAGCATTTACAAGCTTAAGAAAACACAGACCGACAGAGGGCCAACTACTTGTCAAATTTAATTTAAAATTTGATATTATATTTACATTATAGATTCTAAACTTGTGCCTAATTTTGTCCATTTAATTTTTTATGTTTAGTGTTATATTTTGAATGTTACTTTTTAAGTTTTGTGTATTAAATTATATTCGAACATCTGGGCATGCACATTTCCACTGAGTGGATTTCGCTCAAAATTTCATAAAAATCTATAAATAATAAAAAGTCTTTAACACATTGACATACATATTATCTGTGCGTTATAGATAATATGTAATTATACCAAGCCCTCTATGTTAATAAATGACATCTTCTCTACTACAGTTAAAGATAGCAAAGAAGGGATCATCTAATTAGATAGATGGCCCGGATATCAGGCGTGAGTCGTGGCATTGAACGTGTTAATTTGATGAATCTAAATAAATCAAATTTATTGTCTTAATTGTGCTTGCTTTTATTATTAACTAGCCGCCTTTGGCGGCCAGCCGGTTCGCCAGTATTACCGTTCGCTACAATTTTCAATTAAATATTTTAAGTAACTGGTCTCTTAATAGATTATCAAACAAAACATTTTTAATCTTCAAATTTTGATAGTCATACCAAACTTATACTGTTGTACAGATCGTTTCGTTCAATTTACTATATATATTTTGCTAATTTGTTGTCATTTCCGGTAAAACTTCAACTTTAATTTAAACTGGAAATGATGAAATTGCAATTAATATAAAGATATTTTTTAATAAAACCAATCGTTTTATTTTATTTATCATCTTTATTGTTATTTATTTATTATTATTATTATTGAATATGAGTATTGCAAACAGAATCACTCGGTATATAAGTCTTATGTGAACTACAAAATATTTTTCATAATTTATGTAATATCTCAAAGAATAATTCAACAAAAATTTCTCAGATTCAACATAAAATTCAGTTTCTAGTTTTGCTATCAAAAGGATTGAAATGAAATCAATAATATTATTTGTACCGGCCTATAAATATATTTCAAAAATTATGAAGTCTAAATTTAATGCAGTAAGGTATCATATCCTGAGAAACATTCTGGACACACCAAATTTTAAATATATGAATGAATGTTTCTATTTTTCACGATCAACTAAGGCTTATTTATGAAGTTTTGAATGTTAAAAATTTAGAAAAACTCAACATTTTTATAATTTTCGGCCAATTAATCTTGAGAAAGCTACGCGCTGATTGGCGTATTTTCTTTGAAACGATCGATGGAAAATCTAAAATTATCCTTTTTTTTATTGAATAGTGATATTCAAATTTTCATAAATCAGCCAGTTTAAGTGATTGATTTAGTTGATTGGAAATTAACTCTTTTTATTTAAAATATTAGTGTTTCAAGAACATTTTGTTAATCGTGATTTCCACAGCAGAAGCTTTATGTAAAATCAAAAATTTGTTATTTATTAGAGCATTTATTGAATCAAGTTCCATAAAATATAATCATTTTCCATTTAGACCATTTTAGCAGATCTGTGTCTAACTAAAGGTTTATAAATTAGCTGTGTGGCCCTGATTTGAATGGATATCCTGTTCATATTAAACAAAACTTGCCTTAAAATAAAGCTGATTTATTGGATTAATAATATAGAGAGTGTAAAAGATCATAAAATAATTTTTTTTGAATTTATTTTTTAGAAAAAATATTTAATATTTGTTTCATTTCCTACAGACACGTGCCGAAAATTATATTTTTGCAGATTTCATTTCCAAAAAGGTTTAATTTATTTTTAATTGGAGCTTTAATCAATAAGATGGCAACACTTTGAAAAAAGCTAATTTTTTCCCATGAATGCTCGCTCTTGCAGCTTAAATTTTATTTTTATTTTGTACGAAAAAAATTGTTGAAAAATATAGTTTAAAAATTTATTTAAAAATTCATTAAAAATAGAAATTTAATTTTAAAGTTAAAAAATTGGTATCATTTAAAAGATAAATTTTTGATCTTTAACTTGATGTAAAATTTTTTTTTTTGTGCAGTAATATTTTCGGAAGTTATAGTAGAAACACGCCAAAATTTCGCTTAATTTTTAAATAAATAAAATTCTAATTAAGAATTCGAAAAAATAACCCCCAGGTGCACATTCCTGACCTCCAAGGTATACACGTGCCAAATTTGGTAGCTGTAGGTCAAACGGTCTGGCCTGTAGAGCGCCAACACACACACACACACACACACACACATTGAGCTTTATTATAAGTATAGATAACAAATATATGTAAAATTTTTGAAAAAAAAATCTGTAAGTGTAATTGTTTAGTAAGGAGATTCAATTTCGGAGATTTCTTTTACAAATTTCATTGCACATTTAAAGATAGTAAATAACATTTCTTATATCATATATTTAAGAAGGGGATGGGAATTGATCTATGGATTTTTAATAAGACCTGGAGGACAAAACATTGTTGCAATAGGGATAAAACGTTATTGTCTGGTCACCTTTGCACTTACAAAATCGTTAATAACGCGTAGGTTCGAAAATAGATCTAGAATACTAGTTAACCTGTGTTATTTCAGAGTTCAAAACTTACTTTACTTCTTTTAGAGTATTGTTTCAACAAATTATTTGAATATTAATACTTTATAGGGTATAATTCAGTGGCATTGACAAATAAAAAAATTAGGCTTATATCATGATAAACTGATGTTATTCCATTTAATAAGCGGTGGTAAATATACTTACCAGAGATCATTCAGGGAAAACTGAAGGTGGTATGCATACTTACCACTGAGCGTTAAGATTGAAAATAACATCAAATCTTCATTGGTAAGCATACTTACCACTCAATTTCAGGTAAGTTAAAACAAAATTATACAGTTACAAAATAATTAAAAAAAACACAAACAAAATTATACAGTTACAAAATTATATTGTGTTTTTTTTTTAGCTAGAAATCATGGGATTCAAATTCAGTAATATCTTGCATTAAAGTAGGAAGCTCATTTTGTTTTATTAGGCTGGCTGCGCGGATTGCAACATTGCATAAAATAAAACTGTTTCAATCGGATGCAATTTTATTAAAAACATCTTAGTCGCGTTTTGCTTTAAGAAATAAACTAAAATGATGTAAACTACTGTATTCAAATAATCAATGCATCAAAAATGAAGTCAAAATATGCATAAAATCATTAACAGGAAGATTCCGAATTTTAAGAAATTCTAATTGTATCAACAGTTTTTATTCATTTTGAAAAATGAGTGTTGAATTTAAATTAAATAAATTCAATAATAAATAATGATAGTTAAGTATAATAATATCTTAGACATAAGGAAAACAACACAGCGGTGTTTCATGTCTGAAAACTTTTCAGGAGTTAAAATTTAATGATAAACGCTGGAACTTAATGTCGCTACGAAAACACTTACATCGTAAACGGGCGGTGGTAACCATATTTACCACTTTTGAATTTAAATGATATTTAACCATAGACTTAATGCATTTTAGAGCTATTAAGCTAGCTCAGTCGAAATTTACGCATCTGGTTACCCTATTTATAAATTTATAATATTTTTTTGAGTCCTCATAAAAAATCTTTTGTAAGCAATAAGAATATATAAAGAGTTAAAACTTCAGCAACTTTAACTATGTAATGATTCCATAACTGCTGCAGCTATAGAATCAGCATAAAGAAATAGATTAAACAAAATGTTGATAGAAATAATTTCATTTCCAGTGGCTTATTTTTACATTTAAATCTCAAATGCCTTGTTTTATGTTGACCTATCTACAGATTGCTTAACTTCTTATAACCTTTCTTTTTATTTCGTCTTTTTTTTTTTTATTTCCTTTGTATTCTTGCTATATCAATAATAGAGTCACATCGCAGTATTAAATCAAGCCATCACCAATGTACTAAACCACCAGTAAAATCTGATTAATCAATCAATCAAAGGTTTGAAAAAAAAGTGTTGACGTAGAGAAGCAATGTTATTGGAACCTTGGCATGGACGCAGTTTTTGGACGAGCTTTTATGGACTAAAGGAAGAACTTACTCACAGAATCTTCCATTTCCTTTTTCTTTTTTATTCCAACAAAAAACAAATTTATGATTACTATTTTGCTGCACGAATCACACAACTGCGTTTAACTGCGGGTGTGGTTGCACACCCTGGGAGGAGAGAGATCAAACAAAAGGAACAGAGGGAGGGGGAGATCAAAACGTTCCTTTTTTGACATGTTGGAAAAAAGATGGCGGCTAATTTCTGAACTGAAGACGTGCCTGTTTGCAGGAGTTACGCAAACTGAGCGCCTTGTCTCAACACAGGAGGATATCTGGAAGAGGTGTGTGCCTTGGTGAAAAAAAAAATAAAGTCTTCAAATCATCTGCAGATCGAATAGTATGACAGCTGGATGGGAAGTGGCTGTACTTGTTGGAGGCGGCAGAGGAGGGATGTCAGTGGTTTTGTGGTTCTTCAGAGCGAATGCGTGAGGTCTTCTAATTCTTCCTACAAATACAATAGATTGAAAAGAATCTCAACTTGACATTCTGCATTTGATATAAAGTATCGAAACACCTTATGTACAGTTCTTTATTACTATTATAACGTGATAGGAATGGAATCCCTGCGCAAATGAAGTATGTCCAATGATGATTTCAGTTGTTAAAAAAATATCGTTTGCGTATATTCTTATTCATTTTATGAAACACTTTTTAAAAAATAAAAAATAAATAAAGACAAAATTCAACATGTTCATATTATATGCAATTATTAATTCGGATTCCAACCACCATTTTATGAGCATACATTCCTTCACGGTTTTACATAAGTTTAGAGCAGCCCCTTAAAGATGTATTCTAGCGTTTTTATTCTCTTGCTTTATGTAGCGGAAATGGTCTCACAAAAACTTTCTAGCATATTCTCTAATAAAGATGTTATCCCAAAAAACAACTTGTATGACATGGGCGTACAACAGATACGAAATATTAATCTTTGTCATGAATTTAACATTTTTACTGAATCTACTGTATGATTCTTGGCGATTTTTTTTTTCGATTAATCCCTAGCATGCGGTCTATAGTATCCAAAAATCGAATTTCTGTTTTAGACGCGTTTTTCCCATTCGATTAAAACAAAACAAAACAAAAAAAAATGGTATAGAGCTGTCAAGTCTTTACCAGAGTTTTGTAGTCACAAAATTTATGCCAAATTTGATACATTTTAAGTTTTCTTGTTTTTAATTTATAGCGTTTACATATTTCTGAAAATACAAATCGATAAATAATCAACCCCTCTTTGGATTTGGCTCACGATTTGACAGGTGTCTAATCTATAGATGCTAAATCTGTGTACCGAATTTTATCTATCTAGCCCTCTTCTTTTGGTAGTTATCATGTTAACTTATATTCTAACAGCCGAACAGACAGACTTCTCGACGGAGTTTGCTCAACATTTGATAGAAATCTACAAATTTGGCATTAAGATCATATATCAAATTTCATCTATCTAGCTTAAAGCTTTTTTGAATTATCTTTATCACATACAATCAGACATTTTCCGAAAATGAGTTTTTCGAACTCAGGAGATCTCTAGTTCAAATTTTTTGACGATTATAATACTTTCGCTACATTTCTTATAACAGAAAATAAAAATTCGCATTAAAATGATACTTATGTACTTAATATATCTACCAAAAACGAATTTTTGAATGAAAAAAAAAACCATCTTATGCACACTGAGAATATAACTCTTTTTAAAATTGCAAGAAAAATATATCATCCGACAATAATTCAAAACACTAGAACATGAAAGTATCAAAATAAAACATAGAATTACTGCGTTTGGATTACAAATAATTTGTTCCGTGGATTCATTTTTAATAAACTCCGCGACAGTTAACTGCTTTATGGTCTGCATAACTGCCCTTTCTCTGAAAGAATGCCCAATCGAAACTTGTAAAAACAACCCAAAACCAACACGAGCATTTGCATAAGGCTTTTTCGTTTGATGCTAATGGCACGAAAACGAATGCTTCTTCGTTGCTTGAGTAACATTAGTGTCTGGACTGTTAACTCAGCGGATGATTTGCTCCCAGAGTACTGAATTAGACATTACAATTCGACTTAACAGAAGAGAAGCCCGATTTCGGTGGTAACAAACGATACCGACTGTCCAGTAACTCACTCCATTCTTAAAGACCTTAATCTGGACATAATTCGTGTAATCAAGGTTACGGGACACCCCGCGTGATACAGATGTCGCCTGATTTTGATATTAAGATCCGAGATCACGTACCGCAGAGGGTGATTTTTTCCACTGAAAGAAATGGTTCGGATTACGTCATATGAAATGAGCGTTGATATGGACAGAGATTATGGAATGGTTTTGTGGCAACAGTAATCCAGAGCAGACGATACTTTTGTCTGCGAATAAATGGATACAATAGAACATATTTAAGAATAAAGACTTTTTTTTTTTTTTTGAGCAATGAACACAAATTATGGATCCGGTGACATTCCAAAGTTTATTTCTCAAGATCGAATTTGTGGTATTGCGTGTAAGAAGTTTAATTTCTTCGAAAATAAGGTTTTTCGTAAAGAGGATTTATGAGTGTATCGTAAGAAACTCTTTCGATGCTACCTGCTGTTTTTAGATCTGCGAGATAAAACATTAAAAAAAATTACTGTTCTTAAGAATTTATTCTTTTACCTTGTCGCACAAAAATTAGACGCAAAGAAATTATTGCATCATCAACCACGACATTTTCATGAATTTCCATGTCTTATTTATGAATTAGAAATATATAATTTATTAAATTATCAATAAGAATACAACAGCGCAGAATTGCAAAAAGCTAATATGAGGTACTAAATGCGGGATATCCTTTATGCAAATACCATTACTAATAAATCTATAATAAATATTTTATTTACATTTTTTATATAAAAGTTTTATACACTTTTCATTAAGATGTTGACTGTATCTAAAAATCAAGTTAAAAATCCCACGACTGAGTAATAGCACTTATCGCCGGTTCGAGTTAAAAATCACACGGTAGAATAACAGTGATTTGTGCTGCATCAAATTAAAATCTCATAGCTGAGCAAAAGCGATTTGCCCTGAATAAAAAAGAAAAAAAATCATAAAGATAGCTAACAATCAGTTTCACTAAAAATCGTAAAAAAAAATTAAATTAACAGCTATTTTTGCTGGATCGAATTGAAAAATCACAAGCTAAGCAACAATAATTATCGCTGCATCGAATTGAAAAATCACAAGCTAAGCAACAATAATTATCGCTGGATCGAATTGAACAATCACAAGCCAAGCAACAATAATTATCGCTGGATCGAATAAAAAATCCCATGGCTCAATAGCAGTGCTTTACACTGGATAGAATTAGAAATCTCATAACTGAACAAAAGTGTTTGCCTGGATCAAGAATCACAAAGCTGGGTAACAGTGAATTTCCTTAAATCGAATTTTAAAAAAACCCACAACAGTGAACAGAGAAATTTTCGCTGAATCAAATAGAAATTCACAAGCCTGAGTAACATTAATTATCACTGGATAGAATTAAAAATTTCATGACTGAGTAACAGTGATTTGTGCTGAATCGACTTAAAATTCTCATAGCTGAGTAAAAGTAATTTGCCCCGGATCAAAAATCACCAAGTTGATTAATAATGAGTTTTGCTAGATTGGAATAAATATCAAAAGACTGATTAACAATGAGTTTTGCTAGATTGAAATAAAAATCACAGTTATCGTCCAATTGAATTAAAAATCTCATGGCTGAGTAACAGCGATTTGCGCTGAATTTACTTAAAAATCTCATAGCTGAGAAAAAGCGATTTGCCCTGGATCAAAAATCACAAAGCTGAGAAAAAGCGATTTGCCCTGGATCAAAAATCACAAAGCTGATTGACAGTGAGTTTCATTAAATCGAATATAAAAAACACAAGAGTGAGTAGCAGCGATTTTCGCTGAATCGAATGGAAAATCACAGGGCTGGGTAACATTAATGCTCTCTGGATCAAATTAAAAATGACATGGCTGAATAATAACGATTTGCACTGGATCATATTAAAAATCACATGGCGGAATAATAACGATTTGCACTTGATCGTATAAAAAATTACGAAACTGACTCGCTGGATCACTTCCAATTTCGGAAAGATCGAATTCGTAGATCTGTCGGGATCTGTATTAGCAAACTGAACTCTCACATTATAGCTACTCATTGTACTTAATTAAGGCGTCTGGCCCCACGCATAACAATCACCAGCATATCTTTAAAACAGGCAATTTAACCGAAGCGATCAAAACAAAGAATCGACAGTGATAACTCTACAGGACAAACAAGTGCTCTATCTTTCGGTGAGCTGGTCATTGTTTTTCTCCTGCTGTCCACAAATGAACCTAACTCGTTCCATTAATGGTTTAAAGGAGTGACATATTTGCAGCTCTGATTCTGTATAGAATCGAACACGTGTTGTCCGTGCCTCCCGCTCACCTGCTGATCAATACTCATGTCCATAAAGTATACCAGAAGAAAGAAATATTTTTATTAGGTCTTTACATTAGAATTTCATTTCTAATCACACTTTTGGCTGTCCAAAAAAATTCCTCTGTCTATTTGAATGGGAGTTTGCTTGTGAACAAGATAATTCAAAATATTATAAACGAAATGTTTTAAGCAAAATTGTATATCTGTGTCCAATTTTAGAATCAATAGTCAAGAGATAAAGGATACAAAATAAATTATCGATTATCTTCAAAATTCTCTTAAATTATGCTATGAATTATACGAGAGAATAAATTCTAATTTTCTCAAAATCATATTTTGCAGAGAAACACAGAACACGCTTTATTGTCTAAGCAATGAAAAAGTCAAGGAAGGAATTTATGAATAATATATGAATAAAAACATATTTTTATCTAACTGCTAAAAATATTAAACTAAAATAAATTATTTACATGTAACTTCTATTAAAAATATAGCAAAATATGAAGTTAAACTGCACAATTGTTAAAAGAGGAACCTCATAAAGGCATATTTCTCAGGAAGCAAAATGCCTAGATCCACGATTCGCTTACCTGAATAAAGAATGCCTAAAAATTATGCAGAAAGAAAATATAGTATTATTTTTAAGTTATGAAATCACTCATTACGTTTTTATAGTTTAAGAGTAAAGTCAAATTCTCGAATTAAAAAATTATCTGAGATGTAATGTTATTTTTCCAACAAAAGAAAAGTCATATCACTGACTCTCCGACCCCCCGAAGGCACACGGATAAAACTGAATGACCGGACTGCCGTTACAGCAACACTGGCGGGAATTGTGGTTGAGTCCTAAGGGCTATCATCGGACATGGTACAACCCTTCTCTAAGAAAGTACTTCCCGTCATCAATGGGAGGAGCCAGACTCCCACCTTTTCGTGCACCTTCCAGAGTGGCGAGAACCAACCACCATGCCGGAAGCTTCTCATCCTCTTTTCGAGGTGATCCCAGCTCGGGGGATTCCAACAAAACGAAAACAAGGATTCATGGATTTCGTGAAATAATGAAAAATATTTGACTTAAGGCTCAACAATAAGAATTATTATTGCAGATCATATTTATCAATATTTTTGAAAATTTGTTCAAATCTCTGAAATATTGCAAAGCTATTATCTTTAAAAAGATAACTTTTGGAATTTTATATGGATGTAAAATTATTCTTGAGGGACAATATTTTTAGAAATTATCAACCAACGAAAGACCCAACGAAATTTCGATAATTATTACCTGAAATTCGTGAAAAAATTATTTTTTTGGAATTTTAATTTTTAATTAATTGAAGCTTCGAAATTATTATTTCTATCTTCCAAAGTAATTCCAAAGTTCCCATTCGATAACTTTTTTAAGTCTGATAATTTATTTTATATTGTGGATACTGCTGTTTTACTACCCACTATGTAATCTGGCCGGCAAGAACTTAATATTTCTTTCACTGCTCGAAAAATTTACTTCAACTTCTTCTGTTAATCTCTTTATGTTTTGTTCTTTTTGTATAAAATAAATCTACCCTTGTTCTTGTTAAAATAGTCGTTGCGTTTCTTGAAGCTCTGAATATATTTAAGTGGAAGAATCATCCCATACCTCGACAATATTACCAACAGAGAGGCGATACATGCATACGTTCGCTTTTAGTGATTGTGGAGATGACTACATATTGGGCATATAATAGGCACAGCTTTTTTCTTCTAAAACATGCCAAAAGGACATTTCACACAGACACACACACACACACACACACACACACACACATATATATATATATATATATGAAATGTCCTTTTGGCATGGTTTAGAAGAAAAAAGCTGCGCCTATTATATATATAATGTTACAAACCTGCAATTCGGCTTCCCAGCATAGTTTGTTCCATCATTGGAAAGAAAGTTTTACAGTCATCTGAATGGGACGGAGTCCAGGTGTGCGTCGGAGGTCCCAGAGCTTGGCGCCCATTTGGCGACTTGGCGACGAATTTGGCGACTTTGGCGCCAAAATAGATAATACCCGAAACTTCGAGAATTTTCGCGATCCGTCCAGTAGGAACCGAGATACGCCTCGAACGTTCCTGATTGGTTGAGAGGCTTCTAGCCCCGCCTCCTGAGACCTATAAAAGGGGCTGCAACTGCCAGAGACGACGAAGCCAGTAGTCAGAGTGGACGGAGTGGTCGAAGAAGAGTAAGCGGAATCGACGGAGTAAAGTCAGTAATCAGAGTCGGAGAAGTAGAAGACGGAGTAGTCGGAAGCGACTGAGTCAAGCTAGTGCTGAACTGAGCTGTGCGCTACTATCTGCTGTAGATTCTGGTTGTATGCTGCTGTGTGGGCTGTTGTATGCTACACGTCTCGGGTGAAGATAATCGTCTTCTGTGCTGTATATAGTTGTCGCTTTTGTGCTGTCCTGTGTGTCTTCGTGTAAATAAACGTTGTTGTTTTATTTTCCACTGCCGTCTGCTGATTGAGCGTTCTACACACCATATCACTTCCACTATCCAAACGAACCCCGGTAAAGAAAATTTCGTAACAATATATATATATGTAGCTTTTAATGAAAATTTGCAGAACCTTCCCAGAAAATTTGCTACATTACTTCTTTAGCCCATTAAAAGGGGGCTTACGTAAAGAATTTGAGTTATTAAGGTGATAAAATGTGATTTTACTAATGTGAAATTTTTTTGTCTTTTCCAATTCTGAATTAATTTTGTTCAACTCTCCAAATGTTTACTGAAACCAAGAGGGTTTATACATATATAGAAACCATTTACCTTTTTTTTTTTTTTTTTTTTTTTTTTTTTTTTTTTTTCGTCTCCTTTCTCCGAATATTCCTGCCTACCCTTACAGCCCTGGAGAACTGCTCCGGCTGATCCAGTGGCAGCTACACCCCTAGTGAAATATTTTTGAGTCAGGATTTTATTTATTTTCTCCCCAAATTTGACCCCAAAGACTGCATTGAAATTTACAAAGAGAGTATTTTTTATGTTGTTGTTCATTCGTTTTTTTAAATTTTATTTTTTTTTTATTTTAATTAAGGAACCAAAACAGATCAGTAATAAAAATTAAAAAAAAAAAAACTTTTTTCAAAATATTGGATATTTTTCCAGTACTTTCCGGTTCTTTCTCACCTCCTCGGCCATTCATAAAAGGATAGATGCATAGCTGGATCAATAACATTGTACGCCAAACTTTCTGAGGCTTTTTTTTTTTCAGTCCCAATCCAACATTTGAATCTACAAACTTAAAAGCATACTGAAGCAGAACACAAATCTTAAAGATCTTCTCTAGCGTGCTAACAGGATTGGGAAGAACCGAAGCACCACAAACACTCCAAATACTGGTCGGAATCACCTCCGCACTTGAAGTAAAAAAATAAAGTGATGGAGGCCCTTGCCCTTTGAGCGGGCCTAATCTCTCACCCCACACAAAGCCATAATCTCCGTGTCGCATTATTCTCGGAGAACCGTGACAATGGAATGGTCCTCTAACCACACCAAAGAGCAATTTACGCCAACAATGGAACCCGTTACAGAGATTCGTTGAGACGGACTCGTTCGCTTCACGTGACAAGGACCATAGAAGACTGAAACATCACCGCGCTTTTCCAGTGAAGTAAATCCAGGGGCAATCCCGAAATATGTTCTTTATTACTTTGTATCTCATCCACCCCTCTCCACCATTTCCTTATCCCTCCCCTGAAATCGAAATAGAATCTGCCTATCTAGCGGGGAGATCTTAAAGAGAGGGATTAAAATCTTCCTTAACTCAAAGATTGTGGGAATTTTTAGACGATTGCTCAGGATGTTGGTGCTTTTTTTTTCTTAAATAAAAAGGTTGTGGAAAGGTCACTGTAAGATAGTTTTTTTATAAATTAATCAGCTCACATTTTTTTTTCTGCTATTCTTCCGTTTTAATCTTAAAAATTTTATTGGCAATTTATTTAGCCGTAAAAATTACTAGCCTTTTTATGATAATCTTTTAAAATATTGCATTTTAGAATTGTTCGCTCATATATTGACATTTTTTCTCTTGTTTGAGATTTTAATAGCTGTAAAATTCTTAAACAAGAATTTTTAAAAAATTGAACACCATTTATTTTAAAGGACTATTGTGTTTTTCTCAGGATATATCTTTTACTCACCTTTGTAAAACTGACAATAGTTATAGTTTGAAATACCACAAAGATATTTATGGTGTGATATTTATCGATAAAATCTTTAATAAAGCGATTGATTGCCTTCAAAATTCAACTGTATTCTTCGATTCCGCCACCGACATTTGTTGATAGGGGACCCAACACCATTTTGCTCAAATTGTAACAGTCCTATTTCTGTTTTACACATTCTTGTAGAATGACCACGTTTTTCTTTACAGCGTTTTACTTTTTTTTTCCCTTCTTTTTTTTTTTTTTTTTTTTTTTTCCTCCAGATATCTTACCCTGATTTGGGCGAGTTGCTTTCCAAAACTCCGTATGTTAATCTTTTTAGTTTTTTTTACAGAATATTGGTTTTTATAATCATATATTAATATTAGCCGCGCTTTTTAGTGCAGTACTATACTTTACATCATTGTTGCACTTTTGTAGGACTCACAATTTTACACTTTTAGACATTTGCATTTTGTAAACATTCCATGTTCTGATTTTATGACAAGTTGATACAAATATTTTAATTTCATGAATGTGTTGTAGCTTAGTCAAAGATGGCTTTTGTGCCATAAAAAACTAAACTTAAACTCAACTGTATTCTTTTTGTGATACATTGTTAAGATTCCGGAAGACAGAAAACTATTTAAAATTGTTTTGGTTATTTTTTCTTATTCTAAGCGTTTTAATAAATGTTTCGAATGTTTCTATATTTTGAATGTATTTTTAACAGTGTGAAGATAAAATATATGTTTTCATTTTTTTAAATTCATAAGTAATTAGGTTGCGCTTTTATTTCTAGATGAATATTTAATTTGCTAATATTACAGGTGAATATTTTCTTCGTGATTAATTATTATCGTGTGAGAACATGATGTTGTTTTGGTTAGGGGGTTTTGAAGCTCGAAATGGAGTAAGCAATGAATATTGAAGCTTGAAATCGCGTAGGCAATGAATAAAGCATAAATGGCAGTTTTCATCAGCATCTTTTAATCGCATATATTTTTTTACCTGCTTTTACGAGTATTGCACTATTATTATGTATGCTTCTTTGAAAGCAGATGTGTTTTTAAAAGGTTGACCTGCTTTTACCAATATTGCTTTATTATTACGTATGCTTCTTTGACAGCAGATGTATTTTTAAACGGTTGACGTAGAACTATGACATCATAGCTGTTATTTCATCTCAAAGCTCCAAAATTTTGCTTGCCAGCTAGAAAAATTGAAAATGAAAGTTAAAAAAAATTATCATTATATATGTATAGAGAGAGGGATAGAGACCGATAGAGAAATCTCGTGATTCTTTCAAACCGGTTTAAACTAGTTAATGACTTAAATTATTAAGACAAATAATGACATAAAAATAATAATGTTCTCACATGATAACTTGAAATTTGCAATCGTAGATTTAATTTTAATTTTTTTAAAATTTTTACTTATTATTTTCTTGTATATAAAAATAAATGGCATTGTAATTGCCACCAAATTCTAAACCGCGATTTGGACAAATCTGCACGTTTCAGACCTCATCGAGTACGAAAAATATATTTTTGAAATTCTGTTTGTCTGTGTCGTGGTAATTCAAAAACGCTTCGAGCTGGAGAGAAGAAATGTGTTATATAGTTATTCCACATTTGTAGATTTAAGGGAATGCAAGTGAACACGGAATTCACAAAACATAAATAGAAGTATAAAATTCAATAAATAGTTTTAGCATCAAATTCCATATCCAAGTCAAATTTGAAATTGAATCCATTAATGTGTTTGATCATCTATCAGTCTGTATATTCGCATGGATGTAAACATGATAGCTAAAAAATACATAACCTCTCAGAAAAATAGAATTTCCTAAGTGGTCCTATTGAAACTGCAATTCTTTCTCAAATTTTGAATTTAATCGGTCAAAAATAAGGGTTAAAATTTCATACTTGGGTTATTGTTTTTTTCCTATATACTTGAAGTACAAAATACTCATTTGCAGAACTCAACAATAAAAATCTGAACACTCATTAGATCTCGTAAGGCCTAAAACTTTTAAGCTTCGGAAAGGGAAGATATTTCTTAGAAGATATGATGCTCATTAGTGCATGAATTTGCACAGGCGCGACTACTCATTTCAATGTTTGTTGTTGTTTCTAATGGCACTTGTCATAGACAAGCTCACTGACTTTAGAATTTAGAAGTCAGTGATTTTAAGTTAAGAATGCATCTCTTGCTTTTCAGCAGCGCCATCTAGGTCCAAGAGTACGACTTAGTTACACACACGTCACAACCCTTTATACGGGGCGGATTTCATTCATGAATTTCATTCCCTCATCCACAGGTCGTAATTTAGTCCTGAATCAGAGAATGATCACCCCTGATCCAAGACCCCCAGTGGGATGACTCTCAACATGGAGGATTTTGTGATCACGATAGATTTATAAGTGTGCCAGTCACCACACACACGGAGCGATGTTCGTACTCGCACCCCAAGGGACACGAATCTGACGCCCTACCAACCAGGCTATCCCGGCCTCATTTCAAAGTTTAAAAAGCTGTTTATAATCACCCGGACTGGTAGTTGGATTTAGTTCAAAACTTGACAGGTATCTTCTTCGCTATAGATATTAAGTCCGTGTATTGAATCTGGCTCTCTTCGTTTTGCAGTTATCGCGTTAACTTATATTCGAACAGCCAGACAGACGGACTTCCTCTGAACAGATTTTATTAGAAATTTGGTCGAAATCTACAAATTTGGTGTAAAGACGGTATATCAAATTTAAACTGTTTATCTCAAACCTTTTTTGAATTATCTTTGTCACAGACAGAAGGACGGACATTTCCCAAAATTGTGTTTTTCGAATTCAGCTAGGTCTAAAATGTGGAGATTCGTCAAAATCTGGTGTTTGAATTTTTTGATGATTACTATAGTTTCTCTATACTACGTATACGAGAAAATAATAAATATGTTTCGGCTCATCAGTAAATATTTGTATTCATCTTTTCCACTTCAAATTAATTGGGTTAATTAAATTAAAACTGGGATATTAGACAAGATATCAGAAAATTAGAAAGATGCATAACGCAACGAACAAAACGATGCGAGATTTCTAAAATAGTGAGTGTTATATGTCTATCAGAATTTAAAACTTAAAAAAAATTAATAACAATAAAAAAAACTTTCGCAAAGAAGCCATTCAATTACATAAAATAGATTTTTGAAAATTTTAAAGACGACTAATCTCAAGGAGTCAACTGGTTCCCTGAAGTGGCTTGTAGTAAAATAATAGAACAGACACAAAACATGCCGTAATTCTTTTAAAACTTTAAAAAATAATTTTGAACTTTATCGTTTTTTTTTACTTTTAATATTTTTTATTTAATTCATTTATTGAGTGTCGTCAAATACCTGCTCTTTCCTGCACACTCAATTCAGCCGATTTTTCGTATATGGGGTCTACAATTCAAAAATCCGGTTAGTCTATTTTTTCCCCTCTCGTTTTCAGTTTTTCCACTCGTCTATAAAGCATATTCTATGTTAAAATTTAATCACCCATATATTATCAGGCGGTGTAGTTTCATTCAGAAGGGAGCAACTGGTGTGAAATCCGATGAAATCGAAGAATTGAACTTCAACGAGCTGTTCGATTAACCGTATGATTCAAAAATGTATAGCAATTCAAAAGCGCTGAGGTTCTGCCGTGCGAACAGCTGCTGGCTTAGAAGTGGAATAATGGGTCTTTCAAGACCAAACCAGAACCGAGTTTCTTAAACTGCGAAGCAAGGCACTTAAAAGAGGTGTATTGTAAAGTTTTGAAGTGCAAGAGAATTAGAGATATATAGTGCACCAGTTTTTATCAAATGCCACGAAAAATATATTAGTGTATTTTGTTTATGAAATGTGGCAAAACGGTTGCAAATATAATACTCTGCTAAGATGAAATTCCTCCTTGCTACGTTGCAGTTTTCGTCATTTGTTTATCTCTTCTAAGCCATTAGGGTTTGTTTGTTTGTTTATTTGCGTTGCTTAGATGCACTGATTTTTTAGATCGAAACTGCTGTCATATATTACATATTTTTTTAATTATGGATCATGGGATTTTATGGCATTTATGGAATAATTTTGATATACAAGGAGGGGCGGGGGGTGCAGATATTCTGAATATCAAACCGGGGAAGAGGAGTGCCAAGAAAAAGTATTATGCAGCATTTGTTCCAATTTGTGTTCCAAAATTCTCAAATATATTACGTTTTGCCCAGACGTCATTTATTTTTATTACATCACTGATTTTTTACTTTCTCATATACGTAGTATAAAGAAAGTATAGTAATCATCAAAAAATTCGTATTCGAAATTTCGATGTGTGTACATCATATGTGTAAAATCTGTGCACCAGATCTTATCCAACCAGCTCTCCTCGTTTATTAGTTATCGTGTTATATTCGAGCAAACGGACTTATATTCGAGAAGCCAGACGAACAGATTTCCTTTGTACTGATTTTGTTCAAAATTTGATAAAAATCTGCAAATTTGGTGTAAAGACCGTATACCAAATTTCAACCATTTAGCTCAAAGCGTTTTTGAGTTATCTGTGTCACAGACAGACATTTTCCAAAAATGTGTTTTTCCAACTCAGGGAGGGCTGAAATGATTTGTCAAAATTCCAAGTTCGAATTTTTTTGATGATTACCATATTCTCTTTATACTACGTATATGAGAAAGTAAAAAATATGTTTCGACTCATCAACAAATTTTTGTATTAATCTCTTCCGTTTTAAATTGACCGTATTAATTAAATTAAAATTCGGATATTAGGTGAGGTAGCATCTATAGTGTACACACCTGTCAAAGTTTCAGCCAAATCCGTTGACCGTTTGTCGGTCTATAGTTTCAGAAATATGTAAACATCATTACTCAAAAGCGTAATGAATTAAGTAAATCAAATTTTGTATGTGATTTTGTGTCTATATTTTAGTTCTGCGTCGAATTTTTGTTTCAATCAGTTGGTAGAAATGCACCAAAAACACAAATTTCCTTTTAGGATGCTATCATAAGGGGTCACATAAAAGATTCATTAAAAATTCTAAATTGACGCCAATTGTAAATATTTCGTCACTCTTGTGCGCCGATGTTATACAAACTATTATATGGGATAAAACTTTTATTAGAATGTATGCGAGAAAGTTTCGGTGAGCCCACTATCGTTTTCTTATTTTCGGAACGTTATTTATCCTTATTAAGGCTCTGATTTCTTGTTCCCGGACGTCATATATCCTTCCTATATCATTAGTTCTTTACATCGAATCCAGTGGCGCACTGAACGAAATTTCTTACAACATTGGTTTTAACTCTTCATGGAAATTCATTACAAAATGTTGCGATAAAGTGAAGTAGATATCCTAAGTATAAATTTTAAATGGTAAGATGCCACGACGAAATACATTAGGACGCTCGATTCCATTTCTACAATCAAATATGGTGAAATGGACAAAACTGGAATACTTTTTAAATGGGCGAATTTAACGAAAGAGGCGAGAAAAATCAGGCTGTGTTCAGGTGTCTTTTTTCTTAGGACGAAAGGATTTAAAATTTTGCCATATTGCTTCCATATAAATAACATTAGTTATCTGATAATAAATTTGAGAAAAAGAAAAGTTAATTCGCCCTATAATTTTTACTGCATAAAATATATCAGATGGACAAAAAAAAAAAAAAAAAAAGCTGAAAGTAATTATTAGTACAAATATTTTAAAAACATACTTTCATTAGTACATTAGAAATCAAAATCATTTTTATAACTAAGAATTCTGGTATTCAAAGTTAAAGCCACCAAGGAATGCAAAGCTGAAGAAAACTCTATGAAAATTAAATTAAGACAACAGTAAAAATCTTAAAAAAGAAAATTCCTAAACATGCATTAAAATTTTTAAAAAGTATTATAAATGAAATCGCAATTAAAATTTATATGGAAATTAAATTAATTAAGACGATAGTAAAAATAATAAAAAAGAAAAATTCATATACATGCATTAAATTTAAAAAAATTATAAATGAAATCAAAATTACAATTCAAAATGGCTCACTAGTTTTGAAATTTTGATTCGGTTTCCAGATTTTAGAATAAAAAAATATATTTCTCTTCAATTGAAAAATATTTTCCATTTTCTTTAAAGAATGTACTTTTAAATTTGTTTATATTTTTATGATAATGTTTTGAAATAAAATAAAGCATTCAATGTTTCGAAGCATGCAAAACGAAATTTCATTAGTTTTTATTAAATGAAACAATTTATGGTAATATAATTTTGATTTGATTTACCTTCTATAAGCAATAATGAGTTTCAAAGCAGATTTAGCTTAAAATACATGAAAAAAAAAACATTTTTTTTTCGGCAGGGAAATTTAAAATTTATGTACGTCGTAAAATTTTAAAATTTATGTACGTCGTAGCAAAATTTCTCACGAAAAATTTTCTATCATATATTAATTACGCTAAAAGGAAGTGAAGCGGTTAAATAATTTTCAAAGTGTACCAGAAAGAATTTAATAAAAAGAAGTGCTTTTAAAAATCCTTTTTTTCACCCCAGAATATAATAAATCATTTTCCTTTTTACATATTACATTTTTGCAACTTGTTTCCTCAAAGTAGCTTTGAACCTGTTTAGTCAACTCTTCGCGAGAAAGGTATGACGTTATGCATTCCACAAATGAAACTGTACAAAAGGAAGGGGGGGGATTAATAAAAAAAGCGGGAAAAAAGTCAATTTTCAGAATCTAAATTCCATTTTTCAGTCAAGTGTTACCATAAGCGCAACAGCAAGTGTACGATTTGACTATTAATCAAGTTCTTTTGAATATGGCATTCAAAAGTTGAAAGGAAGGGGGATGGAGGTGGAAAACGACAACATTTTACCATCATTTGTCATCAACAATTAACGAAATGTATTTCTCACAGTTTTGTCGCCGTTTCGAAGATGACCTTCGCCACGCTAAATCCGAATTGTGGACACTGAACCTGAAAAAAAAAAAAAAAAAAAAAAAACCTCACATCCAAAGATATTTATTCTTTTTCAAACAGCGGGGGGTTCGTTTCAGTATTGAAGCAGCCAATTAGAGTTTCCTTTTTAACAGAACAAAGAAAAAAAATAATCATTCATTAGCTTAAGAGACAAACCTCACGTTCTTAATTTATAAAAGAAAAATAACAGAAGAAATACAGAAGGAAAAAAAATAGCTGATAATACTTCCGCGGAATCTTAATATTTTCCATGAGGCGTTATTTATCTGACTTGTGCGATGCGTTGGAAAAAATATAGCGTTGATTTACTTATAAAATCTGACAGAAATTTATTTACGTCGTGTTTTTGTGCTCCGTTTTCCTTGTTTCAGAAGTCAGTTGATCGCCATTTGTAATCGCCATTCTTCAATCTCATTGGCTATGAGTGACGTCAGCAGATGTGGTAACGCCCTCCGTTTTCTAATTGGTTTGGAAACGACATTAATGAGTTTTTATTTAAGTACTTAAAAGAAAATATTTGAAAAAAAGGACAAGACAGAAACGACTGAATTACTGCGCATGTCCACTTAACTGAATTACTTTTTGAAATATAAGCATTTGACAAATTATTTGGAATGTATGCTGATTTTTGGTAGCTGAAAGACAGACATTTTTAGCATATCTTTAGAATAATAATAGAATATTTGAATTAAAATGAACTAAATATTTAAAAAAATCGAACAATCTAAAATGAAATTTAAGAATCTGATTATTATATATTCTTGATCTAATATCTTATTAAGAGTTCAATTTTACAGGTAATTTTTGAAACCGACAAAAAAATTATCCTTAAACTTTTCCAAAAAATAATTATTTATACTTTTGATTAAGAAGAAATAACAATTAAAAAAAACTACAACGAAAAATCAAAGAATACGACCTACGAATTTTGATTGAATGATGTTGTGGTCAAGTTGTTTACACATATTAAGAAAAAAAGAGAGGGGAAAAAAGGCAAGAGGCTTAAAAAAAATGAAATTATATTAACTTGTTCTTTTAATTATACCAAAATAAGAGAAATTCCAAGCATAAAATGACTTGTCTACCCTCAGTCGTCATCAGTAACCTAACTAGGGTAAATAATACTGGACCATGGTCTTATTTTTTTTTTTACTTCTTAAGGGTACAAGAGACGATAAAAAGTGAAAAATCAACTAAAACTGCATTTTTTTTTCATTTTGATTTATTATGAAAAGTTAAATTGCAAGTAATCGTTTGCAAAAAGAATAATTTTGATATCTTTATCGTTTCCTCAATATTAGGGATTGTTTTTATTGATATTAGGATAAGTTTTCCACTTTTTTACACTTAAATAGCTGCATTATGAGACAGTTCGTTTTCTCCAAGTTCTAAAGTTTTAAAAAACTCCAAGCGCATCAAATTTTAGTTATAATACTGAAACTTTTCCGTTATGCTGTATAAGGATGTAATTTTGCCTCAACAGGCAATTTACGGATATTAAATATTTTTATTAAAGACCAAGTAATATTACTACATCAATTTTTTTTAAAAAAATTTCAAAACATGTCAAATAGTTCAAGTTTTGAAGCAAAAATTATATTGTCAAAAAAGTTAAGTATGAAAAATTTTGTGCAGAATAAAGGTATCTGTCTAAAAAATTTGAAAAAAAAGATTTTTTTTTTCTATTTTAATGTGCATGGAACGATTTGAAGTTTTAGAACATTTTAATACATTTTTTTTTTCATTTTTTTATCTAAATATCAAAAAGTTACCAATGAAATTTAATGACAATTTGTTTACAGTATTAGATTGATATAACAAAATTACGATGAAAATTTCAAAAACTTAATTCAGAAAATGAGAAATTTTGGTTCCAACGTCCATTGTACCTTTAATCACAAATATGTTTAAGAGTAGTATAAAAGCTTAAATACAGGGTGGTTATAATTAAAGTTCCACTTTGAAATGGTCATGAAAGGAAAACTACTGCACCAAATGTTATCAAACTTGGTAATGGTTTAAAGAAACTCATGGAAATTTCTTACCCCCCCCCCCAGAAAAGTTTAAAAACTCATCACTAGGGGGAGATTGGTGCTGAATGCAACATTATTAAGCAATATAGAGCAAAATATGTTTAATCGTTTCTGAAACATGTTACAAAGCATGTTGAATGTGGCATCCACCATTTTCTGAAAGCAAATTGAATCACATTACTGCATTCTCAACAATAGTTCTTAGCATATCAGGAGGAATGTTATGCAAATGTCGGTGTACCGCATCTTTCAGTTCCGCCAAATTGCTTAGATTATCACCATAAACAGTGGTTTTGAGATAACACACGTTGAGGATGCTTTGTGACACGTTTCAGAAACGACTAAACACATTTGGTCCTAATTTGCTTAACAATATTGCATACAGCGCCAATCTCCCCCTAGTGATTAACTTTGTCCAAAGTTTTTTTTTTTGGAAAAAAAAGAAATAACCATGAGTTTCTTTAAACTGTTGCCAAGTCTGATAACATTTGGTCCAGTAGTTTTCCTTTTATGACCATTTCAAAGTGGCGCTTTAATTTTAACCACCCTGTATTTTGTCTCCTCTTAAATTAACATTGAAATATTTATTTCCTTTTGCCTGTTATCGCTAAGCTATTATACTGTACATCTGAGCAAAAATTAATGAAGCATTGTATACTATATATAATAAATATTGTTCTTCTACCTCGGGGCAGTATCGGCAACTGACTATCATATCTTAACCGCAATATCAGCAACATTATCTGAAATAGAATCCTTAATTCAAAAGATAATCTTTTCGATAATGCTGCCTAATATGGTTTTGTTTCACATGTTCACATTAGTAAAAATGTCTAGTAAACATGTTCACATTAGTAAAAATGTCTATTAGTAAAAACCGAATGTCTATTGTGACCGATTCGATTGAACAATTTTTTCATATCGCGATATCAGGTCTCTTGCGTACAGAGACAACATACAGATCATTGACATCTAATCAATCATCCATAGTTTATTAACATAAGAAGTCAGTGATCAACAGTAGGCTTACATGTAACAATTGTTGGCAACAATATTTGACGAGAGGATGCTAAGATAGAATACATTGATATTTGAACTAAATTTTGATATGCATAATGAAAATGCTCTTAAAATTATTAGTAATATTGCATAAAGTTATTATTGGTAACTTTTAATTACCAATAACTTTTACTAGCTTTTGTGAAAATGTACTGAATTAATAAATTAGTTCAATGTGACTAACAACTGTTCAGTGTCCAAAAAATTCATTAGAAATAAAGTTTGATATTTATGAAACAATGAAAATGCATCGAAAGTTTTGCTTATAATAAAATTAAAAAGAAAAGTTAATAAATTGAAATTTTGCTAATTATAGTGCATTAATGAATAACTGCTGTGACTACTCTTATCCCCAAATTAATAAATGTCCTATCTTCTTTTAAAAATACACTATTAAATATATAAAAATATATATACAAGTAAATGTATACAAATATGTATTTTTTTACGTATACAAATATATTAAAATATGTATGAATATAAAAATATTCAAATCATCAAATTCCAGTGAAATAATGAACTAACAGTTCAAAAATTAGTTATAGATAGAATTTTTTTTATTTGTTTTAATGTTAGTATATTATTTGTATGAGAAAAAATGTCATTTCTTCTAGATTTATTTCATACATTTTATCTAAATTCATTCACGAAAAATTTATATTCGTAAAATACAATGTGGGAATTATCCAAATCGATTCAAATTTTATTAAAAAGAAATAATATTTCACCAAATTTCATGATTATAATTAATGTTTAAATTGTTACAACCTCTTCCAAAATTTGTTCCTATAAATCATAGAAGTGGATGTCAAAAGACAATTGATTGCTAGTTTTATAATATGTAAGCAGATGTTTCTTTGCGCGAAAGTCATACAATCCATGTTGTGATACGATAAATCGATACATGTATAAGAATCGATTTATCATATCGTATCCTATTATTTTAACCGAGGTACAACTATTTGATACACATGTTATTTTCTGATCACTTCGTAAATGGTGATTTTGATATAAACTAAACATGATAAAGTTGTAAAAAATGAAAAACTATTATTACAAAATCATTGTTTATGGTTAAAAAAATAATTATCCGTCACGTCAATGATACCATACTGTAACTGTAACTGTGTGCATGTGTCATGTTCTTATTTCAAATAATTCTTTTAGAACATCTATCTAATATTTGTTAGTGTTTTTGTTAAGTCTTCTTTTCTTTTCTTGTATTCGTTGAATTTCTGTTCGTGAGGATAGGTTTAAAAGTATTGTTATTTTTTTTAAGTTATTTTATCTGAAACAATGCGAACCTTTTAAAATGGGCCCCAGGCATTTTAATTTTTAATTATCATTTCGAATGATTCCAGTAGGACGTTTTATTTGTTTTGAGGTTACTTTAAGAGCAATGTTTTGTGCATGTAATCTCACTGGAAATTGGCGAAGTCAAGAATACCAGTTCGAATATTAAATAGCGCCGAAAAATGTGCTCTTTCGTGTTCCGCCGGATATTGTTCGTTGATGTGTATTCGACGTAATATATTCATCTTCCGGAATTCCCTGCATTCGGTTGAAGCAGGGCCTGCTTCAGAGTATTCGACGCCTTCTGCAAAATTATTGCGGTTGTTAACCTTCTCTTTTGTATATATCGCATATTTCTCAATGCTCAGAAAAATATTTTTTCGATATAATGTTTACTTAAGAAGCAGTAGAAGATAAAATATTTTATGAGAAATTGAAAATGGCAGTAGCATACTTTTGTTTCATGTCATTTAAATTCATAAGATCATAGGGGTATGAAGGTTGCAAATTTATTGTAAAATAATTGGTGAAATTCATGTTACTTTTTACGGGTTATAATTATTTACGGAATATTCAGAATTATTTACCATTACCTGCTCTGGTCTCTGCATTGTGACTAGGGATTGCAATACCAGTATACCGGGATACCGAATACTGGTATTTTGAGCCATTTGTACAATTTTAGAAATTTTTAAAATTGTCTCCACTAAATGTTCAGGGATCTCCAACATAGCAAAATAGTATACGTTTTTGTTTTTATGTCTCTCTAATGCGCGAGATTAATTAGCTAATTAATGGCTTAATTAGTTGCTTAAATATAAATTAGAGAAACATGGATTATCCCTGAAAGAAGATATAATATCCATAGCGATTAATAGAGCAACAGTTTTGAAAAAAGTTGGAAAGTTGATTGGTGCAAATTAGCAATTATGCTATGCTCATGGAATTCAATTAGGAGTAATAGATATATTATACCAAAAAAATAAAGAACAGAAGAATCCAAATACTGTGGTTATAGAAACTTCGGATTCCGACATTGAAGAGAGTAAGAGTAAGAGTGATATTGACAATGAAGATAATGACAATGTAATTGTTGAAGAAGAGATTGCTAATGAGAATGAAATATTAACCCATCAAGAATTGCTTCCTATAATTTATAAAGTTCGAAAAATTGTTAAGATATTTAAACGTTCCCCTACAAAAAAATGCCATATTACAAAAATATATACTAACTGAAAATAAAACAGAGTTATATTTTAATAATAGATTCTAAGGAACAGTTTACTCCTAATGATGGAACTATTTTTGAAATTTAGAAATCCAATCCAAAAAGCAATAATCGACTTAAACCTGCAAATTAATCTTTCAGATAGTGAATTCGACTTAATATCCAGAACTATATCAGCTCTGCTTCCAATAAAACCGACTATAGAGGCATTATGTCGGAGAGATTTTAATTTATTAACAGTTAATGCAACAATAAATTTCATGTTGCAGTCATGAAAAAACAGCACACATCATTATCTGAAGAATTATATATTACATTGAAAAATCGCAGAAGAAAGGCATACCGAAATAGAAATTGTCTTATGGTATTTACATAATTATAATGATTTTAAAAATGAAAATGAAAAAGAAGAAAAGAAAATAATCAATTCAAATATGATTAGGTTTATAATAAATTTTCTTAAAATTTGTTACCCACAAACCTATCTACATTCGGAAAAATTCGGTTCCGTTATCGAAGATTATGATGACACTAATGACGAAAGTGAAAAGGAATTATTTCTTGAACAAAAATTAGAATTAGCGATAAATAAAAAAAATTAAACGAGCCAAAATACAATTCAGAAATCAGCTATATCCAAGACCATCCGACGAGAAATTGATTTATTTGAAGATGAGGGATTTAGAGGTAAATACTTGGAAAAAGTATATCGCGCATTGCTAGCAGTACCACCAACTAGCGTAGATGCCGAAAGAGCGTTTTCGACAGCTGGTAATTTTTTACACAAAATTACTTTTCAGGCTTAATGACAGTACAATGGATGCATTATGTTTTTTAAGATCACATTTCAAAAATTTGTAATAGTACCATGGACTGAATAGTAATATTGGCCCTTTTTTTGTGATTTAAATAAATAAGATGTTCCTTTACTTTTTTGTAATTCTTTATATACTGTTATAATTTATAAGTTATAAATTATTTTTTGTGATATTTACACTCTCTAATAAAACTGGCAAATAAAACAAAGAAACACCTGTGTTTTCTTTCTTTTTCTAAAATTTCTACTACCGGTATTAAAACCGATATGCCGGTATTAAGATCTAAAAAATACCGAATATCGGTATTGAAATTTTGGTCCAGTATTGCAATCCCTAGTTGTGACACAGGATGTGCACTCCTGGCTCTGGGTCCATGGGTGATGGTTTGTTAGACGTGTCAAATCTAGATCGCGCACGCACTACATGCTGCCTTTCCTGGAATTCTTGGGTACTTTTATAATGCCTATATTGTATGACTACAACAGCTGTTATCGTTTAAATGTATTGCGATGTATTTTCGTAATCTGAAATATTCAACTGCATCAATATTTTATTAATAGGGTTAATCAACAATGCATACAATATTTGAATGTATTTCATTCAAAACAATAACTCAGCGATTTATATGTGGATTGATACAATATATGGTATCGAGAAGCATTTCTTTCTGAGGAGTGGCCAAACGATTCGTATCTAGCAGCAATGCATAATAATGGTATCATCGTCGATTAATTTCGACTACTTTTTTACGCATGTTAAGAAGGGAAGATATATTTATTATAATTTAAATTTTTTCAATGTAATTTAATAAAACTGAAAAGCATGAATTTAAGGTATGTGACAACGTTCTGGATAAATTTTTTGAAAAACCTTTCGAAAATGGTTATATTTTTAAATATTCAAAATATTTTAATTGTTCATAAAAAATATTGAAAAAACATCTATAAAAGCAAATTATACCAGTTAAGTGGCAGAAGGTTTTTAAAAATAAAAGTAATAATAAACTTTTTTTTTTTTTACTAAAACGAGAAATAAAGCAAAAATTTCCCAGTTTAAAGGTTTATCAAATGATTTGCTTAACATTTTACAGATAGCTTAAGAAATATAGAATCTAGTTCCTGAACTAAAAAATAAGCTGTATTTCTATCTATTTTTTAAATATTGGAGTTTAAACATGAAATTTGCAATTTTTTCACATTGAGAAGCACTAAAATAAGTATAAAATATTTTTAAATGAATATATAACTTATTCTCTAGTTCAGGAACTGCAAAACATATTGAGAAACAATTTCACCGAATTTGAACAAAATACATCTATAAGATTTTAATTTAAGAGGTTTTTCGTAAGAAAATTCTATTAAAGTCAAAAATTTGAGGAAATATCATCTAAAGATTATCATAGCATTAAAACATATGTAAATGGAAACATAAGAATCATTGTAAGTTCTCAAAAAAATTATCTTAGAAACAAAATGCTAATGGTTTTATAAAGAAACCTGTTCAAACATTAAGAATATTAAATAAAAGAATTCTAATAAAAATAGACTTTTTAACAGTCACCTACAAATTGCTTAGCGTGCAAAGAAAAACGTATATACAATACGAAATAAAAGTACTAAAGAAAGGAATTTTTTCAATCTTAATTTTAATATTGGCAAAATGCCACGATTGGTAATTTTGATGAAAAAATAAAATTAGTTTGAATTTTATTATACAAAAAAAACATTGTTGCAGACGGTACATCAAACTAACAAAGTAATTAAAATTCGAAAAACGGGCAAAAATGAAATTGGTGCCACTAAAACCATAACGAATTTTAAGATAGTTTAAAAATCATTTTGGTCACAAAATTATAGCTATAAAATAACAAAAACTTATTTAATTTTTAATTAACTTATAATTTAATTAACTACTTAACTTTGAGATGTTGGGAGTGACTATTCTCTTGCCTTGAAGATACGTGTTCCAAATTTTATTACATTCATGTCCTAAGAAGAATTATATTTTGAATTTACAACGAAATATTTCTATTTTAACATGAATACATGCTGTGTAGACTAAATTCCCAATTTAATTATTATTTATATCACAATCAATGTAATTCTTAAAATTAAAAATTTTGAAAAAACTTTCTAAAACAATGTATTATTTAAAATGTGTTCATATCTGCTTGCGTGCCCATGACAAACTAGAACAAGAGAGTTTGAATTGACAATTGAAAAATTATAAAAAAGACAGTTTTAAACGACAGTTTTTATTTTTATTTACTTATTTAATGTATTTTAAATACTAACATGATTTTAAAGGCCTTTTACTATCGACTTAAGAATGAAAGTTATTGCGCTAAAGCTGTTTAAACCAGGAAATTTCTTCCTTTATAGATAGATATTTAGTCATCATACCTGAAAAAAAAATATTTAAACAAATTTTGGTTTTTTAAAAAGTGGGAGAGAATTTCTGAAAGAATTGGATACATTCAAATAATTTCAAGAGCCACTTTGACCGTCAGGAACTTTATTTCTGAACTTTTATTTTCTGAAAAACTTTTTTAGCTTCTAAAGCTGCCTAAGAGATAGATGATGTTTATTAAAACTCGTATAAAAGTAATTTTCTTCTAAAGGTGAAATCATTAAAATTTCTTTTTTAAAAAAACAGGAAAGTATAGGACAAGAATATCAGTGCAATTATAGACAATGCCACAGTAAGAAATTTGAGCACTTTGGATCAAAGTAATTCGACTAAGTAAATCAAGATCGAACAAAATATCTGCTTAATAAAAAATAAATACCAAAATAAAAAAAATAAACAAAAAAATCAACTTGTAACTTTCTCGTATATATAGTATAGAGAAAATATAATAATCGTCAAAAAATTCGAACTCGAGATTTTGACGAATCTCCACGTTTCAGACCTCCCTGAGTTCGAAAAACACATTTTTCGAAAATGTTCGTTTGTCTGTATGTGACAAAGATAACTCAACAACAATTTGAGATAGACTAATGAAAAATTTGGTATACGGTCTTTACACCAAATTTGTAGATTTCTATCAAATTTTGTGTCAAATCTATTCAGAGGAAATCTATCCATACTGCAGTTCGAATATAAATTAACACAACAATTACAAAACGTATAAAATTAGACAAAAAAAATGCAGTGCATTTATTTAATATCTGTATAATAGTCATTTATCAAATTTTGAGCCACAAATAATGAGATCGTTTCACCATAAGTCTATACTTTCAGAAACATGTAAATGCGATAGCTGAAAAATGCAATGAATTAAATATATCAAATTTGGTATGGTGTTTTGCTACTGCAAGTGTAGCTTTTTAACAAATTTTTGTTTTAATTGATTGAGAAGGACGTGTCAAAAACACATATTCGATTTTCAGTTACTATTAACTTCATGGCATAGGATCACCAAAAAACTCACCAAGGATATCATGACCAATTCAGTAAGAATGCTAAATTCGCGCCAAAAGTTAATATTTCGTAACATTGTACTCCAGTGCCATGTAAGACGTTTTCTGACATGACAAGTTTATAAGCGAGTATGCGAAAACGTTTTGGAAACAGCACTCCCGCTGCTTTTTTTTTTTTTTTTTTTAATTTCAAAATAAGGTTCTGTAAGCGAGCTCCCGTCATTTCTAATCATATAAATGATTAATTTTATGGTTACGTTTTAAATATATTAATTTTTTGCAAATTGACTGGAATAAACATACTTAATGACACAATGTGTTAGTTTAACATTTCAGAATAATGAATACTTAGTTATAGGCGCTAATCATATTTTTATTTTTAAAACTTTAAAAAAATAAATTATAAATAAATTATTTTCAGTTCAAAATCAAAACAAAATCAAGTAACTCAAGTTGAAAAACTTAAGACTCGAACTTTTTTTTTAATTTGGAAAATCTTAAAAAAATGACCACATTGAAACTGAAGTAAATTATATATTCTACACTAGTACAAAATATTAATTTTCTATGAAATTTATTTTACATTTACCATTAATTAGTTATACGTTCAATGTTAAAATGATCAATATCGTTTCGAATGTGTTTTCGTAATTAGAGAACAGCAAAACAATAATTGGCTGAATTTACAAGCATAAGGCCAACAAAGGCAATTTTCTCTCTCTCTCTATATATATGAATATCCAGACGAAATTTTGTGGCATCGGTATTTTATTTGAAAATGAAAAGTATTCGTCAAAGATATACTTTTATAGAATTTTTAGATATCCACAGATCTATTAAATCATTTTCTTTTCCTTGCATATATTATCTTAATGGGTAGGTTTTTTAAATGTTTAAAAAAGTGTTTAATCAAGCACGAAGAATTGGAAGCCTCCTTTATTTAAGAATTTATCTTTTCTCAAATAAAACTTTCATTTTTTGATTTCAAAATTGTTTTCTTATGTTTTGTTAAATTGAATCCCCACATTCAGGTAATTATGAATAGTTTCCTACTATTTAATATTTACTTTAAAAGCCATATATACAAACAGTAACGTTTTAAAAGGGTTGCAGAATTTTATTTGCTATATTAAACATAATAAAAGTTATATCATTTTCTTTCTTTTTTCAATTTTTGTTAAGATCTTAACTTTATTATTTGTAACAAAAATATATTTCTTACAAAATCAGAGGAAAAAAATCGTTTGCAATATGCTTTGAAATACAACAATATTCAAATGTGTATGTTTGAATTCTAATCAAAATTCTAATTTTTATATTTGATTTAGAACAATATGTCACTTTTTTAGCGTTTTATATAAAATCTACAACATTGTCTTTTCATTCACATATATAATATTTTGAAATTATGTATTATTTATCAGAGAAATTTAATTTAATCAAAAAATATAACGCAATAGAATTTTTTTTTATTTAAATAACATTAATAATTATTTATTTATATTTATTATATATATATTTATTTATATTTACATTTATATACAATAATAATACAATTACAATATAATTTGTTTATATTTACATTTGTTACATAAAATTAATAATAAAATATATTATCTTAATAAATGACAAAATAATAACCAGAACAGTTCTAGCATACAAAATAACAAACAGAAAAAGAAGGGGAAACAAATCCAGCTCTTACAATTTAAAAAAAAAATGCCAATTTTTCTTCATTTAAATGTTGCAGTAGTCAAGAGAGCTTAGCCTTGTGGCTAGTAGAGGACATAGAACATAGTAAAAAGATTTAGAAGAAAATTATACCTATTTTGAAAATATGTATTATTTATCAAAAAAATATATTATAGTCCAAAATATAATGCAATAGCATTTGTTTATTTTAATAATAACAATATAATATAAATAAATATTATATTAACTATAAAACATAATATTTTTCACGACAAAATAACAACCTAAGCAGTTCTAGCATAACAAAGTAATAAAACAAAGGGGGGGGGGACTCAGCTACAGCTTGCTACAATTGATAGAACAGTTAATTTTTCTTCATTTAAATGCTGCAGAAGCCATGTAAAATTTGCCTTGTCGCTAGTAAAGGACATAGAACATTGTAAAAAAATTTAGGAGAAAATTCTTCATATTTTGAAATCATGTGTCATTCATCAAAGAAATATATTCTAATCAAAAAGTTTAACACAATAGAATTTATTTATTTTAATAATAACAATATGATATAAATAAATATTATATTAATTATAAAATACAATATTTTTCATAAATGGTAAAATAATAACCTGAACAGTTCTAGCATAACAAAGTAATAAAAAGGGGGCGGGGGGACCAAACACAGCTTACTACAGTTAATAAAATAGCAAATTTTTCTTCATTAAAATTCTGCACTAGTGATGAGAGATTTGCCTTGTGGCTAGTAGAGGACATAGAACATTGTAAAAAGATTTAAAGGGAAAAATAATTACAATGATTCCTCTCTCCCATTCATTTCCCTCAAAAATAAGTTTTAACTTCTCTTAAAATCTCTTAATTCTATAATTAACGATCTAATTTAGCTGTAATGGGTAACATACGAATAAATTACTCTGATCATCAGTTTAGATTTCAGGCATAGTTATTGCAACGTCTTTCGGTAGAATCTTAGCCTGATTAAGAATACTGATATATTCATTTCACTATAAAAAATATTAGACAGAGCTTCCTTCAAAATGGCATTTTTCTGACAGAATGGTTGTGGTTGTCGCCAAGTTAAAACGATGGCGAGAAATGTGGCTTTTTCATTCGCAAATCGGAAGATTAAAATCAGCAGGACTTTGCCAAATACAGCAAATTTTCACATCAAAGTCGGCGAATGAAGGGTTGCCATTTCCATTTAGGCTTCACGTCACAATTATTTATTGCACGTATGGTAAACTAAATTCGCTATTCTTTAAAAAAATTTCAAAAACAAAAAGGGGAAGCAAGCACTTCATGGTGAATAAATGTTCTTTAACTAAATCCATGCGAGCTGAAACATAGTAAATATTTTGCTATCAAATTTTTTCTTCCGGTATACATAAATTTTAATATAAATCTATCAAAAAAAGTCTTGAAGAAAAACAAAAATAAATTATAATTCAGTAGAAATAGTTAAATCGATGTTGACAGATCATAACAAAAATTTTATTTATCGAAATCTATTAATCAAGAAAATTTGGCTTTAAAAATGGGTAAAGTAAAAGAAAAATGCTTGTAAACCTAAAAATAGCAATAAAGATTATTTTAATGCAATGTTTACTTATTAAATAAACGATAAGAATTTTTTAAGAACGAAAATAAAAATAATTAAAAGTTATTTCTAATTTTGTACTTTATAATTTAAATAATAATTAGTTTCAATAAACAAACATTATATAGAGCTTTGATTATAACAAAAATGGTGTTTATTTAAAAGTATTTATTGAACAATTCATATCTAAAATGTTCACAGTGTTTTTGTTTTTTTCTCTAAAACTTGCAAATTATTTTTTTGATTGAAGTATTTCTTAAAAGAAAGTTAAAAGAAACTTTCTCTGACTTAATGAAGGGTCTTAAAAAGCAATTCATCTACATCACTAAGAACAAAAATTGCTGATGCATTGAACAAACAAAAACAATTTTTCAGAAATACAAACAATTTCTTATAATTTTTTTTATCGACTTCAAATAAATTAAAATAAACTCGCCTTTTGACAATTAACATTATATTAATAGAAAAAACAAGGCACCAGAGCGAAAGATCCAAATTACCAATAAATTTGAATTAATTGTAGAATTAATCAAATTCCGTCTGAAATTTTTCCCTATTCAGTAGAAAATTCCTTATTTTATTTATTGAATTAATTTATTGAACAAAAACGAAAATGCAATGAAATATGATTGAAATAGGAAAAATCTATTCACAGATCTCCAAACTGCAGCTCCTTACACTTTCTTTAAAGCTTGAAAATGTTTTGTAAAGTCATTTTCTTCAGAAATATCTTATTGTTTCGTTACAAGCTGGAAAACAACAATGAAAATAGAGCCAATATAAATCAAAAATGGGATTTAGATATTGTTGTAAATTCCTTGAAATGAAAGTATTTTGGTTTCTTAGCGAAGTTTGTCGTCTAGTTGTCAAATTTAGAAAACTCTAAGTCCAGCGGCGTGCCATATAAAATGTTTTAAACGATTTTCATTTTCTCGCTTACGTAGTATAAAGAAAGTGTAGTGATAGTCAAAAATATCCAACTCGAGATTTTGACGAATCTCCACGTTTTAGACCTCCCTGAATCCAAAAATTAAAAAATGTCTGTCTATCTGTTTGTGATAAAGATAACTCAAAAACACTTTGAGCTAGACAGATGAAATTTGGTATACGTTCTTTACATCAAAATTATAGATTTCAATAACATTTTGTGCAAAATCCATTTGGAGAAGCTCTGTCTGCTCGACAGTTCGAATATTAGCTAACATGATAACTACAAAATGAAACGATCTAGACAGATAAGATTCGGTACACAGATTTGACATTTATAGTATAGATACTGGTCAAATTTTGAGCCAAATCCAACAAAGGATTGATTGTCTGTCGGTGTGTACTTTCAGAAACATGCAAACCCTACAATTCAGTATACCAAATTTGGTATGGGATTTTGTGTTTGACTGCAAGTGCAGTTTTGTGTCAAATTTTTGTTTTAATTGTTTGAAAAAAACGTGTCCAAAGCACAAATTCGATTTTCGAATATTATTAAAGACATGCCAGGCATTAACTCGCCTCTCGATGGAGGCCAATAACTCGCCAAGGATAGATTCAGTAAAAATGCTAAATTCACGCTAAAGGTTGTTATTTCCTAACTGTAGAACGCCAATGCCATGCGAGGCGTTTTCTGGGACACCTTTATAAGAGAGTATGTGAGAAAGTTTTGGGGAAACTACTTTCACTGGTTATATTATGCATGTCTGTATTTATAGATAACATAGCCAGAGCCATCTTGACAAATTTAAGCGCCCTGGGCTAAAGTAATTTGGTTGCCCTATCAGAATTGTAACTAAAAATTTGTTTGTGTGTAAACCAGTGAAAATCATTAATAATTTACAATATTCCTTTTTGTAACACCACAATAACACTTCTTTGTAGATGATAATGTAGACCATGAAGTAGATTCACTGATTATCCCTGAATGATTATTTGTAAACTGATATACTTGTTAATGAAATATTGGTTATAAAATCGATGGCTGGCTATTTAAATCCCTTACCGAGTCCTTGTTGTTAATATTATAATTAAAGACATTTTAAGACTTCTAACATTATAATTAAAGATATTTTTTTAGCACAAAAGTAAAATAAAATCGATGCAATAAATTATTAGACACTATCGGATCGAAGATGCGCCAGGATTAGAGCCCATTATCATTAGCCCATTGGATAAAATGCCCTAATTGTTCCAGAGCATAAATTTTATCATATTAAAAACCTTACATTTCTTGATAACCCAGAAAGCATGAAAGAAATATTGTTATTAAAATAACATATAAACAGAATTTATTATGCATGTAAAGTGGTGAATATGTCTTTGGTAACATTTTGAGCAGAAATTTGCAGAAATTGCACTGCCGTTATAAATACAAATATTAATGACTAAAACGTTATACACTATAAAATAACTCACATTTATTCCCATATTCTTCCATTCAAAAAATAAGTTATTCGCTTCCCATCGCAAAGATCGAAAACTAAATGATTATAGTAACCGACAAATATCTGTTTTTTTCTGTTTGTCTGTGCAGACAAAGAGTTGAGACACCAGGAGATCTTTGCGCTGCATTGTGGGTGGGCCCGTTAACCCCTACACCAATGCCACCTGCGCTTAGCAGAATCTTTTGGAAAAAAATGAAAGACCCCCTGTCACTCTTTTTAGTCGTTTCGAGGGTGTAAAAGAAAGCTTTATAAGAAAGCTTAATTAGCTCAGGACTGTGAGCAATACCGAGGAACTATTGACTCCCCCCCCTTTGTTTAAGGGGTCAAGTATGCGCAGTTGTCTGTGTTTTTTTTTTTTTTTTTTTCTATCATGAACATTCAGGGACATATTTCTACTCCCCAGCTTTTGAGAAGAGTGAATCTTCTCTTTTTTTTTCTGAGGCAAACAGATGTCAGCTGAAGGTTTTTTTTTTTTTTCCAAACAAATCTCTGCCAAAAATGGTAGAAATTCAGGACAGAATAATATAATAAATTTATTATAACTATACCACATTTTCCTGACGTACAGTTCGAAAACGGAAGAAAAAAATTATAAAATTTCTCTTTCGCTCTCTTTTTTAAGCAGATTCTTAAATATATTTGAATTATTATATTTGTACTGATATATATATGATATTTCTGTTAAATTTAATGAAGTACTAAAAATGATGTGTTGATTTGATAATAATTTAAAAGTGAATAATAAAGAGATAAAAAAAATTATCTGTATTTAAAAATTCTTAACAAAATCTAGTTGCTAGAAATCTTGTAAATTACTGAAGTATGAAGATTACCTTATCTGTTGTTGCTGAATAATAGTATTCAACTTTTTAAGCTAATTTTACACATTAAAATGTTTTAGAAAAAAGGACATCAATGAAAAACGCCAAGAAAAAGTTTTGCAGCGTATATCTATACAAAAAAAGCAAATGGTAAAAATTTCAGTTAATATTTACATTTTCACTTGTTTTATAACAGAATCCAAAATCTATACATCCTTTTTCATGTCAACTATTAAAAATCATCTACAAATAAATAACAGCTGCGAAAATTTCAGCTGGTGTTTTTAGATTTATAAAGTATATAACATAAGTCTTATGCAAAGATTTTTCGACTCTCAGTTTCAGCACCAATGTGTATCAATTTTGTAGGTTTCTTCCCCCCTCCTTCTCAATTTATTTCCCCCTCCTTTCTAAATTTGTTTTCCACCTGTTTTAATTTATCGACTAAGAAAAGTTGCCTGTTTTTCTAATATTTTTTCTCTGAGAGAAAAGTGAATCAAAATTTCGGTTTCCAATCCAGTTGCAAAACCTAGTTGTATATCTGTAAAAACCAGCTGCAGAAACTTCAGCTCGTAGTAAACAAATTTTCAAATTTCGCAATAGAATCTTTGTTACATTTACCAGTTTATTCTATCTGCAAGTCTTCAAATTCTAGATGTAATAATTCATCATGTAATGATTTCAGCAGATTTTCATGAAATTTACACATTTTATTCTTCGGTTCTTTTTCCAGCTATGAAAACTAGGTACAAATTTATGAAAACAAGGTATATAAATATCAGCTAGCATTTCAGATAAAAAAGAACTAGTACAACAGAATCAAAATAGTTCATACCCCAGTTTTAATTCCTGTTGGAAAAAAAATCGTACATCAAAATTCTACACTTACAAATTCAGATAACAGAATCTATATCAATTGAAATTTCTGACTGAGAGATTTTTTTAGGTAGATTCTTGTAGGAGAACTACATATTACAATGGCTCTCATGACAAGACTTCGGGAAAATTTCTTCATCGATCATAAAAAACATCCTTCGTTTAAAAGTTCTAAAAAAGTTTTAAAAGTTAAATGCAAAAATCTCGGACCAGTTCGTTTCATTTAGCTGAAAGAGGGTGGAAATGGGGGGCTGACATTTTCATTTCACTATAACTTTCTTAATATTGAAGATAGAAAAATAAATCCAATTAGCCAAATGAAGCCGAACGCTCCATTAAGACAAACAACTTTTGTATTTCAAGTTTATCGATTACTGCAATATCTTAGAAGTTAGGGGCTGAAAAGTGATTTTCAAACCCTAATTTTGACTATTCCCAACGCCAACAATTTATGTTGCCAGATAGTAACTCAGATGTAAAGAAGTCTGTTTTCCAACTTACCGAGAGGAATTTTTTTTTTCCATTTGCCGCCCTTTTTTGGTCGCTGACTAAGAAGATCTGTATTTCTCACCTTTTCTTACTGAGATGTTACTGGAAGAAGAACACCCAAGAGAAGCGTCAATCAAAATTTCCGCCGGCTAATTTCTGTTTTCATTCCTTTTCCCTCCTATTCCTCCTGGATTGACAATTCTTCGGACTATTTCTTTGGAAAAAATCTTTATTTATTTATTAATTTTTTTTCAAGCTCATGATTTCCACCTCTCGTCTAACGGGGATGTCTACATCATCGACGACAGATTTCTTAACACAAAAACGTCAGTTAGTGGGGCGTTTCTTGGATATATGCAGACGCAGAACATGGTGCTGTCAGATGTTTTTGGATGTGAGGGGGGGGGGAACTGCGATAGAATCAAAAAGAAATGGTGCAAGATGCGTAAGAAAATCAAACGGTACCGCTCGGCGTAGTTTTTCTTTTATTTCGTTACCTTTTGATAGAGTAATCAGGGTTTTGTCATTCATTTCCGTGTTTCGGAAGTACGCTGTTGAAGCAAGACTTGATATCTTGTATTTTTCTGACAGATCATATTTGATATTTTCCCGTTATGTTTGTAGTACGTATTGCTTTCTCCATATTAATTTTTAATTTCTCATATTCGAAATTAGGTGTTGTAATCGTCAGAAAATTCGAAATTGCCAAGTTTAAAACTTTCCTGAGAAAGTAAATTATATCTGTCTCTCTGTCAGTGAAGATGATAGCTTAAAAGCACTTTGAGCTGGACGAATGAATATTGGATTACAGTAACAACAATTATGAAAATTTCAATCAAATTTTGAATAAAAATTTTGTCTAATTGCCTGTCTACTGGTAAATGACCAGGATAATTAGAACAGGAAAGAATTTGCTAGATAAAATTTACTACGCAAAGTTTAGCATCTAAAATGTAGATAGTAATAAAATTTTAAACCAAATCTA